>CM041630.1:66671296-66802734 GCA_023333625.1 Bothriochloa decipiens
AGATAACTTACTCTCGCTAGTTCTATATCATTCATTTCAGAGTACATCACAATATGTCCAGTAGTATATACTGTAATTAGTTTCTCTTTTGTGATGATGCTATCAACTCTGAACATGTTCTTATATACGTAAATTGCACTCAATAGAGATGGTATGGTGCCTTCTCCTCCAAACAAAAGCAGTTAGGTGGCATTAGTAGTTACTAATCTTTGCAGAAGCAAAGGAATGTTAACTCTTAGTTCAACGTGGCTGTAATTGTCGTCACCTTTTTGGAAAAAGTCTAGATAACCCTGAACTATTGAACCCGGAATACTTCGTCCCTTCAACTACAAAACTAGGTATTTAACACTTTAAACTATGGCAAACTGCCTAATTTAACCCCCCTAAGGCCTCGTTCGTTTCCACAGGAACGGCCCGGAACATAGCCTGATCCACCGGTTTGGCACGGCCCGTTTTGAAGTCAGGTTGGATCATGATTGGCCGTTTGGTTAGATTTGGCTCGGAACAAAACCTGGTCAATCGAGGCCATTTCCTTCACAATTTGGCCCGGAACGAATCCGGAGCCTCATAGGTCTGGAATGAAACCGGGCCTCATTCCGGACCTATGAGGCTCCGGATTCGTTCCGGGCCAAATTGTGAAGGAAAATGCCTGGATTGACTAGGTTTTGTTCCGAGCCAAATCTAACCGAACGGCCAATCTTGATCCAACCTGACTTCAAACCGGGCCGTGTCAAATCGGGTGGATCAGGCTATGTTCCGGGCCATTCCTGTGGAAACGAACGAGGCCTAAGTGGTTTGTATGGGTGGTTTTGCTGATGTGGCCGTCTAAACTGGCAACTATGGCCATGGTGGCATCCTCGACACCATCTGTTAGTGGCCCTTGAGTTGAAATACACCTCCCTGTCCTCCTGCACGGTGGTCGGGCGTCGCTGTGGTGGCGCGGTAGGCGTCGCGTTGCACGTGCTGACTGCCGTGGGCAGCCGGGCCGCGTCCCCTGATGTGCCGTGAGAGATGGCGCGCATCGGCGCCGTGGGGAAGCTCTACTGCGTGCCCGCTGGGCCCGAACCGTGCTGATCGTGGACGCCGGCGCCACGTAGAAGGTTATTGATAGCTGGAGCTAGACGCGTCGCCGCCGCCGCCATTCTCGTCCTCGCCCTCGCCATCAATTGCGGACAGCGGCGGTAGGAGGGTGTTACGAACTGGCCCTGGGCCGTTTCTTGTTGCTTGGGCTACACTAGCGAAGGGGTCCCATAAGTCGGCTTCAGGCCGCTGGGTGTATATTGTTGGCTTCGGCCCATTTACTTTCCAGCCTACAAGACTAGCTGTGTGGGTGGTTGGGAGGACGGCTAATCAGAAAACCAAATTGAACCTTCCTTCTCTCCGGCCGAGTTCGCTCGTGCTCCTCTGCTGTGAGACGGCGACGCCGTGCTCCACCGTCGTGCGTGTACGCCGGCCCTTCTCTGTCGTCGGTTCGTAACATTGGTGTCAGCTCTTACTCCCACCATCCATCCTCAACCACCCCGCTTCCCCTCCACGCTGCCGAATTTTGGTCGCTGCGTCGCCGCAACCACCGGAGTGCGCCGATCGGCCGCACCGGTTCTATATCCACAGATCCACTCCACCACCACCTTCCCCCACCTCCTCCAGACCCACAGGCGTGAGGACCTACTCTCACGACCTAGATGGCGACTGCCGAAGCGAAGCTCGATACGCTCACCAACCAGATGACGGCGGTGATGAAGCTGCTCGAGAGTCTCAAGGACTGGAAGCCAGCGGTCGAGGACATGCATGTTGCGCTCAGCAAGGATCTGCAGACTCTCACATCGCGCATTGAGGCATTGGAAGCAAATCCATCTGCTCCGCCTTCGGCCCCGAAGCGCGAGGAAGAGGGACGAGCCTTCGTTGGCCACCGCGTCAAATCACAGCCACAGGGGTCCGATGCGAGAACTCAACTTCCCCATCTTCCCCTGGCCAATGGTCAGTTTCCGGTTTCCTCTCCCACCCCACCCGTTCATAATGTTGTTGGTCCTTACTGCCATGGTCATTACCAGAAGGAAGTTCGTTTACCGAAGGCTGATTTTCCTAAATTTGATGGTTCGAACCCACAAATTTGGAAAGATGAAGCCGAAAAGTACTCTGATATGTTTGTTGTACCAGTGCATCGTTGGGCTGCGTTTGCTACCTTGCATTTTAAGGGCATTGCTAGATTATGGCCGCAAACTTATGAGGACTTGTTTATTAATCCCTTTATTTGAGTTTAATCATTATAGGACTTGTTTGACTTTGGGATTGATTGATGACCTTGGGTCATTAACCCTAATGACCTTTAGCACTTTAATTAATTATTTGCGCTTACCTTAATCATGTCATTAGGGCTTAATCAACATTATTTTATGTGTTTAATTAATTTCTTAAATGACGTAGTTAACCTTAATGAGTTTTATAAGCGAAGTTTTGTTGGCTTGCAACTTTATCATGAAGAAAAGTTGTACTTGATCCCTTAATCTGATCATGCATCCATCGAGCATCATGTTTACTATTCCATCATGTTAAAGCATATTAATTATCGAATAGCTTCCGTTAACGGAGAGTTAACGTTGTCGCCCAGATCCGAAGGAAGGGCAGATTCAGGAATCGGGAGTTGATCCAGAGTTTGAGACCGTCTACCCTGAACATCAAGGCAAGCCCCGGATGCATTCAAACCCTATTCTATTTATAAAAGTTTTATCGCTTCAGCTATGATATGTTGCATTACGTAATAGGAGTTGAGTGAAAACCCACCAATTGCATTATCTGTCTTATTTCCTTATTCCTTGTTACCTGCTTTGAAAGATAAGTAGTAACGCTTAGCCCTGCTTAATTAGTTAAGTGTTCAAAGTTAAAAGAATGAAAAAGATGAGATTGGTTTTCTTGTTAAAATATTAATGATAGTTAATAAATTGAGTCCGGACGGCTAACTTGCACTGGGAATGGAGTTCCTCTGTAGTGTTTCCATCTGTTGATGCCCTAGGTCCCGTCCGTTGGTGAACTGGTGATATCGAGAATTTAGAAATCCACATGCATGAAGTGATATACGGATGGTTGGAGCCGTGTATTTCATGGAGTGACTTATAGTGGGGCTAGAGATCCCACATATGTCATAGTGTGTTTTACTGTGGGGTTTAAGTTCCCACGTATCTCGGTACGCTGGGCCGTAGAGCTCACGTGTATCATGTGGTGATATATGGCTGCGGTTGTTATCCCGGTATATCGGTTCATCTGGGGTGCATCGGAGTTAAAGTCTCCGGTATTCCAGTGACCTAGGTCCCAGCTGGGTATGAAAATAGATTCGAATCGCCGTTGCTTCTCCGAGAAGAAGACTCGATCGGTGTTCATCATCGTAGTAACAACTTGAACAAAGATTAAGGTTTAATAATGAAGTTGGTTGATAATCGGAGCTAGTCCAAGCAAACTTTACTTTCTGTTAAGCCTTTCCGTAAAATTTCTTATCTCTTACAAGCCTTACCTTGTCCCTCTAGCCTGCATTTCTTGAGTCTCCACCCCTCTTTTTCGTCGGGTCAGTCTTGTTGAGTACTTTTGTACTCAGGGTTTGTTGAACCCTTGTTGTAGGTAAGCCTTATGGGCAGGAATGCTTCGCATCCTGCTGCATGACAGTCATCGAGGAAAGCGACAACGGGTAAGGTGTTTAGCTCTTGGGCAGAGCTTTTTGTTTGGTATTGTAATAAGGTTATCTACTGCTACTCCACTACTATTATGGTTTGTACAATCTAAACTTATGGTTATAAATATTTGAAACTCAAAGGTTTGTAAACTTATGTTATTGTAAGTCTTCCGCTATTTTACTCGGTGGTATATTATTTACATCAAACTGTTGTAATACTGCAATGTCTCTCTATAACGATGGATCCTGCTCGGAGAATTGTGGATGATTCGGGATTTACCCGATAGACTTTTTAAGTCGTATGGAACACAGTCATGGTTATTAGGAGTCTGTTTAGACAATAATCATGCATGTGGGCCATATGATTTAGAAGGTTCTGCCACACTCAACCATCTCATCTCTTTGTTCAAGTTCTTACTACGTTGCCGCTGCTCAAGTCAAGTGTTCACTGTCCAGGAACGATGGCGATTATAATCGATTACTAACCAGCTAGCGGGTGTTCCTCACACAAACCACACTCACCAGCCACGGTGAGCTACAGGTCACCGACATCCAATTCAGGAAAAGCGCAGGATCAACAGGTACCATCGTATCCAGGAACTGCCCGGCTGCCTTATTCAGGGCGACCCTGACCTCGGACTTACTCTCCGCGTAACCCGTGGTCCCCCATCTTCACCAATACGATGCGTACAGCAGGTCGACTCCCGGCCCAAATCGAAATTAGGCTTCGCGGTCGGAACGACTTATCCTTCTAGCTAAATGTGAGGCATAAATTCAATATGACTTGAGGACGTACAACGGACGGGGTCCTAGTTCGACACAGACGGGATAACGACACCAAACCTCCAGTTCAGTCTCAACACCAATCCCGTCCGGTCTCGATTTATTATCTCCACATGGTTATCCAAGATAACAATGTATTTAACCATTCCAAGTTACCACCTATAACTCGCGGATGACAGGAAATCACCTGACTTCTACCGATCTAGTAAAGCAGGGCTAAGCAGATAATCGCACCTGAACCTAACAGGGTTGAAGTATAACAGTGGCAAGGAATATAAGTAATGCAGCAATGGTATCAAAACAATGCCTATAACTTAATGCATCAAACAAGTAAAGGACTCAAGTTAGATATTTTGCAAACCACAGGGAAAAATGCTCCGGGGCTTGCCTTCCTCAGAAGAGCAAGGTTGATTCTTCGGACACTCATATAGCTCCATGTCCTTCTCCTAGTCCCAGATCACCTCCGATGCGGGAACTTCCAACGAGTCGTCCTTCTGGCTTCTCGACTTCCCGATAAGGTTCTCGCATGCGATCCTGTATGATGCGTATGCATACATGAATACTAGGAATGCATATAAAATGGATATGGACTATGATGATGAGCATGATTACTTGCACATGACTTCCACAAAGTTGTCAAAATCATCCAAGAACATATATTATGAGCACATGTCATCTACTACATTCTCTCCTACAACAACTACTACACAAGCATTAAAATGGAACAGCACACCACCATCACATCATCCATTCTAACATGTAAGTATCATCCACTCATATAAGCATCAATCCTAAACAATAGCTTTAACAGATTATATACTTTGCAAGAGTAGAAAGAAGCATTGTAGATAGCATTAACTGATAAAGCAAAGCATTAATAAACACATATATAAACAAGGGTAGAACTGCATCATATATTTATACTATCCAAAAAATTCTACAAAAATTACAGAAGATAAAACATACCAATTCTAGGCTGCCATCCAAATTTCACCTCATTTGGATAAGCCCATCATTCTACACAAAAATCACAAGGCAGCACAAAACAGGGGACCTAAAAATACTTTGTACTATAAAGTATATCAAACCTCATGTTTCACTACATCAAGAGCTACCTTATGGCATGTAAGTATCCCACAAAAATTATCAACCCCAAACTAGGTCCACAAAATGCATTTTTGAATTATTCCAAGAATAGCCCTAAAATCACACTTGAACTACAACCTCATATTTTTACACAACAAGCATACACCAAATATTTATGATAGATAGAGCAGGCTAGCAAAAGACTAACCCAATAATAATCACATTTTTCTAAGCTATACACAATTAGTTATGCATTTCTAAAGATATCAAGCATTTAATGTGAATAAATCAACTTAAATAAAACTATACAGAAAAGTTCTACAAAAATGCCATATCATATTTTTATCATGTAGATCTGCTCATAAGAAAAATAATGCAACTTGAACCATCTCATTTGGAGCTAAAATGAGCAAGATATGAATTTTTGAAGCGTTTAAACAAAATCTGAAAATACATTTTCTTATAAACCGAAATAGAAAACCACTTTGCAGAAAGGACCCTGAGCTTTTTAGAAATCAACGAAGCCCGGATCTGAAGTTCTTCCTCTCTGAAAACTTTGCATCTGGGCCCCTGCGTTTCTTCATATTCTGGACCGAGGTCCTTGCGCGGGGAGAGACAGAGGAGGCGTCGGAGCTCGCCGTCGCCGGCCAGTAGGGGCTCACCGGCAGCAAAGAAGAGATGGCAGAGCAGCAGGAGGCTACCGCGCACCCACTGGTACCCTCAATGCAAGCGGAGGCGGCCCGAGGCGGCTTGGCCACGCACGCCGGCGGCTCGGCGGCGGAGCGGCGCGGCGAGGCGACGCGTCGGGGCCCTGTCGGCCGAACCAGCTAGGGTTTTATGGTCCCCATGGCAAGGCGAACTCGATTCTCAAGACGAGAGAGGAGGAGGCGGTCGGAGCCGGGTTGGCCACAGCGAGCTTGAGCTCGACGGCCATGGCGGAAAAAAATCCGGCCGATTTGGCCCTACCCCTGGACAACGGCTGCTGCTAGCAGGCTCCGGTGACGGAGATGGCCATCGCGAAGCTCCATGCGGGCGCTGGGAAGAAAATGAGGTGGTGGCGCAGTGCTATGGTGGTGGTGAAGCGCGGCGGCAACAATGGTGCCCGCCCGATGCTGTGCCGAGAAAGAGGAAGGGAGAGGGAGAGAGAGGAAATGAAGAGATGGGGGGAAATGGAGTGGGTGAGGGCGCAGCGCGGCGCCTTAATGTGGCCTGCCGGGCCGCTGCCGCCCACGGACACTGGTGCAAGGACGCCACGCAGCGCGAGAGGCCTGAGTGGGTCAGCCACGAATTTTAGGACCTCGATTTTCCTGACGGCTAAGAGGTAACCATCATAGAAATTCTATTTTAATGACCTCTAATGCAAACTTCTCTGCCCTATTACTCCCAAACCAGGCCAAATTAGCCAAAACTCATATTGAAGGAAATGTAGCTCTAGAAGAGTAGAACATTTCATCTTTGACAAGCATGGCCAGATTATGCCTATATTTTGAAATACAAAATTCCAATTGAAAATACCTCATAAATTTAATTTAAATGAAAAACAGCCCCCAAACCTGCCTTTTTCAATCTTTTTGAATATTTTCCAAACATTTTCATGAAAAGTGATAATAATAACTTTTGTTCCTTATAAAATTCTGGACAAGAATGATTAAGGTGCATAGACATGCAAACACTCTATCAAGGATTTTTGAAACGGTCAAAGCAGAGCACTCATGGTCCCGTTGTTGGTCAACTATCACCTAGAGACATAATTAGGCAAAGTTGTTAACATGAACATAGGTTCATTTGGTACCCTAATAATCTCTAGATTATTTTAGTGAGCAATCATCAAGCACTTCACCATGGTTATCATGTTTTTCACAAAAGGACAAACAAAACTTCAACCCTCATAGCATCACATGCAATGTCAGAATGATATAGAGATGATGCTAATGCAAATGATGATTAGGCTAATGCAATGCAAGTGCTTAAGTATGCTTAACATCGAGGATGTTACAGAGCCCTGCCACGAAACATCCCGACCGAGTCAAATTCCACAACGACGCCTTCAAGAAGGTTACGACGTCCAAGCGCCGCTGTCGCTCGTCCAAGGAAGGACTGGGTTTTCACCCGTGGAGAGTGGAGGGGACGCGACACCCTCAAGAAGGAAAACAGCACCCGCAGATGTCGTCGTCGCCAGGCCTTCACCCATAGTACCCACAGCACAGACATCGGTCAAGATGTCGGGTCCATGCCAGAACAATGCCATCGTTGCCAGACCTGTAGAAAGTCTCACCGAAGGGGTCGGCGCGCTGGCCACACAAGTAGCTGCAAAGCTACGCCGTCTCCTCGCCAATTAGACGACATGCGAAGCCTGGCCTCCCGCCACTGTGCACGTCCACTAGCCGCTCGTTGAAGTCATCGCCGACCACTGCCATCGACCGAGCACCCGCCCTAGTTGATGCCGGCAAGACTACCAGCATGAACCGGGCGTGAGCCCCCAAAAAATTGGGCACCACCCCTGCACGGGAGTCGGAACTAGGGCAGGGCCCCGGACGAGCAACTCGAAGACGCAAAGGCCTCCATCCACACGATGACCGTCCCGCTACGCCAGCCAAGGTCAGAGGGAGAGGGACGACATAGACGAGGACCGCCCCCACCGCCACCCTGAACCCAGCCACCGCCACAAGCCAACCATCGTCAAGAAGGAGGAGGGGACGAGCAGAGGGAGAGGGAACCCCGCCGTCGCCCCCTACGCCCCCACGGGCACCAGCCCCACTCCACCCTGCCGACGAACCCCGACGGAGAGGTCCGGCCTCCACTGGGCCCAGCACCGCCGACAACACCACCACGACACTGCCGGGGTGCCACAACCACGGCCGGCCATGCCACCACGGCATAACAGACGAAGCCAAACCACCACCGAAGACCGGGGTCCGACCGCCGCTTCACCACACCAGGCACCCACCGCCACCGGAGCAGGCCCGGTCGGCCAGATCTGGCCAGAGGGAGGGGAATCCGGTGGCTGACCGGAGAACTGGCTGCTGGCAGTCGACCCCAGGCCGCCCCCCATATGGGAGCACCAGGGGCAGAGGAGGAAGGGGGCCATCCAAGCCTCAGCACCGAGGACCACCCCAACACCAAGAAACCACCGAGGCCACCGTCCCGGCCCCTCTACCGCAACCGACCAAGGTGGCCGAAAAAACCCGACACACCTAGCAGATCCGGCAGAGGGGATGGGGTGCGCGGACGGATCCGCGCGCTGGGGAGGGTCACCGGGCCTGTGCCACCGGATCCGGGCCCCTGGGCGACGACGTCGCCCAGCCGACGCCCGTCGCAGCATCGAGAACCACCGCGAAGGAAGCCGTCCCGCCGCCCGCTGCATCCACCGCGAGGAACGCCCTGCCACTGCCCTCCCGGCAAGCCGCACGGCCATGCCGGCTGCCTGCTCCGGCTATGGCACGGCAGGAGAGGAGGAGGAGGGGGAGGGGGTGGCGGTGTTAGGGTTCCGGGCGCCGCCCATGTCGCCCGCGGGGAGCGACGCAGGGTCGGGGCTGTTTCCTATGCTCTAATTCCATTATATTAGAGAGAGAAAGTTTTTCAAAATTATAGATTCTCATCCAAATGAGCCAGCGTATAGACTTTTATAATCTTAAAATCTAATAACACTATTAGAATCTTTTATCCGGATTCTCGACATCCCTTGAGATCCAAAAGCACACGCTGCGCCAGTCGAAGTCCAAGACTCCAAGCGAGTTCGTTCACCAACCGCAAAGGAAAGCGCGCGGCCACGTACAAGGTACTCGCCCTGTTCATCGGTTTGACAAAACCGGCTACCGCACCATAACCAGCCCAGGCAAACCCGGCGTCACGGTAATAGTGCGGTCCGACCCCGTGACCCGTCTAGCCAGCAAAAGACTTCGAGAGCCTTATCCGGTCCTGATTAGAAACCGTCGAGACCCATGGAAAGAAAAATGCTGGTGGCGGGCCGTAATTGCTACACGAGCACGGCGGTGGCGCGCGCGTGCTGCTACGCGAGCACCACAGCGGCGGGCAGGGGTGTGGGCACGAGCGCAGCAGCAGACGCGAGCCTGGTGGCGGCAGGCGGCGCTGCATCTGCTACGCGAGCACGGCGGCGGCGCGTGCGTGCGCGAGCACGGCAGCATCAGGCGGAGCGACGGTGGCCGGCAAGCTTAGGCGTCAGGCTACGAGCCTGTGCTCTGTCTTTGGTTCCGTTCAGAAGTTTAAGAAATCAGAATCGCTGACATTGCTGCAATGCAAAGCAAAGCGAGGAATACGGCCGGTAGATTGGATCGATACACGAGGCCTCTTCGTCGGAGTTCAGTACCAACAAGACACGAGTTTTTGTTGTAAATCCGTGTTAACCTTAGGGTTATTTGTTTTCGTGCCATTAGAATTTTCGCGTTTTAGAGGTATCCTATTACAATTCATCGTATTAAAAATATGTCATTGGAACTTTTCAAAACGCCTAGAAATCCTATTCTCTACGTATCCTAGCAACTTGGGCCCATCTGCAGGCCGTCGTATTTTGGTATGGACGTCGATGCCCTCAGGATGAAGTGGACACACACGCGGACGCGGGCGCGGCCTCGGGACGTGGGACGGGGTCACGGGGTCAGGGTGGAGCGCCGCGCCTCGCACTCGCAGTCCAAGTCGGCTGGTCACCAGCGCCGCCTGCCGCCGCCTGAGGGTCACTCGGCGACTGCTGCTTGTGCTTGAGATCGAAGCAGAGAGGAGAAGGATCGAGGTCGGGGCTGCCAGCACCAGCAGAGAACGCACGACTCTCGGCTGCCTGCCGGCTAAGTCCAGCGCTCGTACGTCCGCCCGAGGGGCGCGTTCGGCCATCTCCATGGCTACACCTAGACGCACGGCCACGATGGCGGCGGTGGCAGGGCTGCTGCTCCTCGTGGCGCCAGGGACGACAACGACAGAAGCCGCCGCGGACGCCGTGTGGAGGCTGGAGCTGGTCCCCAGACGCCGTGCAGAGGCTGGAGCTGGGTCCCCAGCCGCCGCGCGCCCCCAGGTTCCCCTGCCGCTGCGCGCCCCCAGGTCTGGCGTGCCGCCGCGCGGCTCCTGGTCCGCTGCGCCGCCGCTCCCCAGGTCCTCCGTGCCGCTGGGCTCCTTGTCCGTCGGGTCAGCCATGGCCGTCGGACCCCGGCTCCGGCGGCGCCAGGTCCTTGGCCCTGCCTTGGTTGCTGGTGTGCAGGTGGGGCGAGGAGGATGGGCGACCCTAGATCCTTGGCCGAAGGAGCGAGGACGAGGGGCGGAGACCGGCGCTGCTGCGACGCTGTGCCGCCCAGAACGTCGTGTGCCCGTGTCGGGATGGAGCCGGGAAGAAGAGAAGGGGTGCGACCGTGAGTCCGTGAAGAGCCTTATCCACTTGACCCCGAGGGCATTGACGTCCATACGAAAATACGACAGCCTGCAGATTGGCCCAAGGTGTAGAATACGTAGACAATAAGATTTCTAAACAAAGTGAAGAGTTTCAATGATATATTTCTAATTTAATAAATTATAATAGTACATCTTCAACACATAAAAATTAAAAACCAAATAACCCTTGACCTTAAACCGGAATCCCAACCCAACCAGAAACCGCAAAACCAGCCCAGAAGGTACAGCAAGCCCACGAATCTCCAGCCTGCATCGACAAATACCACCAAACCAAGCAACGCCCCCGTGCGGTGCCGTCCTCCTTCCTCCCAAGGCTTCCAGTTCCAGCCCCAGCTCGCCTCTCCCCTCCCAAACCCTACACCTCGGCCCCCGGCCTTCGTCCTTCGTCCTTCGCCGTCCCCGACTCACCGCCGCCACGCGCAGCGCCGGCGCCGAACCGGACCCTGCCGTGCGGTCGGCCGCGCGTGCGGACGGCCACCCCCTCGGCGCCGCCGGCCGCCGCCGCCTCCTTTGATGTCTCCCACCTGCGACCTCGGCTTCCTCTAGCCCCGGTCGCAGAATAGCTCCTCCCAAGAGGTCGTCCCCCGAGCGGCCCAGCGATTGGCCTCCCCACCGCAGCAGCCGAGATGAGCGGCAGCGGCGGCGAGAAGGTACTGTCCGCGTGCGTGCGTGCGTGCGTGTTTGCATTGGCGTCGTCGTCGTTTGGGCGTAATTGCGTGGATTAAGTGTCGGTACTGCCTGTCCGTCTCCCAGGGCGTGGCGCATTAAAGTGAGGCGGGGTGGTTGAAGGTTGGGGGTGCGGGCGAGTTGATTGGATTGGGGGTTTTGTAGTACCTCAATGCTGCTGCGTGTGTGTGAATCATACCACCTGTTACTGGATGCATGAGCAATTAATTCATATGGTATCCAACCATGGATTCGGTTTGGATATTCATTTCGATTATGATCATTGATCCGTGCTTACACTATTCTTGCTCCTGACGATTGCTTGTGTGAGGCGCGTGGGAGTATAGCAGTAGTTCTGCTGTAATTCGAAGCTAAAATTAAAATTTCCTTGAATACATAGAGCTTCTTTCCAAAGGGCTCTCAGTACAGTTATTTTGATATGCAGTGGATTTTGTTACTGCCTAAGTGACTACTCTATTAACAATACAAGTTGCTGTCTCTGATGCAGATGCAGGTGCTGCTGTTTGGGTCCTTTACGGAGGACGAGACTAAGTTGTTCCAGGGTCAGCCTCCCAAAACTCCAACTAAAAGCATCAGCAAAGAATGTGAACGGACGGAGATCCAGTTTGGCACCCTGAACTTTTCAGGGCTGAATTTAGAGAAGGTATCTATTTCAAGTGTTGTTCTTCCTGCAAAATCAGCAAATGGCGACATCACAAAGGAGAATGCCTCCAGTCATGAAAAGAAAGCTGCAGGATCAAGCCTTCCAAATGGTGGACCAGTTCTGGCAAATGGATGCCCCCCTGTTGATGTTCCTGCTAACAATGGTGTGTCTGAGAATGTTAAGAAGACAGAGACTGTTGTCACACCAGTTGTGCCTGTCAAAAGCATCAGCAATCCAACACCACAAATGACGTTGGAGGTGCGCAAGGATGGCATCGAACCCACTCAAAGCAGAAAGTTAGACAAGGGAAGGGAAATTACTGGAAATGGTAGCCCAATTGTTGATACATCCATTGTTGCAGCTCCAGCAGAAGAGGCAGTCACGAGCCTAAATAAGAAGGCCTCCCAGAACATGCCGTTGCTTCCACATGGTTTGAGGAACACAGGAAATATCTGCTTTCTGAATGCAACTTTGCAGGCATTGCTTTCGTGCTCGCCTTTTGTCCTCCTATTGCAGGATTTGAGGAACCGTAGTATACCTAAGGTACTTGTGTACCTAATCAATTTGGTCTTATGCGATTTTGTCACTCATTTTATTCTCTTGTTCTGACCATTTCTTTCTTTTTAGGTTGGCTACCCAACTCTGAGTGCATTTGTTGAGTTGATCTCTCAATTCGATGTGGCTGATGAGTCAGTTATCAAGAAAAATGAGAAGACTATTACTGTTGCTGCAAAACCACTTACTCCTGCCATGTTTGATTCTGTTCTCAGAAATTTTACACCAGATGTGCCAGCTGGAATAACTGCTCGGCCAAGGTAAATGCTTGTGGTTCTGTCTTTTGCATGTTTTTTCCTTTGAGTAAAACTCCTCAAGTTGTGGATTCTGAATCGAATAGCATTTATAGGCTATTATTAAGGATTTATCTCATTGAGTAGCAAGACCTGGACAACTACATATTAATAGGTTTTTAGCTGATCCAAATCTATGCATCTCTATGTTAGCTTGCAATCATGGTCACACGATCATTTTCAGAGTCTCCCAAATGCCAAATTTTCCTCCTAAATGGTCTTTGTGCCTTTCATAGTGACCATAGGCATCAATATTGAGTTTGTTCTGATGAAGTTGTCTGTAAATATGTTGATCACGTTGTTATTTTTTTCATTTTGTTTTTTAATGTTCTTTATAAACTATACTGTCTCCCTTGCAATGAAGCTTTTGGTTCTGTTTGTGATGCTATATGCGTATATGCCCTTTTGCGCTCTGCAGGCAGGAAGATGCTCAAGAGTTTTTAAGTTTTGCATTGGATAGAATGCATGATGAGCTGCTGAAGCTTAATGGCAATGGTTCAAATTCAAAGGAGGGTATGGTTGTTTCTTCTGCTGATGAGGATGCTTGGGAGACAGTTGGCCGAAAGAATAAATCTGCAGTAGTTAGAACTCAGAGTTTTGTTCCCTCTGAGCTAAGTGCTATTTTTGGAGGGCAGCTACAGAGTGTTGTGAAAGCTAAAGGTAATTTTGTCTTGTCCTGAGGGAAATGACTCAGTTTTCTGTAAAGAATTGAATATCTATCTAGGTATATCTTTTTGAAATTACTTGGAAAGTCGTGCTTTTTCAGTTTTCTTGATTATTTATGCCTACATCATGTTTCCATGAACACATTCCCTGTTGATCTGGTTGTTGTCACCTTTGGCCTCCTGCTGTGCATCCTGTCATTGTTTTTTTCTTCTTCTCTAACCAGTCCATATCAGGGTCAATAGTTCATGTTTTAAGAGCATCTGCATGTTGTCGATTAATGAAGTGTCTATCTGTGTTGGCCCTTTTCTGTGCCCTTAGAGGTAATTTTACGTTGTTGTCATTGCCATTGAAGTTTTACTGATAACAATACAAGGATAAGGATGCATCTCAGCGCTGACCCAGTCACCCAGCTAACCTGCTAAGTTAAAACAGCCCCAGATGCTTCTATTTTCTCCAATGGAATATCATGATTCCATTAGTTATTCACCATAGGGATATGGTGAAACTTATGCTTGAGTAGGCCCACTTGTGCTGTTTCTATCTGTTTTTTTAAGTGTTATACTGATGAGTACACCTGTCAGGTAACAAAGCATCAGCTACTGTTCAGCCCTTCCTACTGCTCCATCTTGATATATTCCCAGAATCTGTTCAGACACTTAATGATGCATTTCGCCTGTTCTATACTCCTGAATCTTTGGAAGGATACAGAACAGCGGATGGAAAGGTATCTACCTTGTAACCTTTGTGTTCAGTATATTTTTAACATTCAATTTCATCATTACACAATACAAGTGGTGTCATGCAATGTATTTTGCTAGCGAGCTAATTGTAGAGACAAAACTATGAAATATGCATCTTCTGTTTTTTACCTTTAGATGCATTTCTATATTGCTTTTTATATGTTTTTTATTCGTGCCTCTGTTTAAGGTGGGTTTATGACTGTTAATTTTTTTCTATCTATTAATGGTTTATCTCATGAAGTTGCTATAAGTTAAATATAGGATGAGCTGTACTTTTCTACGTTTTTATTTGATTTGAGTGCCATAGTGCAGCTCTTCTTCCGTTAAACACACAAACATATGGCAATCAGCTACAGTTATGATGTAGTATCAAACTTGATCTTGCAGGCTGGTTTGGTGACAGCTAGAAAATCATTCCAGATACATGCTCCTTCAAAGATAATGATACTGCACTTGAAGAGGTTCAGTTATGGAAATCATGGGAGCACTAAAGTGTATAAGCCACTCCACTTCCCAAAAGAATTGGTTCTTAATCGTGATCTGCTGAGCTCACCATCAACAGAGGTGATAATCTGCTCGACATGAATTTGTAAATGTGTTTTCCCCAGCATATTTGTGACATCTTCTATAGGTTTTTAGGTGCAGGCATGCTTTTATGTCTCGATATACTTGCACCTGCCGTCCTGATTTTTTGGCATTTAGTATCAGTATCTTTAAGCGTGAATTGAGTTTGTACAGCAATCATGTGGTCATAACACATTGAAATGACATTACAATAGATTGGTACTACTGAATCACTTGATCTAACTGTGTCTTTGTTGTATACAGGGTAGAAATTATGAGCTTGTTGCAACCATCACTCATCATGGGAGAGATCCTTATAGGGGGCACTACACTGCTCACGCAAAGCATGCCAACAGGCAATGGCTTCGCTTCGACGATGACGCTGTTGTGCCCGTCGGCGAGAACGATGTCTTGCATGACCAAGCATACGTCCTCTTCTACAAACAACTCTGAAAGCACTACGTAGTTGATTAGTTGCTCTTTCGTATTGCTGCTGCTTAAAACAGTCGGATATACCTTCTAACTATTGACCTGTTAATGTAGCCGTCGAGTAACAGCAGAGTATTTATGTGAAGTACCCTGGTGCAGCCTGTGTTTTATTATTATATGCTTGGTCATATAGCGAGAGGGGGATTTGTCGTCAGCCCATTTTGAGGTTCTGTAAAATTTGACTGCTCATTATTGTAATGACCAGCGAAGTATCATGGGATGTTAATCATGGTCACCCCTGTCGCTCGTAGCTGCTGAAATGGTGGTGTGATTGGTTGCATGTGGCATGCCATGATTTTGAATAGGTAGTTGAGCCATCAGCGTTGCCATGTGCCCTGTCTTTGTGAGTGTCAAGAGATGCTGGACAATGTCAGCTGGTGTATGTGCCTTGCAAGCATGATTAGCATGTTAGGAAAGCTTCACATTATTTCATTTTGATGAAGGTGTCGTATCCCTTTCATGGATCCTGACGGCTGTAAGGAAGGTGTGCGGCCGACATAAAATTTTGTTGTGGCTTGCAAAGTCTTTCATATGATTCATACACTGCGCCAACATAAACCTGGCTTCTTCTAATTCTAATAAGCGGAGATGGTTGTTGAAAAAATATTCCAAGATAGGACAAGTGTGACGAATGGGCTGAAGTGGTTGCCACATAGGCAATCTGATATCGCAAATGTACTCCAAACTGAGCTAGAATGTTGCAATCTGTCGACTGTTGTTAAACTACCATCGGTTATACATGCTGGCAGACAGAGCAACTGACAGTTCATATATAGCAGGTTAGTTACTTTGTGGTATCAGGCAAATTCTGTTCTTAAAACCACCATCCGTTACACCTGCTGGCAGGCAGTGCAACCGAGCAGGCAAATTCAGTGGTTCATCAGTGTTTGCTACGGACTTTGTTTAAGGACAGATTCTTCTCAGCGGATGCAGACCGCTAGACGATATCCCAAAATGTCATCTGGGGAGTAGCTTATGTCGCAAATTGACACATCCAGTAACCTGAAGTCTTGACGACTCAGTGTCATCTGAATCATAGGACAACTGAAGCAAAGCGAGGTACGAGTAGGAGTAGTAATGGAAAGGCAGAGACGGAAATGAAGCGACCTGAAGTAGACGGGGCAACGATCAACTCATTAAAACACAAGCGAAGTGCTAGTCCGATACAGTGCCCACCGACAATTTCCGTCCCACAGATCAATTCAGAAGCAGTTTAGTCTAGCATTACTACTTGGTGTCACATTTCCTGCAGCAATTATTTGCTTGAAGTGTAGCAACCGAGCTTTCAATCCCATTTTCAACAGCTATACACGCTGTATTTACTCTCTTGCACTCTTTGAGAACCTTGATGGCACTCACGAACCACCACCATTTCCCCAAGAACCAGGAAACCTGTTGCCCCCAATCTTCCTTCACCAACCAAACCCCGCTTGTAATTACCATGGATGGATCATGGCATCGCCAAAGGCAGGGCGAGAAGTGAAGTCACCATCAGCAAAGTTCAGCAGACAGAGAACACACACTTTGCAGCTTCCACCCAAATCAGAGAGCACACTGAAACACATCAAAGAGATTTTGTGGAGAGGAATTGTAAAGATCAGACTGCTTGCCATCATATATTCAACATGGACATGGGAGGAGGAGGAACATTACATCACTCCGTCTCCCTCTTTTTTTTTTTTTTTTTTTTTTTTTTGGACTTTTTGTTTTCTAACACGGCTGGATGAACAAGAACTGAGCTGAACAAGAGAAGCTAGCTAGCTACGAGGAGAGAGCACTGGCCGCCTTGGCCGATTCTCCCCTCTGCTTTTTAGTCGTATACACAGAAACAAACTAAACTTGCTTGAGGTTACACTAGGCACAGCAGCCATGGTGGCAGCAGCAGGAGAAGAAGCGCTCTTCTTCTAGCGAGGCTGGTGGATGGCGCGGCGCGCGGCGCCCCTGGCGCCGGCGTTGTACGCTGGCTTGTCCGCATACCTCTGCTGCTGCTGCTGGGCGCGCGGCGACGGCGCGGTAGTGACATCCCTGGGCGAGCTGAGGCTGAGCGCCCTGAGCACGTCAAGGTCGTACCCGGGCACCAGCGCCGGCTTGGCTGGCTGCTGGTGGTGGACATCGGGCGCGTAGAAGAGGTCGTCGGTGTCGACCATATCGAGGAGGTCGACGGAGTCGTCGGGGAGGAGCGCGGCGACGTCGAAGCTGTCGTCGGCGTCGGCAGCAGCATCGTAGGCGGCCTCGTGGAGCTGGTGCTGTCGGAACCAGTGGTCCCTGAACCATGCGGTGGTGTTGACGAGCTCCCACCACTCGGGCGAGAAGTCCTCCACCTGCCTGTACGCCGCCGGGATGAAGAGCGGCGCGTTCGGGTTCAGCGACGACGACGGCATGGCTGCCAGCGTGGTGCTCATCCTGCTGCTCTCAGCTCAGGTCGATCTGCTGCTGCTCTTCTTCTCTCGATCCCTAGAACACACAGTCACAGACAGCAATCAGCTCCAGCTCCCCGGCTGCTGCTGGCTCGGATCCGGATCCGGAACCGGATCCCACCCGGACGGCGATCTGAGACTCAGAGAGCTCGCGTCGCACAGGAGCTTTGCTTACCTTTTCCTGCGCCTGGCGTTGCTTGGCTTCGGACGTGCGGACCGTGGTGGTTTGTGGGCAGAAACAGGGGCGATTTCGGGTGCCGAGTGCCGAGTCCGTGTGCGGCGTGCGGTGCCGCGGAGGCGGGTGTTTATAGCCACCCACAGCCAGTCAGCTGCCAGCTGCTGAGCTGAACGGAGCGGAGCCGAGCCGTGCGCGTGGGGCACGGGGGCTCGGGCCGGTGGTGGTGGGTCATGGGTGGGGGCCGGGATGGATTGATTGACGCGGACTGGTCGGCTTTGGCCTTTTTTCTCGAAAAACGCGGTGTGGCCATCCAGTGGGGCCAGCGACTGCCTGGCTGGCCCGCGTCGGCCGGACGGGCGGATTTTCTATGGGCGCCGGCGCCGGCGCCCGCCGCGTTGTGTGGGTGGGTTGATTGGACTTCGACGAGTAAATTATTATTGGTTCCACCGGCACGGCAGGGCGCAGGCAGAGAGGAAGGTTCCACACATCCGCTTCCACCGTTGCCGATAAGGACGAAACCAGGAGGAGATGAGAGCGACGCACAACGTGGCGCCAACAGCCTCTCGATAAAATAATACTCATTGGTTCTTTGGCGTCATCGATATATATACGGAGTCATACTTTGCCCATTCTTTTTATACTATAGTCGTGCTGAAAGAAATCCTGTTCTTATCAGGGCAGGATGGGAAAACTGTTTTGGTTCCAGGAGACATCAAGTGCTACATACTCCAAAACAGATATGAAATGCTCGAAGCGCCAACCATGTCGTCGATGTGTCGATTAGAACAGGCCTCTCCTCTCGGCAAGATATCATGCCTGCATGCCATGACTGCTAAAGATGTGGGTTTAGTAGTCTTTGTTATGCAACGAGTTCAATTTGCCCAAATATAAGATCTGGATCAAATTAGTCCATCTAATTAATTAAGATATTCAAGGACGACGACGTCTAGCATACGGCATTGTCAGCAACCTACTAAACCACAAGAATCAGTGAACCCAACCACGCTAAAGACAAGATGTCACGATCCTGAAATGGTACTACCTCGTAATGCGCATATGTAAGTATACTTAATTGCAAATTGGTTCGGCGAAACGTCCCACTCCTTTGTCCTTTTTCAAAAAAAAAAATCTCATTTCTTAATTAAAAGTACTAATATCTTATATGAAATAATTATAATTAGGTTTACTATAAAATATATTTTTTTATCATACATCTATTTGTAGACATGATGACATTTCTCCATAGGTTAAATTTAACAAAGTTTGATCAGTCTTAGACCTAATATTACATTTTTAATGGAGGGAGTACGCTCTTTCACTTTAGCTAGTGGGGTGGTGGCGACATGCTGAGAAAGCTATTAGGGGCAATGCCACTCTGATATTCAACGCAACGCGTCACCTGATTGATTTCCAGTGGCTTGGACGACTGGTGTCGGCGTTAGGAATCCGGAGGCGTCCTAAGCCAACGAGTAAACGTATGTGTGTGTAACCCGTTCGGATGGTGATGCAAGAAGAACACAGCGATTCATCATGGTTCGGGTAAAGAAGGCCCTACGTCCAGCGGGGGGAGAAGATTTGTATTATCTTGCACCTAAGTGCTTGTACAGGGGCGAATACAAGCGAAGGAGAGAATTCGAGGGGGGTCGAGTATAGTGCGAAAGAGTTATTTGGAGTTTAGGAGTCTGCCTAAGCGTGTGTTCGGTTGTTCGTGAGATCGTTGTCTGGAGTCGGTTCTTCGTCCGATTGGGCCTCTCTCTTTGTTGTGTATTCTGGCGTCCCCTTTTATAGGCTAAGGGGAGGCACAGGGGTACAAGTGTCCTGGTTCGATGACGCAGTGGTGATGTTGCGGGTCGTGACGGTCAACTCGAGGCCACTGTAGAGACGTGCGCTGAGTATGGCTTGTTCTGTAGCAGCGTGGCTCGGAGTTGACAGGCGTCCTTCGGAGACGTGGTTGCTGACCGACGAAAGACGCGATCCCCTGTAGAGGACGTGCGAGTTCCTATTGGGGTCGCATCGGAAGTTGTTGGCGCAGCTTTCGAACTTTATGTAGGTTGACCGGAGGGTGTCGATGCGTACTCGAGGCCCAGTCGAGGGGTAGCTTCGAGCGTAGTGGTTGAGCGGATAAGATTGAATTTAGGGAATCCGATGTCGGTTGTTTGTCGCGTAGTGCGTCGAAGGGGGGCCTCGAGCTGCCTGACAGCGCTGAGTACGGCGTAATAGTGTCGTGCAGACCGATGCACGTCCTCAGTATGTGCAGTAAAGCGGGATTCGACCGCTGTACGGACCACTGTGCGGACACTATAGCCATACGATTTGACGAGGTTAGGTAGTTTTGTATTAAATGCGCTATCGAACGCACCTGGAGTTGGTGGATCGAGGGGGGCTCGACCCTTGTCGTATCGAGGCGTCCGTCCCGCCGGGGCCTCGACACTTGACGCGGGGTCCCCCCTCGAGTGTTCATCGGCTGGTGACGTCAGTGATTTGTCGAGGGTTGCGGCAGAAGCTAAGTACTCTGTTGTGGGCCGGCCCAGTGTGTATTTGCCGGTGGGCCCTGCGAGATTATTCTGAGGGTAAACTCGGGGTTCAACCGAAAACAAGGAAGGTTTAGGTTATCCCTTCTCTCGGTAACCGACAGTAGCCCCCGAGGCTTCGTGTAAGTGTTGATACTTACACGGGGGCTCAGTTGAATGGACTCAGAGTGTTGGTCGTATTCCGAAGGGTGCGCGCGAGCGCACCCTTCGGGTGTAGCCCCCGAGGCCTCAGGTGAGTAGAATACTCGCCCGAGGTCTTTTATTTTCGGTTTTGGTCGAGGCGTGTTCGAATGATCGAGCCCCCGAGCGGTTGGGTCCTCTTTCGTCGAGGCCACCCGGTTGCGAGTCCGCTCCTTAGCTTCTTTCGTCGAAGCCGGTCAGGTGCGAGCTCGACTTTTTCGTTCGACCCTCACAAACCCTTTCGATCGGGTAGAGGGGGGAGAAGCGTTGTGCTACCCATGCTCGGGCGAGCATCAACGTCTCAGGTGAGCTACTATCGGGAAATTCAAGTAAGAGCTCGTGCCCCGTTCGATAGGGGTCGACTAGTGGCCCTGAGGCGCTCTTATTCGAGCAAAACAGTGGGTCCCGCGGATGCCAAACCCTTTCGATCGGGTCTGGTGGCTCGATGCATCCCCTCGAGGGGATTCCGTCGTGGTCCCTTAGTTTTGCCTTGAATGTGTTAGAGGGGGCCTTGAGAATTCGTTCTCGAGCAAGGGACTCGCGTCGGCCCCCTCGGTCACCCCTAACTGCGGTACTCGAGGGCGGCTGTCGAACCCTTTTTGAGGGCCAGCCTTCGCTCCCTGGAGATTTTGAGGGCCTGGGCCCGTATCCCGTGTCGTGGGAAGATCCGTCTGCGGATAACTCCTCCTGTCCATCACGTGTGCCTTTTTATGCAGAAGCCGGAGCGGCGTGGTAGTGGATGATTCTGGTCGGGCAAGTGACGGCCGCCCGTTGGTCTTCGAAAAAGAAGATGAAGGGTACACCACCGAGGAGGGCGGCGATGGAGACGGCGGAGCAGGCCTGTAGGGCAAAACTGGGCGAAGGTGCCCGTGTAAATTAGTTAGTTTCTGTAACTTATATTCAGTGTGGCTTCGAGGGCCTTTAAAACATATATGCATCTATCGTAATGCATTTGGATATTTTAAGGTCGAGTCTTCTCTGTTTTCTTTCTTAAGCGTTACTGACTCCGTTTGTTTATTTTTAGCCTTGGAGGAGGAGCTGAATCAGGCTCATCGCGACCTCAGCCTGCTTCAAAAGTCGTACACGGCCGAGGTGAAGCTAACCGACGAGCTCGGCGGTATGCTCGATATGGTCTGTGACAGCCTCGGCGTCCCTCATCCTGAAACGGCCGCGGATGACGTCCATGGGGCCTCTCTCCTTGACCGGCTGTTCGAGCTCGGCCGCGTGGTTAAGGAGAAGGTGCGGGGCGCCCTTCATGTCAGCGTGAAGCGGGCGATGGCGGTCATCGGCTCCGGCTACATCTACGACATGGAGGTCGTGTCCCACGGCTTCGTCAGCGACCCTTCGAAGACTGACGAGGAGAACGAGGCCGTCTTCATGGGGTTGGTCGAGGCTGCCGAGGAACCTGGCGGTCGTCTTGCGAGCCTCTTCGAGCGTGAGTTCCTTCCGCCTCCTGAGGATGATGGCCTGTGAGCCAAGCCTGGGCAAAGAGGCCTTTGTAAGAAATCTTGTAATCTTTTGTTCTCGAGGTCGCGAAGCCTCGAGCCAATGTACATTTATATTCGTACGTATATGTCTAAGTGTGCTCTAAGTCTTTCCTATCTCTACTGCCTGATCGGGTCTCTACTTTTATCGATTTCGTCACACGATCGTGCCCTTCGAAGGGGGGAGTGAGTGGAGGTGCCGTAGCCCTGGAGCGTTGGTGGTCTCCCGACCCGACATCCCTCGACCTTTCGGACCTTCTCGTGTCGTCTTCGACTTAGTATCAACCCATGTCGAGGCATATCGAGGCAGAGTGGACCTCGAAACTTAGAAAGTGTATGATTTTTAAGTCTTTTTGTTTCTCGCATTCCTGATAACGTTTCTTACTTAGTGAATTCGACACATGTTCGTGCCCCTCGTCGGGGAGCGAGTGGAGGTACCGTAGCCCTGGGGCGTAGGTGGTCTCCTGGCTCGACGGCCCTCGACGCTTAGGACATTCGCATGGCATTTTCGACTAAGTATTAGAACGTATCGAGGTGCGTGGGAGAAAACAGATTTTTTAAGTTTTGAAAAATTGAGTTTTTTGGGGACTTCGGGGGTTCCCCCCCTTTATAGCCCCCGAGGGAGGTTCGACTCTGAGGGAGCAGAGTCAAGGCTACCTCTTACATGTATAAGGAAATTAAGCTTGTGATCAAAAGCATTCTGTTATGCGAAAATGTAAGAAGAAGGCATCGACTAGGGATAGAAGCGATGTAGCTGGTCGATGTTCCACGCGTTGTTGAAGATTTCGCCTTTGTTGTTAGCGAGCTTGTAGGTTCCGGGCTTCAACACCTCTGCTATGATGAAGGGGCCTTCCCACGGTGGAGTTAACTTGTGCCGGCCCTTGTTGCTCTATCGTCGTCGTAGGACGAGGTCGCCCACTTGAAGGTCCCTTTTGCATACATGCTTGTCGTGGTAGCGTCGAAGCTTCTGCATGTATCTTGCGGAGTTGAGGAGGGCCATGTTTCGAGCTTCTTCGAGTTGGTCGACGGCGTTTGCCAGGGCTTCTTCGTTGCTTTGCTCGTTGTATGCCTTTAGTCAAGGGGAACCATACTCGAGGTCAGTGGGGAGGACGGCCTCAGACCCATAGACCAAGAAGAATGGGGTGAACCCCGTGGCTCGACTAGGTGTTGTTCTTAAGCTCCATAGGACCGAGGGAAGCTCGATGGCCCACTTCTTGCCGTGTTTGTTAAGGCGGTTGAAGATTCTCGGCTTGAGTCCCTGTAAAATCATGCCATTGGCGCGCTCGACCTGGCCATTAGTTCGAGGATGAGCAACCGTGGACCAGTTCACGTGGATGTGATAGCGATCGCAGAAATCCAAAAACTTCTTGCCAGTGAACTGTGTGCCGTTGTCAGTGATGATGACGTTCGGGACCCCGAAGCGATAAATGATGTCGGTGAAGAACTCGACCGCCCGCTCGGAGCGGATATTGCCGATAGGCCGGGCCTCGATCCACTTGGTAAACTTGTCGATGGCAACGAGCAGGTGGGTGAAGCCTCCAGTTGTCCTTTTGAGGGGACCAACGAGGTCGAGCCCCCATACGGTGAACAACCATGTGAGGGGAATCATTTGCAAAGCATGCGCAGGGAGGTGCGTCTGCTTGGCATAGAACTAGCAACCCTCGCATGAGCGGATGAGGCCGATGGCGTTAGAGACAGCGGTCGGCCAGTAAAATCCTTGTCAGAAAGCGTTCCCGACGAGGGTCCTGGGCGCAGCATGATGACCACAAGAGCCCGAGTGTAGGGCGTTGAGTAACCCTTTTCCTTCCTCGACGGTGATGCAACGCTGCAAAACTCCGGTCGGGCTCCGTCGATAGAGCTCCTTGTCTAGACCGAAGAGGACATAGGTTTTGGCCCTTCGCGCAATGCGTCGAGCCTCGTTCCGGTCGTCTGGCAGCTCCCCTTGAATAAGGTATTCGAGGAAGGGCTTACGCCAATCGGCTTCGTCGCTTGCTCGGGGGGATGATACCTCGAGGTCCATGACCTCGGCCCCGGTCGAGAGGGCCGGGGTTGGTTGAGGCTCGACCCCCTTGGACGGATGCTCGTGTTCACCCGTGAAGTCAACTAATGGCTTGTAGAGATCTTTTACGAAGACGTCGGGTGGCACGGTGCCTCGGGTTGACGCGATCTTTGCGAGCTCGTCCGTGGCCTCGTTGTAGCGTCGAGCAATATGGGTTAATTCGAGGCTGTAGAATTTGTCTTCCAATTTGCGGACCTCTTGATAGTACGCTTCCATTTTAGGTTCGCGGCAGCTCGATGCCTTCATGACTTGATCGATGACTAACTGCGAGTCGCCCCAAGCTTGGAGGCGTCGAACCCTGAGCTCGATAGCGATGCGTAGTCCGGTCACGAGGGCCTCGTACTCTGCGACGTTGTTCGAGGCTGCAAAGTGGAGTCGAATTACGTAACGCATGTGAACCCCGAGGGGCGAGATGAAGAGCAGGCCCGCGCCCGCTCCCATTTTCATCATCGACCCATCAAAGTACATGGTCCATAGTTCGGCCTGGATCTGTACGGGCGGTAGTTGAGCGTCGATCCATTCGGCCACGAAATCTCCCAGCACCTGTGACTTGATGGCCTTTCGCGGTGCAAAAGTGAGGGTCTCGCCCATGAGCTCGACTGCCAACTTAGCAATTCTCCCTGTGACCTCCCGATTGTGGATTATCTCCCTGAGGGGGAAGGACGAGACCACGGTTATCGGGTGGCTTTGGAAGTAATGTTGGAGTTTGCGCCGCGTAAGGACTAGAGCATACAATAGCTTCTGAATCTGAGGGTAGCGAGCCTTGGTCTCCGAGAGTACTTCACTGACGAAGTAGACCTGCCTTTGAACGGGCAGGGTGTGCCCTTCTTCTGCCCTCTCGACCACAATGGCTGCACTGACCACCTGGGTGGTCGCGGCGATATAGAGGAGGAGGGGCTCGGCCGGATGAGGAGGTACTAGGATCGGAGGCGAGGCTAGCATAGACTTAAGCTTTGAGAGGGCTTCCTCGGCTTCGAGGGTCCATTCGAAGTGCTCCGATTTCTTCAAAAGGCGGTAGAGGGGCAACGCCTTTTCCCCGAGACGGGAGATGAAGCGGCTCAGGGCTGCCAGGCATCCTGTGACCCTCTGCACGCCTTTGAGGTCTCGAATGGGCCCCATCTTGATGATCGCCAAGATTTTCTCTGGGTTGGCCTCGATGCCGCGCTGAGAGACTATGTACCCTAAGAGCATGCCTCGAGGGACGCCGAAGACACACTTCTCGGGGTTCAGCTTGATGCTCTTCGCCCGGAGGCATTTGAACACGGCATCGAGGTCAGAGACGAGATCCTCGACTTTTTCGGTCTTGACCATGATGTCGTCGACATAGGCCTCGACCGTTGAGCCGATGTGTTCTCCGAAAACGTGGAGCATGCACCGCTGGTACGTTGCCCCGGCGTTTCGAAGGCCGAAGGGCATAGTAATATAGCAGTACATGCCGAAGGGGGTGATGAAGGAAGTCGCGAGCTGGTTGGACTCCTTCATCCAGATCTGATGGTAGCTAGAATAGGCGTCAAGAAAGGAGAGGGTCTCACATCCCGCCGTCGAGTCAACGATTTGATCGATGCGTGGCAAGGGAAATGGGACTTTCGGACATGCTTTATTCAAGCCGGTGTAATCTACACACATCCTATATTTCCCATTTTTCTTTTGACTATTACAGGGTTAGCTAACCACTCGGGATGGTGGACCTCCATGATAAATCCGGCCGCCAAGAGCTTGTTGACTTCTTCCCCGATGATCCTGCGCTTCTCCTCGTCGAAGCGGCACAGGCGTTGCTTCACCGGCTTAGACTCGGGGCGGATCTCCAAGGCGTGCTCGGCGACTTCCCTCGGTATGCCTGGCATATCCGAGGGACTCCACGCAAACATGTCGGCGTTCGCGCGGAGAAAGTCGACGAGCACTGCTTCCTATTTGGCATCGAGGGAGGTGCTGATGAGCAGCTTCTTCCCCTCGGAGCCACTCGGGTGGAGGGGGATCTTCTTCGTGTCCTCGGCAGGCTCGAAGCTGCCGGCATGTCGCTTGGGTTTGGGGATCTCGTCGGCGAGGGCCTCAAGAGTGGCTGCAAGCATCGCCTTCTCCTCGAGGGCTTCCGCGTGTTCGATGCACTCGACGTCACAGTCGTATGCGTGCTCGAAGGAGGGGCCGACGGTGATGATGCCGTTGGGGCCCGGCATCTTGAGCTTGAGATAAGTGTAGTTGGGAACTGCCATGAACTTGGTGTAGCCTGGTCGCCCAATGATCGCATGGTATGTGCCTTGGAACGGGACTACCTCGAACGTGAGGATCTCCTTTCGGAAGTTCGCGGGAGTACCGAAATACACCGGCAAGTCGATGCACCCGATGGGAATAGCCTTTTTGCCTGGCACGACGCCGTGGAAGCCCCCAGCGCTGAGTTTCAGCTTTTCCCTTGGGATTCTGAGAAGGTCGAGGGTCTCAGAATAGATGATGTTGAGGCTGCTGCCTCCATCCATCAAGACCTTGGAGAAGCGGGTGTTGACGATGACAGGGTCGACGACAAGCGGGTAGAGCCCCGGGTTCGGGACGTGGTTCGGATGGTCATCACGGTCGAACGTGATAGCCGTCTCGGACCAGTCCAAGAATCGAGGGGTGGCGACTTGAGTGGAGAATACCTCCCGACGCTCCCTCTTACGCTGTCGAGGGGTGAGCCGGGCGGTAGGTCCCCCGTAGATCATGTAGCAGTCCTGAACCTCGGGGAACCCATCAACCATGTCGTCATTCTTGTCGCCGGGCTCTTCCTTTTCCTCTTTCTTCCCTCGAACCGTACCCCTGAAATGCCTTTTGAGCATCTGGCAGTTTTCGAGGGTGTGATTGGCCTAGCCCTTGTGATATGGGCACGGTTTCTTGAGCATCTCGTCGAAGAGGCCCTTTTCGGGAGGGCCTCGAGGCTTCTTGCGCTCGACAGCCGCCACGAGGTCGTCGTCGGGGGCGTCTTCGCGCTTGCCTCGCGGGTTCTTCTTCTTCTTCTTGCCCCCTTTCTTGCCGCCCTGGTTCAAACCCTCGGGGTTGGCCGCCTTGGCTTGCGTTTGGCCTTTGCCACCGTCGAAGAAGGCACCGACGGCCTCTTCTCTGGCGGCAAAGTTGGCCACGATGTCCATCAATTCGTCGGCGGTCTTTGGGGGAGTACGCCCGAGCTCCCGGACCAGTTCCTTGCAGGTGGTCCCGGCAATGAAAGCCAGGATCACCTCTTCGTCTGTGACATGGGGAAGCTCAGTGCGCTACTTGGAGAAACGTCGAGTGAAGTCGCGGAGAGATTCCCCGGGCTTCTGTCTGCAGCCTCAGAGTTCCCACCTGTTGCCCGAACGCACATAGGTGCCCTTGAAGTTCCCCTCGAAAACCCTGACCAGGTCGGACCAGTCACAGATTTGGTTAGGGGGAAGCTCCTCGAGCCACCGTCGTGCGGTGTCGGAGAGAAAGAGAGGGAGTTGTCGAATGATGGCGCTGTCGTCGCGGGCCCCACCAAGCTGGCACGCCAGTTTGAAGTCGGCAAGCCAGAGCTCAGGCTTTGTCTCACCGTCGTATTTGACGATACTTGTCGGGGGTCTGAAGGGGCTAGGCAGCGGCGTGCTGCGAATCGCACGGCTGAAGACTCGAGGTCCCGGCGGATCCGGGGATCGACGTCGGTCCTCGTTGCTGTCGTAGCGTCCGCCCCGATGAGCGCTGTAGCCTCGTGCCTCGGCGTCACCGCATTGCGGGGCTCGCGGTTGTCACGAACGCGATCATGGTCCGGGACCGCCCCCTTCTAGCGGGGGGGAGTCTACCGGCTGGGTCGAGGCCTGCCTCTCCTGCCGCGAGGGTTCGTGGTGTTGCCCTGAGGCCGCACCTCGACGCCTCGAGCCAGAACTTTTGGCCTGCTGAATGGCGGCCACCTCGAGAAGGCCCTTGATCTCCTGTTGGACTCGTCAGGCTTCAGGATTCGAGGGGGCCGGCATGTTGCGGAGAAGCATGGTTGCTGCGATGACATTCTGGCTGGCTCGATTGAATGCGAGACGTGCAACCGTATCCGCGCCCACAATCTACCGCTGCACTTGTCGCGCTCGAGCCCGAGCTCCTCCGCCTGGGGGATTGCGATTGTCTTGCTCGAGGGTACGGTCGAGCTGGCGCAGTCGCTCTTTGTCTTCGTCGAGCTTGGCTCAAAGCTCCCGCACCTGCACGAGCTGGGCGACGCGAGCGCCCTGCGAATCGTACGGGTCATTGGTCACGGCAGGGGGCCCTTCCTCCTGTCCCGCTAGGAGGGGCCCACCTGTTGCAGCCGGTGGTGTGGACGTCTCTGCGGGATCAGCGTCATCGTCGCCCGACGCGGCGACTATGTCGACGTGGAAACACTCTCGCGTGGGATCATAGTAGCTGGGGTCGTAGTCGGAGTCGGAGTCGGAGTAGAGCGGGCAAGGCACGACGGTCCGCCCAAATTGTTTCACTTCCAGCCACCTTCGAAGCGCGCGAGGGCAAGCGCCGCGTGGGCGAGGGTTAATCGGGCGTTCGGGGGCTAGTACCGGTACCTCCCGGCGTGCTGCTGCGCGCGGGGGGGGGGCCGGTCCGTTCCCTGTCCGCCCCGAAGCCCGAGCGCATGATAGTGGAGTACGTCGAAACGGCATTGTCGAGCCCAAATGGCAGTGCCGGTCGGGCGATAAACTGCTCATGGGGCAAGAGAGCCGTAGACGTGATGGGAGCGTTCGCCTGGGGAGAAGCGTTCAACCCTGGCAAGCGCTGCCCCACGTCGGGCCTTACGCGTAGTCGCGGGAGCCTCCGGACCAGAGAGCTCAAGTCATCCATCGAAGACGAGGAAGGTGCGACGACCGTGGTCGCACGGCGGCGCCGCCCGCCCTGTGATCCGTGTCTCCTTCTTGATTAGGAAGCGTGGTGGTTAGGGCAACGCGGGGCTCCTCGCGGAGTCCCTGAAGCGCCCCCGCTCGGGTGCCCGATTGAGAGCAGGACCATGTCATGGCTCGTGCCGAGCGACATGAACTCCAGACTCCCAAACCAGATCACCGAGCCGAAAGGGAGCGATGATACGAGGTCCGCCATCCGGATGAAACGGTTTAACACACAGGCCCCCTACCTGGCGCGCCAACTATCGGCGTTAGGAACCCGGGGGCGTCCTAAGCCAACGAGTAAACGTATGTGTGTGTAACCCGTTCGGATGGTGATGCAAGAAGAACACAGCGATTCATCATGGTTCGGGCAAAGAAGGCCCTACGTCTAGCGGGGGGAGAAGATTTGTATTATCTTGCACCTAAGTGCTTGTACAGGGGCGAATACAAGCGAAGGAGAGAATTCGAGGGGGGGTCGAGTATAGTGCGAAAGAGTTATTCGGAGTCTAGGAGACTGCCTAGGCGTGTGTTCGGTTGTTCGTGAGATCGTTGTCTGGAGTCGGTTCTTCGTCCGATTGGGCCTCTCTCTTTGTTGTGTATCCTGGCGTCCCCTTTTATAGGCTAAGGGGAGGCACAGGGGTACAAGTGTCCTGGTTCGATGACGCAGTGGTGATGTTGCGGGTCGTGGCGGTCAACTCGAGGCCACTGTAGAGACGTGCGCTGAGCATGGCTTGTTCTGTAGCAGCGTGGCTCGGAGTTGACAGGCGTCCTTCGGAGATGTGGTTGCTGACCGGCGAAAGACGCGATCCCCTGTAGAGGACGTGCGAGTTCCTGTTGGGGTCGCATCGGGAGTTGTTGGCGCAGCTTTCGAAGTTGATGTAGGTTGACCGGAGGGCGTCGATGCGTACTCGAGGCCCAATCGAGGGGTAGCTTCGAGCGTAGTGGTTGAGCGGATAAGATTGAATTTAGGGAATCCGATGTCGGTTGTTTGTTGCGTAGTGCGTCGAAGGGGGCCTCGAGCTGCCTGACAGCGCTGAGTACGGCGTAATAGTGCCGTGCAGACCGATGCACGTCCTCAGTATGGGCAGTAAAGCGGGATTCGACCGCTGTACGGACCACTGTGCGGACACTATAGCCATACGATTTGACGAGGTTAGGTAGTTTTGTATTAAATGCGCTATCGAACGCACTTGGAGTTGGTGGATCGAGGGGGCTCGACCCTCGTCGTATCGAGGAGTCCGTCCCGCCGGGGCCTCGACACTTGACGCGGGGTCCCCCCTCGAGTGTTCATCGGCTGGTGACGTCAGTGATTTGTCGAGGGTTGCGGCAGAAGCTAAGTACTCTGTTGTGGGCCGGCCCAGTGTGTATTTACCGGTGGGCCCTGCGAGATTATTCAGAGGGTAAACTCGGGGTTCAACCGAAAATAAGGAAGGTTTAGGTTACCCCTTCTCTCGGTAACCGACAACTGGACATGCAGCGTTCAGCCATTTTGAATTGACAGTGTACTACAGCACAGTAGAGTGGTCTCTCCTTTTGTTTTTCCCGTTGAAAAGTCATCATCATCAATCAAAATTTAAAAACAGGGCTAGGCCACGTTACTTCGCCGGTCAACATTTTGAATTCTGTTTATATATTCAATATTCAATACCCCGCCTGTGGACCACAGTGTTTGGCCTGTTTGGACCCTTTTTTTTATCAGCTCTATTGATGGACCTGGAACCGTATTTTTTTTTTGGTAAAACAGGTTCCATGGTTGTTAAAAACTCCACTTATTTTTTTCTCTCGCTTCTCAGTCGCATGCCTACTCCTTAATTCCGTGTTCACCTTCATCTTCCTTCTTCCCTCACCTTCGACGATCCCTAGCCTTCCCACACACCTGTGCGAACCCACTTCCGTGCGTCCTGCGTGTGCTCGCCCACATAGAGGCGGAGGAATCTTGCCATGGCATGCGACACCACTTGGGGGCGTGCCAAGACACGCATTGTTACCTCTTGGAGTACCGCTCCTGCTCTCACCTATAGCACCAGCAGTGAGAGGGCAAAAGTGTATCTTGACTTACAAGCGGTGAGTTAGCAAATAAATTATTTTTTAGAAAAACGGTAAAAGCTTTACCGATCTTTATTAGGCAAGAAAAAGAAAAATAGAACAAAAAGATTTACAACTACTGCTGCTGCAGCGACTATGAACTGATAAAATGTCAGAGGTACATAAAACAAGAGATCGAAGATGTATGACTGATAAAATCTAATGTTGAAAAAAAATACTATCTAGGCCTCCTTTAGATGCGTGATTTTTTTTAACTCTGTAGCACTTTCATTTGTATTTAGTAATTATTATCTAATTATAGACTAACTAGCCTTAAAAGATTCGTCTCATGATTTACAATCAACCTGTGTAATTAATTATTTTTTTAACCTATATTTAATGCTCCATGCAAGAAGCTAAAATTAATGTGATGAAAAGAGAGTAAATAAACTTAAAACTTTAGAGTCACTAAGCAAGGCCGCTACTAGCTACTATACCGGACAGATGCAATAATTTTTTTTTAATTTTCCAGCTCGTATGACGACGGCGTTTTGACGAATCAGTCTTGGTGAAGCCACCACGCCAGGCCCGGCGACGACTTGGCCAAGGTCAGTCCGCAGCGGAACGTGGAAAGCGCGAGACACGACCGGCGACACAGGGCGAGAGACTGACTCGTTCGCCGTAGCAGCAGGCCGGCAACGCCCGTTCCCACGGGAAAAAGGAAAAACACCCGTCCCCGTCCCGCCGGTGCGCGCGCGGTCGTCGCCGTCGCAGGCGCCGACCTCTCTGCTGTGGACTTGGACCCTGCCATCGAGATCTATAGACCTCTGCCACGTACTGCTCGTACGCATGCCTAGACGCAGATGTATAATTTCAGATCTCAAGAGACAGACTTGCAGAGCATCCTAGCTAAGGTGACAGCAGAAGATGGAGTCAATGAAGTAGTGACTCATACAAAAGGCACACACACAAGATACAAAGGCGATGTTGATATGTCCATTATGGACCGACGTTACGTTTCTTCATGGCACGCAGCCATTGGATGAGCAGAGCACGAACATGGCGCTAGCACAAGTGGATAAGCATGGGCGATTTGGCTTCACCACATGCATGTACAGTTAGAGTTAGGCATGCATTATGCTTTTAGTTGTAGCAGACTGATGAGTAGTGATGCCACACTAGTGCTGTGCTTCTGCTATTTCGCTGACAGTGCAAGTCCGGATCAGCTACCGTGCATTGCCAGGTTATCTCCGGCGGCCGGTCCAGCAGGGAAACGGAGCCGTCGACTCGTCGCCATCGCGGGTGAAACATCCTCAATTTTCCACGAAAGAAAAATACACAGAATAGCGGATAATATAACAGTTCGAAGCATCAAACCATCTCATTATCCCGTGGTAGTCGATACAGGATCCATACATCGTACAAAAGATTACAATTAGAAGGGATTACATAAATAGTTCATCGCCACACTGGCGGGATCATCAGAGTAACTGCAGCGTCTGGAACAGCTGCGAAAGGCGGAAGTACAATAAAATCTCCAAAAAGAAGCCTGAGCGTAGGAACGAGACATCTACTCCTCTTCGTCGTCATAGTCGTAGTCGGGCTCACCTGCCAAATAATTTTCAGTACGGTTTGTACTGGCCACATCTCCCACCCTATGCTTTGCTTTTGCTATGTAGTATTTGGTGGGATGCAAAGGATATAATCAAATCGACCTAATATGTGGCTGTAGTTTCCTATGCAAAGAGTGACCAATATTATATAATATAGTTCATCAAATTTAACCCATCTCATCCACACATCCAAACCCATTCCATCACCATCACACACATCTCACCCTCTCGCACTCAGTCGACAGGTCCAACTCCCTCTCGGAGCCTGTCTCAGCGGCTCACAGCCGGAAGGGTAACACCAGGGGGAGAAATAGAAGGACTCCTCTCACTACTCCCGAGAAGCGTGGGTCTTAGGAAAGAGCCATACCAGTGGCCCACGGACTATATATAGATTCATAAACTCTGCAGAGCGTGTACTCCCGTAACCACAAGATCACTATCATCGGCGGTGCCCCGCCTAAGCTGATTCCGGCTGCTTTCTAACCGGTGCGATGCCACCCTACCACTCAGTACTGGGACATCCCGGATAGGTACCACCGGCACACTGAGACTGTGAGACATAGTACCGGGCCCCCGTGGTCACTATGCTGTCTAAGGAGGGTGTGGGTCTCCACGCCCGTACCTCCCGACACTTTCTGCTAACAACCTAGTAGTAGTGGCACCGTCCTAGCTAGTCAGACATCCGTCTCCCGCCCATTCAAGAGCGAGTGGTGAGCACGTAAGTCCCAAGGTTCCGGTCCTCAAGAGATATCAGGTCCTAGGGGGGATCAGGCAGGATTATCTTCTCTTTTGGGACTACAACAGTCCATGCTACAACAGCACCTCCTTCCCGGGGCTTCGCTCCACGAAGGTTCTCACCCCCGGGATCTCCTTATGCATCACAATGTGCCCGCCACAAGCACCTCACACGGGAATACCCAGAACACATTCCCCGGCAAGACTCGCCCACATGGCTCGTCGTAGAATCCTGTCCAATCGACTCAACCCTCACCACACACCCAAGACGCACGCAGCACTCTCCCCGAGTAAAGTGGCACCACGTGCCTTAACCATATGACCATACTCTCCACCACGCATCATCATCACACAGATATAAGCGTAGTAGAAGTAAAGCATCATAAGAGAAATAAGCAAGCGTCTAGCCTATCAGCAGGTGTGCAGGAGTAAGGTTGCGACAAGGTAAAGGCTCATCAGGCAGTTCTACCATGCAACCTATCATCAGGTGATATTCATAATTAAAGCACTAGCAACTAGATATTATGCAATGCGTAATAGGATCTACGAGGTTGGGTGAGGTGTGGCACCTGTGAAGTCGTCACCGAGCTCCTCCTCGTACTCGTAGTCGTCCTCCTCAAGCTGATCCTCCTCTGAAACGAGACATAATAGCCGCGTTAGCGGCTCCTATAGAGTCAACACAAAGAAGCAGTAAAATTCAATAACTCCAAATGCACTCATACACAAGCCTATGACGTAGAGCTTATTTTTATGAAAATTTGGACACTTGGTTCATATTTTTCGGAGTTCGTATGAAGAAGTTATGAATTTCCGAAGTTTATTCTATTTTCAGAAAAAGAAAAAGGGCAGATTAACCTGGAGCTGACACGTGGCAACTCCTGATTGGGCCACGCGGCGCGCAGGAACAGTGCCGCTGGGGATGTGCTGACGTCATGCTGATGTCAGTGTCGACGGTCCAGTTAGTGGCTGACAGGTGGGGACCACGGGTCTGGTCACTGACAGGTGGGGCCAGGTCAATGGTCAATGTGGACAGGTCTCGACCGGGCCTCGGAGGTCTGGACAGGGCTGGTTCTGGGTCAGGTTGGGTCGGCACTGTACACTCGAGGGTGCGGTCCGAGCGACCCCTCGAGGACGGAGCTCGCTCTAGCGAACGGGCTGGCCTCGAGAACGAGGCCTCGCCCGGCGAACGGGCATGCCCTCGAAGACGGACTTGTTCGCACGAAAGGGGCAGCCCTCGAGAACAGTGCGCCCCTCGAGACTTGACCTCTGGCCTCGAGCCGGGCCCTCGACTCGGGCAGGACCTCGATTAGAGCCAGGTCCTCGACTCCGTCGGTCGGACCTCCTCGTCGGGTGAACCCTCGACTCCGTCGGGCGGACCATCGACGAATGTCGGGTGGACCCTCGACCTCGTCGATCGGACCCTCGACTTCGTCGGGCGGACCCTCGACTTGTCGGGTGGACCCTCGACGAATGTCGGGCGGACCCTCGACTTCGTCGGTCGGACCCTCGACGAATGTCGGAGCATAAGCTGAGCTACGTGGCTGGTCGGCTAGGTGCTCTAACTCGGGGAAATCGACCCTCAAGCCGGTGGCGGTCAGTGGGGCGCGACAGCGGCATCTGGCGACGGCGAGGCCAAAACTGCCGGCGAAACCGGGCGTTGGTCTCCATCTTCCTTCTTGCCCTTCGATGGGAGAAGCTGGGATCTCCGTGAGCTAACTACCGGGGCTAGTCGAGGCACGGCGGGGCGTGCGCGGCTCGGCGGCCACGGCGGACGCTCCGGCGGCCAGAGTCCGGGGAGGCCGGAGCTGCAAAAGTGCGTGGCTCCCACTGTGGCCCGTGCCGGCTCCTAGAGGTTGCCAAAAACGTGCTCTAGACTACGGCGAAGCTATCGGTCGCGGTAAGGAAAGAAACAGGGGTAAGGGAAGCAAGAACGTCGACGGTGTACTGGTAACGGCCATGGTCGAGCAGGGCGAGGGCGGGGATGCTTACTTGCGTAGCGACGGTCGAGGCAGGTGACGCGGGCTTGGTGGCGGCTCGGTGCAGGGAAGGCGAAGCCGGGGCGTCGAGGCGGTTATTCGGCGCTCCCAGGTCCTCCTCAGCGCGCGGACGGCGGCGGCGGCAGCAGCGCTCTAGCTTCGCCTCCTTCCTTCTCCTTCCTCCTTCTCTCTCTCCCTCGCTCGACTGATCTGGCGGCGGGTCTCCACAAAGACGGCGGGGCGATGGGGAAACCCTAGAGGCCAGGGTGCTCCTCTTTAAATAGGCACGGCGGCCTGCCATGGACGGCGGAGGCAGAAGATGCCCATCGGGCGGCTGTGCGCGGCCACGGTTAGGGTTAGGGTTCGGTGAAGCACGGTGCAAGGAGGCGGTTAGATGGACGGCGCGGGACGCGGCCGTACTCGGGCGGACGGCGGAGGCGCGCGGTGCACAAAAATGGTGCGACGGACGCGACGCGCGGTCGACCAAAAGTGGTAAAAGGTGGAAGCTGACAGCACGGTCCCACGCGTCAGCGAGAGAAAGGGGAGGGGCGCGGGCGCATCCGGCGGCAGGCCCTTGGTGGGCCGCCTTGTTGGGCCGGCGGTCGGCGGACGGTCGAGCGCGCGCGGGCGATCGACGAGGCGCGGCAGCGCGTGACGCGACTGGGCCGACGCTCGAGGCAGGCCGGTCGGGCGAGCGCGCGAGCGAGCGGGCAGGCGGCAGCGCAGCAGGCCGAGCTGGGCCTCGAGCTCGGGCAGGCGGTCGAGCTGGGCCTCGAGCTCGCAGCAGGCCGGCGGTCGAGCGCGCGGACGAGCTGGGCCAGCGCGGGGGGGGGGGGGGTTCGGTAGCAGGCATATATGTATACATACATTAAAGGTTATTCGATTTTATTAACATCACATAAAATCGAATAAGAGGCGAATCAAACTCTGGTTATTTGAATGCAATGCTCGGGCTAACGTCGGGTGCTATTTGTGCAACTATTGGCGGGTTTCCTATATGACATCCACCATTCACTGGTAAATTTTAGAAAAATTTTGAAAGCTCGTATTTTTAGTGACCGAATTTCTAGGGTTGTTACAGCGGGTGCCCTCTTTTTTTCTTGAGTTGTCGTTGTAGTCGATGTCGATCGTTGGAGTGACGCGAATCGACCGATTGACCAATTAACCGCATAGCATGGTCGCATGGAGGAGTAAAGTGCTGCCAGTCTCTCTCGTTTCCTCAAGGCACGGGCACGAGCTAGCTAGTGCAACGACTTGCAAACACCCTTGTCGAAGTTGGCTGTGACCTGCAATGCAGTGCAGTTACACGATGCTTCCTCTGCTACTCTCCGTCGACAGCGACACGTACCGTACTACTGTTGTCAGCGCATCGTCGACGTTCGAGTGGCAGAGGAGCGGGATGTATGCATATGACTGACGACGGCCGCCGGCCGACCACGACCAAACTGGGGTCTTGGCGGATGAACAACGGAGTTATGACTGGGGGTAGCAGTCTAGCGGCCGCCGTGCCGGCTAATTTCCTTCGGCTGCTCTCCTTTTCGAGTTCGAAGAAATCGCGGAACGTACAATTTGTCAGTGAGCATGCTATCCTTAATTTTGTGGAGTGATTGACCCAGGTGCTCCAATATACAGAGCTCGAGTCGTAGCCAACATATCGTCCTCTTGAAAAAGAACCTGAGAGAAGTTCTTGGCTTACTAATTCTATCAAACATCATTTCATCACTTTGTGATCCATATTTCTCAGCAAAAAAAGCACTCCACTCAATTAAAGATAGCAGCTTTTTAGTATTCCTTTGGTGGTTTTGGTGTCAAACAAAACAAACATAGCGCACTAAAGAAAACATGCATGTATAATACCAATCAATGTCCGATGATAAGTAGTGATATGTCCTATATACGTATCAACAGTGGCGGAGCTTGGAGCAAAACACAGGGCGGGCCGATTTATCATTGAATACTTATATAAAGTTCTTTGTCGCAAAATTAAGTCATATTCTTATTTTTAAGAGGTCAATTATTTTTTAAAGCCTATACTAAAGTACATATAACTTAGAGAAATAAAAATATCTTACGTATTTTATACAAATTAGAGCTTAAAAGTAAAAGAATGAAGGAATCATTGAGAACACAAAAGTAGTCATAGCTGTAGGGCTCCTATGCTTTATACGCGTAGGGCAAAGGAAGGCTGAGAGTTGTGCATGGAGGCTGCAATCAAGTAGTATAATATGTAGATGTGGAGTCATGGAAGGAAAGGACAGAGATCGACAAAGCATGACACAACATGCTAATATATATTGGGGGGGGTGGCGGCGGCGGAGCCCAGTTTTGCCACAAGGTAGCTCCGCCTGTGTGTATCAACAAAACAAGTCTTAGGCCACGTTTAGATTGTGAAAAAAAATAAACCCGATGAATAGTACCACTTTCGTCTTATTTGACAAATATTATCCGATCGTGGACCAACTAGGCTCAAAAGATTCATCTCGTGATTTTGAACTAAACTGTGTAATTAGTTATTTTTTTACCTTCATTTAATGCTCCATGCAAACAACTAAATATTGATATAACGGAGAGAGAGTGAAAAAATTATAACTTTTGGATGAATCTAAACAAGGCCTTACTATCATTCTAGTTCTAAGACACATCGAACCCTAAATAATTCTTACAATGAACTGTCCAAACAACTATTTTATAGTAAGCTTAGACGTAGTACATAACTCCGCCTTCCTGCGCAGCTCGGCCGCTGCGCGCCTGCTGCCTGTGCTTGCCTCATGGTCGGTCCTCCGCCATCCGTAGTCGCAGATCGCGGCGTCGTGTAGGACAGCGTCGTTTCCTCGGCTTGCGGCCTCGCCGTCGCCGGGATGGATGGACAGAGCTAGGCAGGCTGCACTAGAGAGCATATGGGCTACATGTACACAACTCCATGTTCGGCTCACAAGCCTAAATAACGGTTGGGCATTTGCAAAGTTGCCCGTCTATTGTATAAACTGGGCCGTTCCATGGGCCGCAGCTTTGGACGAGCCTTGAACAGGACTGTTAACAATATTGGGCCGTTCCTTCCCTAGCTCTCTCACTCTCTTATACAATACTGTGGATAAGCAGTCGGCAATTCAGACGGTCTTTCGCACGGAGATCGACGTCGTAACTTGTCACATTGAGTCCTCCTCCCCTGCCCACATTCCTGTTGCATCTCAATCCTAGAAACTCGTCGACACCACTTACTTTTTCCTCTGCTTCCATCTCTCACACAATCTTTTTGGAAGACGGCCGCTGACATATATATACACAGGGTTTTTGCAATTTTCAGCTTTTAGATAAGTTATATAAATACTGGAGAAGAGTTTGGTTGGCATTTAGATGAGTTGTAAATACTCGAGCATGCTACCTACATGCCACATGCAAGGGGCAGAAGCACTTCGCAATGCTTTTATTTGCACAAATCAGGATGGTCCGGTTTGCAATAAACTGAATATGATCCAGTTTCACTAATAAACAAACAGTGCAAGGCCGGATCAGCCACCGCACCAGAAGCCATGCATGGCCTATCTCCGGCCATGGAGAACTAAAGTGCTGCCAGTCTCTCTCGTTTCCTCAAGGCACGAGCACGAGCTAGTGCAACTTGCAAACACCCTCCTTGTCACAGTTGTCTGTGATCTGCAATGCAGTGCAGTTACACGATGCTTCCTCTACTCTCCGTCGACAGCGACACGTACCGTACTATGTATTGTCTTCAGCGCATCGTCGACGACGTCGAGTGGCAGCGGGATGCATTTGACTGACGACAGCCGCCGGCCGACCACGTCCAAATTGGGGTCCTGACGGATGAACAACGAGTTATGGCTGGGGTAGCAGTATAGCGGCGTTCTGGAGTTACGTTTGCGGAAATCACTGAAATTTGACAGCGAGAGTAGTGCCATCCTGTCACCCACACTGACTCTGCATCTGTACCTGAACGGGAGAAGGCTGAAGGTGTGGTAGCCAAACAGGCTATTGCTGCTTTTTTTTTTTAGCAACAACAAGGGCTGTTGCTGCTGAAGCAGCTGATGAAGACGGAGTCCTGCGTCCAGGCCCAAGAGGACGACAAGGCCCAACCCGCGCGTAGCGGGCCAGACTGGAAGGCCTAAACGAAAAGGCCCGCACCATGACCCATCTCGGAAGCGGCGAGAGTAACTTGAACTTACTTCCTCAAAAAAAAAAAAAAAAAAAAAATTAACTTGAACTTACTTCCTCAAACCATGCCTAGAGGGTGATTGCGGCGGCGGACGTCCGGGCGACCACCGGCGTTCGAAACCTTGTATCCACTATATCGTTCGTAATACTATCTGTCTAGTAGAGTTCGGTTACACATCCTTCGGCTCCTGTCCTTCTCTTTTTGACAAATTTGGTACAGGAATTAGATTCATTCAATGAACAGGAATACATGCATTTTTGGAGATATTTAAGAAAGCAAGAAAACAAGACAGGACAAACCCAAGAAACCAACGCAAAAGGATAGCTAACCAAACCACATACTGCGCTTAACTCTCGCAAGGCCAGTCGGTGGAAGGGGCAAAGCTAGCTCTCCCTTTTTTTTGGTTCTCCTGAATTGTTGCTTCTTCCTTGTAACCTTTGTTGTTGGTTGTAATCTTCGGCTATTCAGCCCTGTACTGTGGAATACCCAGACGCCTGTGCGAGTACACAACAAGGTCAAAGACTCACGCATTCTTCTATGTTGATGGGAGCTATGAAAACACCGCAATGAGCTAGTGTTCCGGGGCTTGCAACCGTGCACACAACGCCTGATCGTGACTTCTAAAGAATCCGCTCGATCTTGGATCTCTAGAATACCAAGAAGGAACTATGCTCCGATTTCCCTCTGGAGAAATTCATTTGATATGTAATAGATAACTTATTTTGTGCTGTGTAACTTGGTTTTGTAATAAACTTGGAGGGCTTTGCCCCTTCCACCCACCGGCCTTGTCGGCATCAGTGGAAATGAAGCAGGTGGGAATTATTTTAATGGTGCTAACTTCAACCGCTAATAAATTCGGCTCAGAGTGCACTGAGATTCATCAATGTGCTAATTTTAACTGCTAATGATTTCTGGATTCATACACCTCCTGTGGCTATTATTATCGCACGAGATAGCTGTCCCACAAACACGATGTAGGAGAAATCAACCGCGATACTTTTCATAAAGTCGACATCGATATATACAACCACTGCATCGATGGATTCTTTTCTTACAAAAAATCAATTGACCGTGGAATTTGGGCTCTTGGCTAATTAAGCCGGTTATACACCGACAACTACGGAAGAATAAATGAGTTAAGGATCCGATAGTAGTAAAGAGCCTGAGAAAAGTTTTTTGGCTGAACTTATCAAACACCATGTCATTCCTTGTGATGCATATTTCTCAGCAAAAGGCAGCACTCCCACTCAATGAAAGATAGCAGGTTCAAGCCATCCCTTGGTGGTTTTGATGTCGATTTTTTTTTGAAAACGGACAATTAGCCCGTATTGCTTTAAGAGAAATTAGAATGTTGATTACTCGTCTTGTCGCGTTCACAGCCGAGTTGCCTTAGAACGCGGCAAGAAAGCAAACTACATAAATCACCGGCTGAAACGGTGGAGCGAACGGTTTGTACTGACTAAGTAAACTATTGTGCGACAAAAGAGTCCAATTGCAGTGCCTAAGTCCGCCGCGACGCGGAGCGCGCCACCCGGCCTCGGAGTTGTGGAAACAACTCCCTCATGGACTCCTGCGAGAAGACGGTACGCTGTCGCCAAAGAACGTCTCTCGAAATCTCACGGCAATCTCATGGTCCGAGCAATTGTTGACCTCGTCCGCCGGCAGTTCGCCCCACTTGCTGAGCATAACCCGGCAAGCCGGCCTCTCCGGCTGCAGGTCGCGGCAGGCAGACTTAGCTGCCACGCGGTCGGTGCGTCGCATGCAGTTGTCCCCGTCCACGCAGGAGGTCCGCAACCGCGGCGGCTCCGTGATGAGGGGGGTCTCGACGGGCAGCGTCAGGCTGTCGATGAACGCTGTGACAAACGCTTAAATAGGCAACGGTCCTCCCGCAGCGGCGGGGGCGGTGGGGAGGCAATGCGGGCCTCCCCCAGCATGTCGTCATTCGTAAGCACTGTACCTGCGGGTGACGGTGCACTGGCGACGGGTATGGGAGCTACAGGTGGTTTGGCAAACGTCGTGTGCGGCAGAATGAGTGTCCTGGCGTCCGTTGTCGTGTCCTCGCCATCCGCCTCCAACACCACAGCGACGGGGAAGGCCGACGATGGGTAGTTCGCTGTCGTGTTGACATCGTCGTCCTTGCCAACGTCCCCGAGCACCTTGCCCTCCACGAAGCGGAGCCGGGCCACACGAAGTGGGGACAGAGGCTCCGACAGCGGCGGCTGGGCCTGTCGAGAAGCAGTCAGAGGGAGGCTGCCAGCTCATCTAGCAATGGGTCAACCCGAATGGGAGGCCCCTCACTCTTGCCCAGCAGGGCAGCGGGCTGGGAGCAGCGGCGCTGTCGACAGGGGTGATGACGACAAGGGCCCTCCTTGGCCCCCTGCTCCGCCACTGCCGACGTCGACGGCAAGGGCCCGCTGCGGCCCTCTTCATCCCGCTCGAGCCATCAAGTGGCGCGTGCAAGGAGGGCCACTGGAGCCAACCATAACAGCCGAACCGCTCGAGCCATCAAGTGGCGCATGCAAGGAGGGCCGCTGGAGCCAACCATAACAGCCGAAGGAGCCGGGCAGAGGATCTGTCCGATGATGATAGGGGCGGAGAGCTCCTTCGTAGCGCGAGAAGCCTCGCGGCTCCTCCCACCGATGCCTACATGGCTGCCGACATGGGGTTGGCGTGTGTGCGAGCCAGTACGCCCATGATCCTCAGCAGATCGCCAAAGAACGGGCTCCTGCACGCGGCCTACAGAAAGGCACCGGGGTGGACGGTTATGGCAATGCACACAGTTTGTCACTCGATGTCTCGTGCTGAGGCAGAAGAGACAGCAGGACGGGGAGGTGCACTGGGCAGCGATGTGACACCTCGCTAGGCAGTTGAAGCATAGCCCGACGAGCGAGGGCAGAACTAGCCGCGGGGGGCGAGGGCGACAAGGGGCACGACGGCGGCCACAACGACAACCTACGACAAGAGTGAAGCCGTCGTCGTCAGTGGCCGTAGCCATGCGAGGAATATGGTGTCGACGTGTCTGGGGTGGCCGATGAAGGCGATGTCGAGCCGATACTCTCGCCTTAGACAGCGGACCAAGACGGCGTTGCGCAAGCATGCGCGTGATGCGGGGTCCCGTTGCGGCCGCGAGCGACGCCTCCACTAGGGCTGTTGCGGTCCTCTTCCTGTGCTGCCGGCGCTGGCGACTGCGGCTAGGCGCCCGCCCTCCCTCGGCATCCTGCACGGAGAGGGCGACCGTGCCACCGGGGTTCGCGATGTAGGCAGCAGGCGAGGCGACGCGACATGAGGCGTGGAAATCCCACTCCTCGTCGTCGTCAGGGGAGGTATCGCGCCAGTGCAGGTGCTTAGGCCTACCCGTGGAGGAGGGGAAGAAGGCCAAGCTGGGGTCTTCATCGTTGTCATTGGATGCATCCTCGACAGTGACGACATCCACCATTGACCGGACAGCAGCGGCAGCCCCTGGTGGAGACCCGCCGGTGTCTCCGGGGGAAGGGGAGGCCGGGGAGGAGGAAAGCGGCGACGAGCTCAGGATGGATGGGCGCACAAGGAGGACCTCGGGCCCTGATGGGTGCGACGAATAGGGCGCCAAAGCCACGAGGCCCTCGTCCAAAGAGGGGGCCGAAGATAGCGAGCTCAGCGCAAGCGACGATGCATTGGAGCCCATGACCGCAGCCTTCACCCGAGCCGAGGTGTCCCCCACCTCTAGGCACGGGGAAGTGGCAGCCTTGGTCGGCGCCGGCACACATGCGGCAGCCCCATCCTGGATTGCAGCGACGACAGCGCGCGAGCTCAGAGCAGCCGTGGCCTGGGGACCCGGGGACGACAGGCTAGGGAGCACCGCCACGACAGTGCCAATCTCCAGGAAAATGCCAACAGCACGAGGGGAGGTGGGGGATGGCGGAGGGGGTGGCATCACGGGCACGGAGGCCACCGGCGAAGATTCCCCAGCAACCCCGGACCCTCCAGGCGCGTACGTGGGGCACCCACGGCCGCCATGGCCGCCCCCGAGAGCCCCAGCCGCAGTGGGCGGCGCGTCCGCGACGGCGGCCCCCGGCTCCGACGGCGGTGACCCATCGAGGGGGGCGCGACTATTGGGCCTAGGTGACGGCATCCCGGTGGAGGTCGGCGTCGGGCGAGCTGTGGCGCCCAAGGACGGGGCGGGCCGCTAGATCCGCTCCCAGCGGAAATCGGCGAGGGCGGCGGCGAAGGATGAGCTGCTGAGTATGACGGGGGGAGGGGCGGAGAGGCGGGGGTGGAGGCCATCTTGTCCCAGGCCGACAATGCTGCAGCGGAGATGGCGTAGGCGGCGGAGGGCGACGGCGCCGCCGCCGGATCCGGGCACGGCAGGGGTTCACCGGCCGTATTTGCACCCCGAGGCGACGGGAAAGGCCCAGCGGCCGGCGACGGTGGACCCCAGGCGGCGGCCCCGCGCGAGGCAGAGAAGGTGGGGCGGAGGGGGATGGGGAGGGGGAGAGGGAGGGAGGGGGAAGGGTGGAGGTGGAGGCGGGCGCTGGGGCCGGGGAGGCCACCGGCACCGGCGGCGGAGACGTGGAGGAGCCCGCCAGGGGCAGCGGTCGGGAGGAGAAAGGGGTTCAAACCTCCATCGCCCTTCCCTATGGTTTTGATGTCGATCAAACAGAATAAACATAGCCCACTTTCACAGACATGATCGAAGACCGGCGAAGGGGCTTACGAACCGATGGTGGTCAACAAGCTGTAGTAGTGAATCCTGTAGCGACAACTTGAGGGTTGTGGCCGATGCAGCCACATGTTGTGATCATTGCAGCGGCCTACAAAACAAAATTTTCAGCTCCGTGCATGCTTACTTTTTACCAAGAGAACCATACTAGGAACCGTGTGACCTACACAATGTTCAGCTCCTCGTTGTTTCCATGATGAACCTTGCGCGAACTATTGCCTTCGACCCACATTCCTGTTGCATCCCAATCCTAGGACACATGACTCGTCGCACCTTGGCAGACGAATGATATACACACACATAAGGCTTTTGCAATTTTCAGCAGTTAGATAAGTTAGATACTCGAGAAGGGGTTGGTTGGCATTTAGACGAGTTAGTAAATACTGGAACATGCTACACGCCACATACCGGACTCTCTAGTAAATACTGGAACATGCTACACGCCACATACCGGACTCTCTTTTGATCGACCCTTTGTATTTGAACTCGTTTATTTTCAATAAATTCATGCAGGGGTTTTTCCAGTTCAGCCAAAAAAAAAGTATCAGTCGGTTTATCAGTGACGGAAAGCCATGCATTGCAGCCGGCGAAAGGAGTCGTCGCGATCGCGGGTGCCCTGCTAAAATCAATTGATTGACCAATTACACTCTCGATCTCTCGTTTCAAGCAGGCACGAGCACAGGTTAGTGCGACTTGTAAACAAGGTATGAGTATGACCACCTGCAATGCAGTGCAATCACTATCCGTCGTCGACAGTGACACCGTATTAGTGTCGTCCTCAGCGCATCGTCGAGTGGCAGCAGGATGCATACATTTGACTGACGGGCGCAGCGTCGAATTAGCTTGGCTGCCACTAAGCAAAACCGAGTACCAAAACCACTCAGAGGGGTTAATTAAATGCCTGGTTTCGTGAAGTTTAGGGTGCATAAAATCTGATTTTATAAGTCGTAGGTGATGTGGGCCACCATGTATAGCTCACGAGGTTACATAGACTTTTTCCTTTTCCTCCTCCACGTTCCTTCTCTAACTGTCTCGATCTCTCTCGTAGCTCCTAACAATGTCATCAGCTATTACGGACAGGCAGTCGGAAATTCACACAAGCACTTCTGCATTCAGATCGATGCCATAACTTGTCACATTGATTCCTCCTCCACTGCCTTCGACCCACATTCCTATTGCATCTCAATCCCATAGACTCGTCGATCCCACCCATTGATTTCTTGAGTGTCTATGCTTCCATCTCTCACACACTCTCGTCTTGGCTGACGAATGATATATATATATATATATATATATATATATATATTTTGGGCTTTTGCAGTTTTCAGCTGTAAGATAAGTTGAGAAGAGGTTGGTTGGCATTTAATTACATTGGTTAAATACTCGAGCATGCTACGTACATACCCCATATATGAAAGGGGCAGAAGCACTTGACAATACTTTTATGCAAAACAGGATATCCCGTTTGCAATAAATTGAATATGATCGGGTTTCACCTGTGAACTAACATATGTTTTTTTGGAGGGAAGTTCATCAAGGCAAACAAGTACGCCTTGGATTTCCATAGTGTCAACAAGCCGGTTAGAATAGAACCCTTTTAATCCTCATAGATATGAAAGAAGATCAAAAGAGTTTTTTTCCTAAAAAAAAAGTTTTTTTTCAGGTGGGGCTCTGACCCCTCCGGTGATATCTTCAAAAAAGAAGAACAAAGAGCCAAAGAGTTAGTCAGTGCTAGTATTGTAGTATTTTTATTTAATATACCCATAATAACCTATTCCTCCTAATCGTCGATGATCAACAGACCATTGCTAAGCGTTTATTGTGAGCAGGTTGTTGGGGCTGAGTCTTAGCAGGTTAGAGTGAAGATGGAGTGAGTAACATAGACGGTTCTTCTCTCTCTGTATTTAATATGAAGATTACAATGTGGGTCCGACAACAAGTAATGCCACAACTACCAGGAGGTCCTCCCTTTATTACACAGGGGGCGTGGCCTTATATAGTGGCTCCCCAGCTCGAGGCTGAAAGTACATGTGTGCCCCCAAAGAGAGTTTCCAAACCCTAGACACTAACTCTATTACACGTGGGTCCCTTAGGGGCACGTTGGGCCACCATTTCCTAGCCACGGCCATGGGCCGTGGCCCATCACCACTCGCAAGAGGCCCGTCAAGCCCACCAACTGTCCTCATGTCTCCCAGCTGGCTTCGGCGCACCGCTCAGGTACAAGCAGCCTCAGGTTATCACCTCCTCCACACAGAGCCTCCGGGCCTAGTGAGGCTGTGTCGACTAGCCTCCGCTCGGCAACGGTGATCTTCGCCGAGCCTCTTCCATTGACCGGTTCGAAGCCTCCGCTGGAGGCTACCCAGCGGAGGTACAACCTCCGCCTGAGTGAGGGTCGTCGCCGCCGGGTCTCCGCCGTCGACCGATTTGAAGCCTCCGCTGGGGGCTTCCCAGCGGAGATGCAGCCTCCGCCTGAGCGACGGTCGTCGCCGTCGGGTCTCCGCCGTCGACCGGTTCGACGCATCTCCCAGAGACCTCCACCCGGAGATTCGTCCCCCGGTGATGACTCTAAAACCTGCAAGTGTGGGCCAGGTTGAACACAGTCAGAACTGTTAGCCAGATATAAATCGGAGGTAATAAGCTCCTCCGGTCTGGGGCCGGTCCTGGGGCGCATCCTCACATTCCCCCCTTGAGGGTTAGGTCCAGCGGAGGCGGGTCTAGCCATCAATACGCCCCTAGCCATAGAGGCTGTGATTACCTCCGACTCCCCCCTGGCCCGTTGAATGTTGGACCGGAGGCTTTGCTTTTTACCGTTGTCCGATTTTTAGTCTTGTGCGTTGATTCGAGTCCGTTGAACTGCTGTCGTTCGATTCGTGAATCATCGTGACCGTTGGGCTGAGAATTCGAGGCGCCTCATCGCTGCCTATATAAAGGGGTTGGGCTGTGAAAATGACCCGTACCCTCCTTTGCTTGCCTCCGTGTAGCTTGCTCTGCTTCCTACTGCCTCCGCTTTGATTCGCGTAGGTTTACTTTTTGCTTGCTACCTTCGCGCTTGCCTTTGCCCCGGCATCCTGCCGCTGTGGCACCTAAACGCCCCTGCTGCGCGCGTCGCCGCCCGTTCTTCGGCCCCTATTCCCAGTTCCAGGGCGTCGGAGTCAGAGGCTTCCTTGGCCTTTTTGAGCAGTGCATGCTGGCGGCTGCGGAGGCCAGGGATCTCGAGGAGTCACTTTCTGACATCGAGGCTTCCCCTAGCGATCTAATGCCTCAGAAGGTTACTTTTTCTGACTCGGAGGTCAGTTACGACTTTGGTCGTAGCCGGATGACCCAGGCGATGGTGGATGGCCTCGAGGAGAAGGGCTACATCCTTGTTGGCCGTGGGCGAGCTCCGGGGTGAAGAGACTATTCCGCTGCCTAAGCGAGATGAGGCCGTTGTATTCAGGGATTTCTTTACCTGCGGCCTTCGCTTCCCCTGCTGCAATTTCGTTCGGTACATGCTTGAGTGGTTCGACGTGCAACTTCATCACATGACCCCTCATGCGTTTCTGAATATGAGTAAGTTTCTTTGGGCTGTCGAATCGTATGGTGGGGGAATTAGCATAAACACCTTCGCAGAATTTTATGAGTTGTAAAAACAGTCAAAGTATGTTGGAACAAGGCTTGCGCAGTTCGCATTGTGTAGCTTCATGGCCAAGAGGGACCCTAGCAAGGGCAAGGAAAAGATTGCTATTTCTTGGTGTCAGCGGGGGAAGTGGGAGCCCGCTGACTGGATGGACTTCTGGTGCTTCTGAGGTCAGAGAGGATGGTCGGAGGATCATTACCTTTCCCTTCACCTCTGTAATGACCCAGATGGACCCGCACACCAGCATTAAGCCGGAGGCAACCGTCTCCGAGAAAAGGAAGTCCTGCTCTAGAGCATTTGCTGATGCTTGCCGTTATTCTGGAGGGAAAGACCTTGTGGAGGAGATGATTGCCTCCGATTTCTAGCCTCTGCTTGGCAGAAAGGATAGGAAGAAGTTTGTCCTGCAGAAACTGAACCTTCCTGTTTTTGGTGTTGCTGGTGGAATCTTATGTCCATATTTTGGGCTACAACTCCCTGAGGGTCAGAGCAAAGAGGACTTTGTCCATCCACCGAGCAGAAGGCTGTCGAGATACTTGGAGAAGTTTCTGAGAAGGAGTATCTTGCTCGAAGGTCTGAGGCTGGTACCATGCCTCGCCTCAACAGGGTGTTCGAGGAACTCAGCATCCACTACACTGAGCACAAGCTCCCTGAATGAGAAGAAAGAGTTGCCGGCGTTGCTACGAAGGCCGCCGAGGGAAAGAAAAGAAAAGCTGGCGCTTTGGCGCGCGGAGGCCCAAAAAAGAAGAGAGGAGACTCCACTAAATCTGCGGAGATTGAGGACATTTTTGAGGACCTCTATGATGAAGATAGGGACATTACTGTCAATCCGGAGGTGGGGACTGAGTTTCTGATGGAAACTGATGCTTTGGCGTTGCCCAGTTTCGAGGGCTCGTCTCGGCGTTCTCCGTCGCCTGCTGCTTCCCCGGAGGCGTCTCATGCCTTAGCAGCTGCGAGCTCCAGTTCACCGTCGGTTAGGCCTGTCTCGCCGGCCGCCGAACCTGTGCAAGCTCTTTGTGTCCAAGGACATTGCCCAAATTGGGAATTTTGATTGGCCTGAGCTAGGAGATCCCGCTGAACTTGGCAGAACGAATCGTTTTATTAAGACCACCGTGCGCAGCTTTATGGAGAAGTTCTGGTCCAAGTTCGGTCGGTCGGAGACCGTTGCCATGGCCAATATTACCCGTAAAACGGTATGTATGGTTGGTTTTTGGTGCTTTATTTTGCTTGCGAGAGCTGCATTGGCGATTCCCCTCTTATTTTCTGTCTTTTTCAGCAACTGAAGTATGGCAACCGCAGCGATCACGGGTCGACTTGTTTTGGCGGCACTTCTGCACGAACCCGGGGATCTGCCGACGCTGGCGTCTCCGCCCCCCAAGTTCTTCCTGCCAGCGCTGGGACTGATTGCATGGCGGAGGAAGCGGTAGCGTCTCCGGGAGCTCGCGTGGGGCCTCAGGACTTGATTGCTGCCGAGGAGGTGTAGAAATTCATCTTCATTTGTGGTTGTATATGTTTTGTCTTTTGCTGACTTCGTCTGCCGTCGACGACCGTCACTCAGGCGGAGGCTGCACCTCCGCTGGGAAGCCCCCAGCGGAGGCTTCGAATCGGTCGACGGCGGAGACCCAGCGGCGATGACCCTCACTCAGGCGGAGGTTGTACCTCCGCTGGGTAGCCTCCAGCGGAGGCTTCGAACCGGTCAATGGAAGAGGCTCGGCGAAGATCACCGTTGCCGAGCGGAGGCTAGTCGACACAGCCTCGCTGGGCCCGGAGGCTCTGTGTGGAGGAGGCGATAACCTGAGGCTGCTTCTACCTAGGCGGTGCGCCGAAGCCAGCTGGGAGGCATGAGGACAGTTGGTGGACTTGACGGGTGATGAGGACATCGCTTCTTCTTGTGCACCTGCTGATCCTCTCCAAGGCCCAATGACCCGAGCTCGAATGCGTCAGCTACATTTACAGGTGAGCTTGTTTTTAAGCGATACTTTTCATACTTTTGAGAATAGATTACTACCTAATGATTTAATATTGCTTAGGAACAATGGAGAGGCTTCTGAAGAACTTGGACGAGGAGTTGGAGACGAGCTGGGCCAGCAAGGGCGTGCAACACAAGCTGATTTCGCGTCTATCTCGGACTGCCAGACCAGCCTGGACTAGAACTGGTCATACGGACTCATACGGACTCCGTTTTCGACGTTCTACATATGGTTGGAAAGCTAACTTCATAAAGAAGCCAATAGAAGTGGTCTCACGTCAAAACCTCTTCGGAGTCCATGGGAATTGTCAAAGCAAGTCAGCATTTCGAATCTGTCTTGGTGCTGCGTCACCTTATTTTGGTCCAATGGGCCGTGTATCGTTTATGAGCCCGTTAGTGGGCGCGTCCAGGGTAGGCGACGACCCTAAGTCCTTTATAAACATACGCCACCGCCGTCGTTAGGTTTTGGGTTTTGCTTAGATTATTCTGTCCATCGACAGCCGCCGTTCATCGGTTTGTGGAACCCCAACTCGAGTGCTTAATCATTCATTTGCAAATTATCCTATTAATTGAGCTGCGTTCTTTCGAGTTCTTGCTTGTGTTCTTCGTTTCGCAGGCAGGGATTAGCCTTCGTGACGAGGTCAACCGGTTGGAGACACGGTTGATAACCAGAGGAGTCGTAGTGCTAAGATTGCAGGATTCGGGTCTTTGGATCTGAAGCCGGATCGGTGTGTCGTGCTCCACCAAAACGATAGTTATCTTCATCTGACGAAAGATCAGGGAATCACGTCCCCATCAACGGGCCTCTTGCGAGTGGTGATGGGCCACGGCCTATGACCGTGGCTAGAAAATGGTGGCCCAACGTGCCCCTAAGGGACCCACGTGTAATAGAGTCAGTGTCTAGGGTTTAGAAACTTCTTTTGGGGGCACACATGTACTTTCAGCCTCGAGCTGGGGAGCCACTATATAAGGCCACGCCCCCTATGTAATAAAGAGAGAACCCCTTGGTAGTTGTGGCATTACTTACTGTCGGATCCACATTGTAATCTTCATATTAAATACAGAGAGAGGAATCGTCTGTGTTACTCACTCCATCTTCACTCTAACCTGCTGGAACTCAGCCCCAATACAGGTTAAATTAAATAATGCTAATCGTTCGATCTGCTGCTAAACGAGGAAAACAGTACCAACACTCTGTAGTATTTGGCCGCGGAATAACTATCGCTGTCAGTTCGATAAGCCACGAACCCACAGTTCTAGCTCATATATCACCGTAGATTGAAGTCAAGAACTGATAGTGATACTCTATCACTGTGGATTACAAAACAACCGGCAGTAATGAGCTGATAACGAATTCAGTTCTGTAGAAGTGCTACTTATTTGCCGAGAGCTGCAAAACACCTTTACCAAGTGCCCAAGGCACTCGGCTAATTAGCCGATTCCAGGAGTGTGATATATATAAACAGAGCTGCAATTTTCAGCTATCAGATAGTTAAATACTAGAGGAGAAGAGGTTGGTTGGCATTTATAAATCAAATAAATATTGGAGCATGCTAGACGCCACATCCAAGGTCCATAAGTGCTTTGCAACGCTTTTGCGCAAAACACGACTAGCAGATGCCCAACTGTTATTTAGACAAGCAGCCAATATCAGTCTCAGGTGATTTCCTATGTTAATCCAGCTGTTGTATAGATTGGGCCTTTGCTTTGGGCCGCAGCTTTGGACGAGCCCAGAACAGAACAGATGGGGACAGGAAGACAAGTGAAGGCATCGAACAGAATATCCAGAAGCTACCTCCTTCCTCCTCAAGGTTCCTGTCTCTCTTCCTTCCCTGCCTCAAAGCTCCCCTGTGCTGTACGCCTGTACCTCTAGCTAGAACCTTGTAGAGCCTCTCGGGGTTCTTCTTCTTTTTCCTACTCCTACTGCTGTTCTTCCTCCTCTGGATTCCTTCCCTAGCTATCTCTGTCGTATTGTATGGGGAGCTGCTAACAATCAACGGCCATTGCAGACAAGCAGTCGGCAATTCACACAAGATCTTAGGAACTGAGATCGGTGCCATAACTTGTCACATTGAGTCCTCCTCCCTTGCCTTTGACCCATATTCCTGTTGCATTCTTTCTTGAGTACGTGTCTCTGCTTCCATCTCTCACGCACTATCGTCTTGGCTGACGAATGATACATATATACATCCAGGGCTTTTGCGGTTTTCCTCTGTGAAGTTAAATACTCGAGAAGAGGTTGGTTGGCATTTAGATGAGTTAAATACTCGAGCATGCTACGTACATGCCACATGCAAGGGGCAGAAGCATGATGGTCCCGTTTGCAATAAACTGAATATGATCGGGTTTCACTAGTAAACTAACATAAGTTTTATTTCTCAGGAGGGGACGATCATCGAGGCAAACACATACGCCATGGATTTCACTGGTGTCACCAAGCCAGTTAGAACCCTTTCAATCCTCGTAGAGGTGAAGAGGAAAAAAAGAGTTGGACAGTGCTACTCTTTTTATTTAATATGCTCATAATAACCCATTCTTCCTAATCCTCGGTGATCTAAATACCATTGCTAAAGCGTTTGATGCGAGCAGGTTAAACCAAACAATGCCAATTAATCGTTTGGTCTGCTTCTAAGCGAAGAAAACAATACCAGAACTGCCGGTCGTCCATCTATCACTTGATTGAAGTCATGAACTGAAAGAGATATTCTGGCAGTGACGAGCTGATAACGAATTAAGGTCTGTAGTAGTGCTCCTTATTTTTATCGAGCTTTCATAGTTTTGCCTTCTAGCACACATTGAACTCTTGTACAACTTATGTACCCCGTGATCAACATAGATGATTGCTGTGGCACGAGATGGGCAATACTCGCCATTCACACCTAGATTGCCGTTAGCAGCACTTGTGTGGAGCTAATTGCTCAACGCTCAGCTACCAGAAGCAGAGAACCAACGTGGTGACTGCACGAGCGCCACGGTTGACACAAGCAGCGTGTGATCACCACCCTGATCTACACAATTCTGTTGCAGCCTTCAGTAGCATCATGCGTGCTTACTTTCACCAAGTGGAGGCATACGAGCACGGTTCCCTCCGGCACCCTTCAACCCAAATTCCTGTTGCCTACTTGCCTCCACTTCCATCTCTTTCTTGTCCCACAAAACTCCTGCATTGGTGAGACCAACGGCACGGTCTTGGAGGCTAGGTATTTATAGGAAGGAAAGGATGCAATGGCATCGGTACAGTCATGTACCATCGTCCTCGTCTTATTTTAAGTGCCCCTTACTAAACGTGAAAATGGAAAGAGGCTAAACTATAGAATGAGTCAAAATGTTGTTTGGTACGTGTTACTACCATTTCAATTCTAATCCGTCGGCCAACCCAAAATTGTTACGATCAATCGTCCAAATAATTATTATATTCCCATTAGTTTATAGTAAGCAGTGATATACTTTTAAAGTTTAGTGCCATCGTGAATCAAATCTTGCTCTTGGTCCAGCCTTTTTTTTTTTGCGACAGGGGATTTCATTCATTGATTTAACCAGGATTACAATCTGAAATCACCAGGTGTGCTATGCAGGCTGGGGCTACATGCCACTCACCCATCCTACTATCACCTGAGACATCCTTGGCTAAAGTATGATCCTAGTTTTATGTTCCCTGTTTTTGCTACTAACTGAAAGTACTTTGTTTTGATGTTCCAATCTAACAAGATGCTTTTACTCTAGCACGTTGGTGGCATTTCGGTTCTTCCTCTCTTAAAAGTTCCACTAATATTTCATTTAAGACATTCTTAAAATACAATGTTTCTTTGATATCATCCTTGATGAAAAAAAATCGTTTTGATCTCCTTACATCGTCAATGCCAAATCATAGAACAGACCTTGTGGTGACGTCTACTTTATCACGGAATGATGGCAGTGGGACAACATCAGAATTTGTGGTATACCTTGTCTAAACTTCGCACTTTCACAAATATGAGCTAAGACTGTCAGTGAAGGGGAAGTTTTACCAATCGATATCAACTGCCTTTGACCCACATTCTTGTTGCATCCCCATCCTAGAACATGATTCGTCTGTACCACTCATTTTTCTTTATTGTCTCTTTGCTTTGATCTCTCACGCACTCTCGTCTTGGAAGACGAATGCCATATATACACACAGGTCTTTTGGAATTTTCAGCTGTTTGTGATAAGTTAAATACTCAAGAAGAGGTTGTTGACATTTAGATGAATTAAATACCAGAGCATGCTACACACTTGCTGTTAGCTGCACAACTGCCCCGATTCCGAAGTCCAATTACTCATTTGCTCTTATATTTTAAAACTTTACTCGTTTGCCTCTGTTTTATAAAACCAAAGTCTCCAGCGCCCTGTCCCGTAGAGTGGAGTTAACGATGTTAAATCTATGCTGAAAAGACCAAATGTCCTCGACATGAATAACCTAAGAATCAATCTAAATTTTTTTGTTTAGACTTATTGTGCACTTATTTTGGACAAATGATAACATATATTTTTTATAAATTGCCCTAATTGTAAAATTTAAAAAATAGGGACAAACAAATAATTGAGTCCTAAAACAGGGACTGCTGTGCAATTGCCACAATTTATTATCGCACGAGACCGATCTCCAATTGCAAAAGCACGATGAGTCTGACTCTCGAGACTGGCAACTAGCAAATGCCCAATTGTTATTTAGAGTTTTAGACAAGCAGCCAATAGCCCAATACCAGTGTCAGGTGACTCCTATGTTGATCCAGCTGTTGTATAGACTGGGCCGTTGCTTTGGGCCGCAAGCTTAATTTGGACGAGCCCAAAACAGGACAGACGAGGACATACACGAAGACATGTGAGGGCATTGAACGGAATACCCAGAAGCTATCTCCCTCCTCAAGGTTCCTCTCTCTTTCTTCCCTGCCTCAAGCTCCCCTTTGCTGTACCTCTAGAACCTTCTAGAGCCTGTCGGGGTTCTTCTTCTTCCTCCTCTGGATTCCTTCCCTAGCTATCTCTCTCTCATACTGTATGGGGCGCTGCTAACAAGCAGCAGCCATTGCAGACAAGCAGTCAGCAATTCACATTTGATCTCTGACACTTGGATCGATGTAATAACTTGTCACATTGAGTCATCCTCCCCAAAATTCGACCCACATTCCTGTTGCATCTCAATTCTATCTAGAACATGACTCGTTGACACCACTCATTTTCATGAGTGTCTCCGCTTCCATCTCTCACACCCTTTCATCTTGGCTGACAAATGATACATATACACACACAGGGCTTTTGCAATTTAGCTGTTAGATAAGTTAAATACTTGAAAAGAGGTTGGTTGGCATTTAGATGTGTTAAATTAAATATCTCAACATACATGCGTTCTTTGATATCCTTAAATCCTCGCTGATAAAAGTTTCGTTTTGATCTCCTTACATTGTCAACGCCAAATCATATAGAACGGACCGGTGGTGGCGTCTACTTTATAACGGAATGATGGCAGTGGAAACAACATGAGAATTGGGTTTTTTTTTTTTTTTTTTTATGAAACAAGAGGGGTTTCCCCCTACTGGAATTTATTGAAAACTAAAACAAGTTCCATGTACAAGCTTTAGGAAACAAGGAAAGAGACATAAAGATTAACAAAATTACACAAAGCTGTCTAGCCATAACTGAATATTAGGTTGAAGCTCCCTGTTTGCTCTATGCTTAACTTGAGCAACTTCCAACTTAAGAACACGTTTGCAGGATAGCAGACCGTGGTGAACACCTCTGAAGATTACATCATTTCGAGCACTCCAAATAGCCCAGAGCATAGCAATGACAATTTCTAAGAAGAAAGGCTTCTGCAGCTAATCTTTGAAGAGGACAATGCTATCACAGATATCACCCTGGATGAGATGGGCTAGACCCAAAAGGTTCTAGCAGTTGATTGCAAAAGGACACTGAAAAAATAGATGATGCAATGATTCCACCACATTTAAGTGACATAAAACGCACAATAAGAGGGCAGAGACATGTTTTTCCTTTTAAGCAATTCTCTGGTACTAAGCCCGTCCATAAGTACCAACCAAAAGAAGAACTTTCTCTTTAGCATGCAATCATAATTCCATAACCATTTGTAACTCGGGTGAACATTGATGTTCCCTAGCAATATGTGATAATTAAGCTTTAATAGAAGAAAAAATGGAGGAGCCCCAGGTATAATTCCATTTATCTCTATATCCCGAGAGAGCTGTATGCTCTGTAGCTCATTATTCAGAAGCAAAAATGAGAATTGGGTTATACACCGAGCCAATGTTTATGATAACCTTATCCACAACTTTGCACTTCCACAAACATGAGCAAAGACCATCAGCGAAGGGGAAGTTCTACGAACAGGAAACTATTGCCTTCAACCCACATTCCTGTTGCATCCCAATCCTAGAACATGATTCGTTGACACCACTCATTTTTTTTTTCTTTTATTATCTCTCTGCTTTGATCTCTCACGCACTCTAGTCTTGGAAGACTGAATGCCATATATATACACAGTGCTTCTGCATTTTTCAGCTGTTAGCTAGATAAGTTAAATACTCGAGAAGAGGTTTGTTGGCATTTAGATGAATTAAATTAAATACTGGAGCATGCTACATGCCACATGCAAGAGACAGAAGCGCTCTTAACCTCTTATAGCAACGCTTTTGTGCAAAACAGGATGGTCCGGTTGGCCTCGTTCGGTTAAAGCTATGGATATATCATGTATGAACAATTTTGGTCCATGAAATTTCTTGTACAATTTTAGTAATGATTCCTGTCAGGAAGAATTACTCCATTTACCAGGAAACGAACGGGGCCTAAACAAACTGAATGTGATAGGGTTTCAGTAGTAAAATTAGCATACACGTTTTCTCAGGAGGGATGATGATCGAGGCAAACACATGCAAAAGGCACACACAAGATTACAAAGGCGATGATGATGTAGAGTTGATATGATGGCCATTATGGACTGACATTACCCATTGGATCAGCGGTGTACAGTTGTTAGAGTCAGAACTGGTTAGAGTTAGGCATGGTTGTAGTTGTAGCAGACTGATGTCCCAGTAGTGGTCCTTTGTTTCACGTACTGACAGTGCAAGGTCGGATCAGCCACCGCCAGAAGCCATGCATTGCAGCACGAGCAAAGTGCGACTTGTAAATAAGGTATGACCACCTGCAATGCAGTGCAATCACTATCCGTCGTCGACCGTGACACCGTATTAGTGTCGTGATCCTCAGCGCATCGTCGAGTGGCAGCAGGGTGCATACATCTGACTGACGGGCGCCAGCCGGCCGACCACGTCGAATTGGGGTGTAGCAGTACAGCGGCTGGCGTGCCGGCTAATTTCGATCGAACAGGCACACCAGTACACCATACCCGCGCCCGTCGTGGTCGTGGCCTTTCCGCCGCGGCTTGCCGGTGGTGGGAAGTGGAGGGGAAGGTAGAAGAAAGACCGATGAGCGGACCCATGACAACATGGCATGCCACGGTGGCAAGCTGTTCTAGCTGACGAGCAGGTCTAAGCGTTAATGTGTCTAAACCAAGCCAAGCTTGGCTGCCACCTAAGCAAAACCGGGTACCAAAGCCACTCAGAGGGGTTAATTAAATGTCCGGTTTCATGAAGTTTAGGGTGCACAAAATCTGATTTTATAAGTTGGAGGTGATGTGGGCCAGCTCACGAGGTTACATACACTTTTCCCTTTTGCTTCTCCACATTCCTTCTCTGGCTATCTCGTTCTCTCTCATAGCTCCTAACAATGTCATCAGCTATTACGGACAAGCATTCGACAATTCACACGAGGTTTTCAGCACTGAGATCGATGCCATATCTTGTCACATTGATTCCTCCTCCCCTTCCTTCGACCCACGTTCCTGTTGTATCTCAATCCTAGAACATGACTCGTCGATACCACTCATTGTTTTCTTGAGTGTCTATACTTCCATCTCCCACACACTCTCGTCTTGGCTGATGAATGATATATATACACAGGGCTTTTGCAGTTTTCAGCTGTTAGATAAGTTGAGAAGAAGTTGGTTGCCATTTAGATGAGTTAAATACTCGAGCATGCTACTTAAACGCCACATGCAAGCGGCAGAAACACCTGACAACGCTTTTATGCAAAACAGAGTATCCTGTTTGCAATAAATTGAATATGATCGGGTTTCTCCTGTGAACTAACATATGTTTTTTTTAGAAGGAAGTTCATTGAGGCAAGCAGGTACGCCTTGGATTTCCATAGTGTCAACAAGCCAGATAGAATAGAACCCTTTTGAATCCTCGTAGGGATGAAAGAAGATCAAAAGCGTCTTTTCAGGTGAAAGAAGAACAAAAGAGTTAGTCAGTGCTAGTATTGTAGTATTGTTGTATAATATATCCATAATAACCCATTCATCCTAATCATCGGTGATCAACAGACCCATTGCTAAGCGTTTCTTGTGAGCAGGTTAAATTAAACAATGCTTCGATCTGCTGCTAAACAAAGAAAACAGTACCAACACTTCTGCAGGGTTTGGCCGCGGAACAACTGTCGCAGTCAGTTCGATTAAGCCACGGACCGACAGTTATAGCCCATGTATCACCGTCGATCGAAGTCATGAATTGACATCCGTTCCAAAACAACCGGTAATGATGAACTGACAACAAATTAAGTTCTGCAGTAATGCTCTTTATTTTTAGCAAGCTTTCCTCGGTTTCACCTTCTAGCACACGTTGAACTCTTGTACAACTTATGTATTGCGTGATCAACATACATGATTGATGTGGCACGAGATGGGCAATAATCGCCATTCACATCACGCTTTTGCTGTTAGCGGCACTTGTGTGGAGCTAATTGCTCAACGCTCAGCTGCCAGAAGCAGAGAACTAACCTCGTGACTACACGAGCGCCATAGCAGACGCAACCGATACATGATCACCACCCTGACCTACACATCTTTGTTGCAGCCATTAGTAGTACTTTCACCAAGTGGGGCTATACGAGCACGACTCCCTCCGCCCCGCTTCAATGCAAATTATTCCTGCTGCATCCTACTCCGAACAACGTGCACCCACGACCAACGACGTATTTCCCTGCCTGCCTCCACTTCGACCTCTCATTCTTGTCCCACAAAACTTTGCAATTTCTGCTGTTTGAGACCAACGGCACGGTCCTAAAGGCTAGCTTTTCATAGGAAGGAATGACGCATTGGCATTGGTACGGTCATGTACCATCGTCCTGCGTCTGATTTTAAGTGTTCCTTACTGGAAGTGAAATGGGAAGAGACTGAACTATATATAAAATGAGTCAAAATAATGTTGCAAACAGTTTTCTGTATATAGAGCCCCCCATCAGAAGTGATTTGTTCCATGTGTATAAGACCTTTTGCCTCCCCAGATTTATCTCAACCGAACAAAGTTTTTATTTTAGTGAAAATATTTTCTATGAGTATCAAACAAGCCACATCGTATAGACATTTGTTCTGCAAGTTTGCCTCATTTTGTTGTTTATGCACAAACCTTTATAATAAAATCCCGCTGTGATTGCTCAAGTGTCGTGGCTAACGCAGGCACATGTTTTGACCATTGCACTGACCTACACAAAATTTCCCTGAGCTTCGTGCGTGCTTACTTTTACCAGAACCATATTTTGAACCCTGTGTCCTAACTACAAAGCAACGATCAGCTCCTTTTTTGAGACTAGGAACGACCGTGGAAGATCAACAGCTAGTGACTCTCATTCCTATTGCATCTCAATCCTAGCAGGAACATGTACATGCAGCACTCTTGGACCCCACTCATTTTTTCTTGACTGTCTTTGCTTTGATCTCTCACTCTCGTCTTGGCAGACCAATGATACAGATAACATGCCTTTTGCAGTTTTCAGCTGTGGACCGCCTCAATGAGAACATAGATAGGTATTTATAGGCAGGATGCACGCGCATGGTTTGTGTCCGCTGTGTCTCATTTTCAGTGTTCTTCTCCTAAAAAAATAAGAAGAGCGATCGAGGTTGCGGGCACTTAAATAAACACAAGGGATATAAGTGCACTTATGGTAGTCTCAGATTTTGTAAGAAATTTATGGTTATTAAATAAGCTCACATGACATAGTTGGAAACAATGTAGAAAAATTTTATTCATATATAAAATCGGCGTCCTCCCTCCGCCTTGGTCCTCTAGTGTCCTCCCTCCTAGCCATGCTGATATTTCGTACATACAGATCATAAAGCCATACTTCTTATGTTAAATAAAAATTCAACGAGGTTTCATGAATTTGGTATTTTCCGGGTAACTAAAAAATTTCTGAATACTGAAATTGAAAAAAAAAACTCGTGCTAGAGCCACGCGCGCCGTCCAAGTGAACATCTATAACGAGCAGATACAATCAAAACTTTTTTCCCAGATCGTATGACGGCGACTGTAGTTCTTTACGAATAGAAAAAAGAGCCTTTGCTGAAGGCTGAAGGCCACCGGCCGGGGGGACGACGACTTGGGCAAGGTCTCAAGGGAGCGCCCGTTCTCAAGGGAGAAACACCAGTCGTCATCGCAGTCTGAATGACCGACTGATGATACCGCAGTGTGCTTCAGTCAGTCAGCTGCTTCCTACTTCGATTCACTGATCCTGGATATCACCCACCGGACCATTGCTTGTCACACCGAGCGAGAGAGTCTTAGCTGGGGTAGCATTATACTGTAGCGTGCCGGCTAATTTCCTCTGGCTGCTATCCTTTGTAGTCTGTGTGCTATCGTCCTCCAGTGCTATGCATTGAGATTCAATATATAGCTGCTAATAATTTCGGAATTCAAACATCTCCTATGGTTATTTTTATTATTATTATTATTATTATTATTATTATTATTATTATTATTGCACCTGACGGGTCTGATACCGTAGGAGAAATCAATTGTGATACTATTCATAAGTGGACATCAATGTAATCACCGCATGGATTCCTTTCTTTAGGAAAAAATGAAGCTAGTGGATGTGTGGTATGATGTGGTGTTCGATGTCGGCTTGTACAATAGTATATAAGTTGTCTCATAGTACTAATTTCAAAATTTTAGCTTATAATAAGTGATTGCTTCGCAAAATAACTTCATGAATCAAATCTTTCTCTTGGTCCAGGCTAAAGATCCTTGTTTTATGTTCTCCATTTGCTACCAGCTGAAAGTACCTTTTGTTTTAACGTTCCAATCTAATAAATTCTTTACTCTAGCGCACGTTAGTGGCATTTCCGCGCTTCCTCTCCTAAAAGATCCACTAATATTTCAACAAGATAATCTTAATATTCAATTTGTTTTGGTCTCCTTGCTGATAAAAAAAAATTGATCTCCTTACATCACCAATGCCAAATCATAATGGTTCCGCCGTGATGCCCACTTAATCACTTCTGGACTAGTGGCCATGTAAACAACATCATCGATGGATCATCCACTTAATCACTCGAGGGTGGTGGCCAATGCAAGTCTGCGTCAATGAGGAACCTTGCGAGAACTATTGCCTTCAAACCACATTCCTGTTGCATCTCAATCCTAGAACACGACATGTTGACGCCACTCATTTTTTGTTGATTGTCTCTCGTTTGATCTCTCATGCGCACTGTCGTCTTGTTGGAAGACGAATGATATATATACACAGGGCTTTTGCAATTTTCAGCAGTTTGATGAGTTAAATACTCAAGAAGAGGTTGGTTGGCATTTAGATGTTTTTTTTTTTGGCGAGAGCATTTAGATGAGTTAAATACTGGAGCATGCTATACACGCCACATGCAAGGGGCAAAAGTGTACTTATCAGTGCTTTTATTTGTGCAAACAGGATGGTCCAGTTTGTAATAAGCTGAATCTGATCGGGTTTCACCGGTAAACCAACATATATTTTCTTGACACGGCGATCGTGAGGCAACACCTTGGATTTCCATAATGTCAACAAGCGGGTTAGAACCCTTTCAATCACCGTAGTGATGAAAGAAGAACAAAAGAGTTAGCGTAAAAGATAAAATAGGATAATAAAATAAAATGGATAGTAGATGTCGCGCCAAGAGATGGTAACACCGGTAAACAGGAGCACTTTGAACATTATATTAGGAGAATAAAAGAAAAATGAATTACAAGCAAACCCACTTACCTCTACACGACCTTACAAGACAGGTGCGGACCTCTCATAAGAGGAGTGTAATTGCTTGTCATGATGTAATGACGAACATTATACTATTTGTCGACATCAATCTAGCAGTAGCAGACACCCTCAAAACTTGCAATTTTAGCAGCAAGGCAACGGTGGTATTCTGCGACAATGTGTCCGCCTGCTACATGAGCAGCGGTCCAGTCCATCACAAACGCACCAAGCACATCGAGCTCGATGTTCACTTTGTTCGGGAGAAGGTGGCCATCGGTGAGTGCCGGGTTCTGCGTGTTCCGACGACACAGCAGTTTGCCGACGTGATGACCAAAGGATTGCCCACAGCAAGCTTCAGCGAGTTTCGTTCCAGTATGTGCGTCTCCGACTACTCCGACGTTCAGACTGACCAGGGGTGTTAGCATGCACTCATGCTTTGACTTAGTGTCGATCTAGCCTAGCGGCTCTCCTTGTACGTAGACTAGTGAGTGGTGACCGCACTCCACGGCATCTCAACTGTAGCTTGCTAACTAGTTCATGCACAGCTTGTAATCTATATATGTATCTGCAACTCAGCTAATACAAGTGCGGTTCGAACCATCCTTGTTCTTACAGCACAGCGTGAGAACCCGCTAGCAATTTATAGGCAGATCCAGCTCCATGATACCATCGTCCTCAAAAGTTTTGAGCTCTGTTACCATCGTTATTAGGAAAGTACTATTAGTACTTTTAGGTATTTTTATTTTATTTATTTTTGCAGCCAATTAATTGAGAATGATTATTTTTTTAGAAAGACTTGCCGATTTTTATTAGACGAAGAAAAAGCAAAAGAAAAAGGTTTTACTTACATATTACACAAACCACTGAAACTACTGAAAGACTCTGTTGACACCGTTTTTTGGCACGTGTCAATAAGGATCGGGAGACCAAACTAAATCGATAAAAGGTTGGTTGTTCTTTAGCATTGCTTCTGACCTGCCGATAGATGGTTGCCGATGAAGAGCATGTTGATCTGGATTATTGCCGATTGGGCTGAAAAGCTGTTAAGGATCATTGCCGATGAGACGGAAGAGTTGTTGCCGATGAGATAGGCAGGAAGGCTAGAAGGTTGTTGCCGATGCCAGGGATATGCCGATGAAGAGATAACTTCATCATAACGGAAGCGGACAGAGGATCGGCGACACGGAGCTTACAATTTTCGTGTTATAGTATAAGTCCAACTCCTATACGAGTTTTATTGCTTTTCCTTAAAGAAATAGAGTTCGTATAAGGAATTGGTTTATTTTTTTTTTGTGCTTTGCGTATTAAAATAGGACTCTTCGATTAGCAGAGTATAAATATATGCCAAAGGGCATTGTAATGGATATCCAAGCATCAATAAACAAATCTACTTTTTATTTACCTTTACCAGTACTTTACTTTTCGGCGACTTCGCCAAGTACCTTTTCTTTTTCAACGAGTTCTTTCAAGAATCGACGGGCTGCATCAACTTGATCTCCGACGACCTTGCAGGTTCCGCGTCTACCGAGCATGATTCAGGCTTTGACTTCTGGGCGTATCGCTGTCGTCTCGTGATCTGTTCAACAGTTATCGAATACCTTCTGAGCTTTGACGTCCGGGCGTATCGCTGTCGTCTCGTTCGGATTTTATTCAAATTTATCATCCTTGTCAATTAACAGGTCAAATCGACTGGCACGCTTCGGATATCGATTTTGGGTATTAGCCCGGTGTGTTTGCAGATAGAATTTTGTATCAACACATCTTTTGGACGCCCGGTGGGACAAAGTCAACAGATTTATCATGAAGAATCCTGCTGATATCAATCCAGAGAACATCATCGATATATCAGAGTCAGATCTCAAGGAGGATCAGAAGCTAGCCATGGAAAAAGCTATGGAGGATTACAGGCAGCTCTGCTTGAAGTCTTTCAGCATGAATAGGGGCAGAGAAGTCATCCAGAAGCAAGATCTGCCGTTGCCTCGGCAGGTAACCTTTGACTCTAACCCTGGTAAACTACAGGAGATGGTTAATTCTGCATTAAATCAAGCTTTGATCAACCACTCCACCGTGCTGTCCAATACTGTTTACAATGCTGTTGTGCAAACATTAAGAGAAGGACAAGCACCAGGTTATGTCAGGCCGGCATATCATCAGCCGGGATCGCCATCTGTCAGTACTCCAGCCGTTGAGAGTATGGAAGTGCCTACTCCTCTAGTTATATCAGGGCCACCTATCATTGAAGCCACGCTGATAGGATCAGATCTAACGTCTCAGGAGAGGCCTAGTACTCAGTTGAGCACAGATCTATCAGCATCGGCAATATTAGGTCCTTCAGGTCAACACAGTCAGGTTGCCGCTAATTGGTGGGGATACGGGATGCCTCCAGGTCCATCTACTGCCAACTCTGGACCGCCTCAAGTGCATGATGTAGCAGGGAAGGGTCCAATGACATCGGCTACTCCAATTCGGCCGATGGCTTAAGTGTCACATTATTCTACTGCACCTCCTGCTATACAGCCATTGTCAACGGGATTCTACGCGCCTCCGCAACAGATATCTTATGCGAATCCATTGACTAATCCTCCACTAGTTCAACAGAGAGCATCCACTGCAGAACAACCTATAGTGCCATTCGTATCTCGATCTAGGTTGTCTGCAATTCAGGGCAATTATGCTGGCTATCATCCATCTATACAAGAGCATCAATTGTCTGTAAACTGTCAGCCATCGGCAAGTCAGGTGTCGATGAGTTATAATCTCAATTGGTCAGGGCAAGCGCCAGTTCAGCAATCTGCTATTTAGCCAAGTTACCAGGCAATGGGGACTCAGCAGTATAGTCTACAGGCAACTTTTCAGGAACAAACATCGGCAAAACAGCCGATGAACTCTACTCCACAGATTAGTGCCGTGAATATGCCGATTCCTCCAAGCCAAGTGCCCCAGGGGTATGTAGAAGCATATCAGCCAATGCCTCCAGTGGAGATTCAGCCAGTGCATCGGCAAGATCAGGATGCACTCTTGACCGATAAGATTGCGGAGGTGATGAAAGAGCAATTTGGGATTCAGCCCAAGATTAATACTTACTCTTATCGGACTCCGTACCCTTCAGCTTATGACTCGATTCCTTTTCCGAATCGGTACAAAGTGCCAGATTTCACTAAGTTTTCTAGGCAAGATGATACGTTAACGATGGAGCACATCAACCGATTCATCATCCAGTGCGGGGAAGCAGCGAACAGGGATGAGTTGAGGATCCATTTATTCTTGTCCTCTTTGTCTGGATCGGCATTCATGTGGTTTATATCATTACCACCAAACTCTATTCTTACTTGGGCCAATCTAGAAAGACAATTCCATAAATACTTCTTTGCTGGTGTCCATGAGAAGAAGCTTATCAATTTGATGAAATTGAGACAGCGAAGCGACGAATCGGTAGAGAGTTTTGTGCAAAGGGTGCGAGACATGAAGAATAGGTGCTACAGCTTAGTGCTTGATGATCGCTAGTTAGCTGGTTTGGCTTTCTAGGGTCTGTTGCCGCATCTCAGGGACAAATACGATTCTCAGGAGTTTGAAAGCTTAAGCCATATTGTGCAGAGGATCTCTAATCAAAGTGCTCAAGCTCCAGAATATAGGAAGAGCTAGAACAAGAAGGTGTCCTTTGTAGAAGAAGCAGAGGAATCAGACTCAGATGAAGAACCAACTATCGGCCTGGCTAAATGGGTGAAGGGTAAAAATCCTTTATCTTGTCCTTTTGGTCAAAAGGAGCCAAAAAAGTTCAATTTGATATCACGAAGGCCGATAGAATATTCGATCTATTACTTCAAGAAGGCCAAATCAAGCTGTCACCCAATCATGTGATTCCATCGGCAGATGAGCTGAAGAAGATGAGGTACTGCAAGTTTCATGATGCAACTTCGCACAGTACCAATGACTGCAAGGTTTTCAGACAGCAATTGCAATCGGCAATTGAATCTGGGAGGATCAAGTTTGATAACTCTAAAGCTCAGAGGCAGATGAAGATTGATCAACATCCTTTCCCTGCAAACATAGTGGATGCCGTAAGCAAGACCAAAGTATTGACATCGGCAAGCGCTAAAAGGAGAGCATCGGTGGATCCTAGAAATCAAGCAACTGTCGATGACTTGAAAGGGAAAGAGAGAGTTGAAGAAAGCAGTAGTTCTAGAAGACCTCCTAGACCTGCTCCATACAGAATTTTAGGTGACCGCTATCGACATCGGCACGAGGAGTTGCGTCGGGAAGCGTGGCATCGGCACAAAGATCATTGGAGATGCCTGTTCCTCATCTACTGCTGGGAAGAAGGCATTAAATTGCCTACTGTTGATAACTGCCCCAAGTGCAATGGTTATGATCAAGCCGATGGGCAAAAAGAAGACCGCGCTATGGTAATCAGAGCAGATACGTCAAGGAGCCAATTAGGAGAAGAACATAGGTACATGATCGGCTGGGGGGCAGAACCAGTGTGCATAAAAGGCTGGGCAGGCTTGATGACTGTTTGCCGATGAACCGAGAGGAGCTCGAGGAGATGGCTAATGCAAGAGTTCCTGATGAGGCGATTCTTTGCAGAGACTCTAATACAAATTGCCCAAATTCAAGTATGAAACTGTATCAGCCCGTCTGGAAGACGAAGCTTCCTCAGTAGTGCCCTAAGGGTCTAATGAAGACTCAGAAGAGGAAATTGCAGCGTGAGCGTAAAGAGAACTCCCGTGGGGCAAAAACTCAAGTATGGCGGCCGAAGCGCAAAAATGAAGGCCCATCGGCAGACATCAACATGGTTTTCATATTGCCGATGAAATTTCGAACACTTGCTTATGAATAAAACACATAAAGTACTTGTTCAAAAAAGAGTGTATCGGCGCTACGTTAATGTGAAAGTTTTACAAATTGCCGATGCATTACTTTGCCGATGAGGAAGAAGGTTTACAAGTTCAACAATGAACGGATGGTTGATATCGTACGCAGGCGAATTTGGTCGGCTTCCTCCAGTGTCTTTGCGTCTTCATCGGCATTGCCTTGAACTGACTTGATCTTCTTCTTAAGCGCCAGCGTCTTGAGGGCTTGATTGTCCCTTTCTTGCTGGAGAGTTTTGATAGCTTCGGGCATTTGGGCCTTCTCCTGATTTGCTGCGTCCAAGGCTCCTTCAATCTGTCTCAGCTCCGCTAGCAGGGCTTCTCTTCTTGCCGATAGTTGAGCAATCTTTTCTTCCAGATCTGCACGGGAGTCTTCTAGTTTACCGATGTCTTTGTGCTTCTCATCGGCAAATTGCTTGTGCTTCATCATGTCCTTCTGGAGTTTTGCCTGAGTGGCTCTATCGGCAATTCGTTGGGTAGCCCTCTGGTACTGCAGCTGCCAACTCTCCAAATGTGCAGCTTGGAAGAGTGCTTCCTCAACATCAGCAGGAATATGGCCTTGAATTTCTTTGAAAGTTGCTCTTGCGGAATCAGAGTCCTGGATCAGCAAAGAGGTCTCCTGTTGCAGCAAGGATAATAACGTCTCCAGCCGAGATTTGGTTGTAGATGATAAAGCTTCAAGGACTGGAGCAGAGCTTTCTTCAGGTTCTTCATCGTCGGGAATAACCCCACTGATAGAGAAGGAGAATAGACTGTCAGGGGAATCTTGCTCCTAAAAGAAAAAAAAGTCAGCAGAAGAACCTATGTGTTAAAAGGTTAGCTAAGGGAGTTAACTTACTTGTTTCAAGGCAATCTCTTGCCTTTGGCTTGAAGAAGCACCCTCAGGTACAATTGCCGATGGCGTTTCCTGTGTTGGTACCTCGATCGGCTGCTGCTGTGATGCCGGTGCCGATGAAGATCCTTGTACGGGTACAATTGCCGATGGAAGAGCAGTTGCTGATGGAGAAGTCTGCGCAGGTACATCAGGCGATGTCGGGCAAGGTGAGGATGCTGATGGTGAAATTGGAGCTTGTGTAAGTCTCGCCCGCTTTGATTGAGATTCTTCGCCCGATAAAGCCTTACGCTTGTGCTGTAAAATATTGGATCGGATGGCTGGGGGGCATTGGCAACGGATGGCTGAGGAATTGGTACACTTGGGACGGTTACCGATGCAATTACTTGGTGCTGCGAGAGAAACAGATGAGTAAAAGTGCCGATCCAATAATCAAGGTTTAAATAAAGAATACCTCTAGAGAATCATCAAGGATGACGAAGCTTGGCGACGAAGGTGCTGCAGGTGGAGATGAAGGGCGAGTTACCGATGAAGATTCCATTGGTGTAGAACTCGCGCCCTAAAATGTGAAATCGGTAAATCACAGCAATCGACATCTGCAAAAGAAAGTGAGGTGATTACCTGAGATGTCTGTGTCGAGGATGCAATCGATTTGGTGCTCTTCTTGGAACGACCACGGCCCATCAAAGTGTCTAGCGAAGGAGCTTTATGGCCGATGATGGGTACTGGGGAGATAGGCTGCAGCTGTATGATCTTGCCGCTCTTACTCAGTGTTGGAACTAAGTCATCAACCTGTTAAAGAAGAGTTAGTTGTCGATGGATTAAAGGGAAGTTGAAAGAAGTGCAGAGGGTCAGACTTACCGCATCGGCAGGGATGGCGTGATCGGGATCAATGAGATTCCAGTAAAGATGAGGAGATGCAAAGAATAGCTGCTCTTTCCATTCTTGCCACCATAATTTGAAGGACTCGGTGATAAAGGAAGCCGGTGCCCAATCGGTCAGATCAACATTAGATGTATCGGCATCAGGAAGGAGAGTAACAATCTTGTGCCAATCCATGCGATTCGTGATGGTCTCTCTCGGTTTAATCACATTGGCAAAGCAAAGGTTGATGGGCAGTTGTCCAAAGGCTAATTGTCTTGTTGCTGCCGATGGATAATAGAACTCATATGTGGGGTTGATGTTCTTTCCACTACCAAATATGTTGAACGGGATGGCGCGAGGGGTGATTATTGCACTAAGAATGTCGGCATCTTTGTTCAGAGCCTTATCGGTAAGGTTAAAGGAAAGAGGGAATCTTGCTTCTTCATCAACATACGGGACCCAGGCCCGAAGCTCAGAAGGGATGCCTATGTAGAGTTTATGGAAGAGATTGCCGATCTATACTCTGTTTGCCTCTGCCCCTGGTAATATTGCTAGTGCTTCTCCAAAGTTGATAGGGGGCGTGTTGCCGATTCCTCTTCCCTGAGTTGACGGTCTTCAGGAAGATTTCGTGGGAATCGCTGGGCGAACAGATTAATATGGAAATACTTGTGCATATGGGAGTTCAACCACATATTGATGAACCACCAAGGGCCTCCCAGATTGCCGATGGATTTGCCTTGCAGCAGCCTTTGTGATACTTGATGAAGAAGATGGTAAACTGAGCCAAGGAGATATCGGCCAAGTGGGAGTCTGATACCGTTAGCCAACATCTCTACTGCAGGAAGGTGCATATTGGTTGGTCCAACTGTTCTGCCACAGAAGATGAATTTCTCAAGCCACATGTTCAAAAAAGCTGAGTGCTCTCTGTGATTGACTGATCCGGATCTCTTATACTCGCTGATATAACCAGTCCAGCCGCCAATGTTCCTGGTAGTCAGCCGATGCTCAGGTTTTCTCTGGAACAGTGCGTTGTCATCGGCAGATGAGATGTCCAAGCCGGTGAGCATATACACATTGGCAAGGGTGGGAGAAGCTGGTCCATGTTTGAAGATGAAGGCATTCAGAATATCGGACCAGAAATAGGAGGCGGCGATTAACAGTGACTCGTTTCTCTCCATATCGGCAATAGATAGTCTGATGCACTGTTCTAATCTACGTTCCGCCCAATACAGCTCCATTGGCCTGGCGACCCTCAAATACTAGTCTTTCCATCCCTTAGTGGTTTTCGGCCAGGATCGAAAGGCCAGAATCCCAAATCAAAATTCTGAGCTCTAAAGGGGATTCGATTGGTTTCTGCGTTTATAATATCGATTGGGTCTGGATTTCTCATTGGTCCTAGGCAGATAAATTGATTTTGATGCGTTGGGATAAGAAGATTATTGCAAAGTTCCTGAGATTAAAGATTAAAATGAGGAGGAGTCATGAACTACGCGGAAAAGGAGAAAAGAAATGTCAAAGGATGAGTAAAAGAAGAAGATTAACCTTGGGGACGTCGAAGCGAATAGCCATGGCCGTGACGAAGATGGAGAAGACAAAGAATGCTAATGGAGGCTAAGAATCGCCGTTAAGAGTGGCGCCGATCGAGTTCATCGGAGGATCGCCTGTTGATGTCGCCACTGGAGAGAGAAAAGCTAGGGTTTGAATTGCAGATGAAAAAATGGGCCGCGGCGGAGGAGGCATTATATGGGCCTGTTGGTACAGGATTTTCACTACCGCGCGCACAACTCTCGAGGAGAAGTTCAAGCGGTTTGGGTAATCATGACCTGGAGGAAATTTCGGTGCATAAAGTATTTTATACTCCAAAATTGGAGGGCATGTGTTGACACCGTTTTTTGACACGTGTCAATAAGGATCGGGAGACCAAACTAAATCGGCAAAAGGTTGGTTGTTCTTCAGCATTGCTTCTGACCTGCCGATAGATGGTTGCCGATGAAGAGCATGTTGATCTGGATTATTGCCGATTGGGCTGAAAAGCTGTTGAGGATCATTGTTGATGAGACGGAAGAGCTGTTGCCGATAAGATAGGCAGGAAGGCTAGAAGGTTATTGCCGATGCCAGGGATATACCGATGAAGAGATAACTTCATCATAACGGAAGCGGACAGAGGATCGGCGACACGGAGCTTACAATTTTCGTGTTATAGTATAAGTCCAACTCCTATACGAGTTTTATTGCTTTTCCTTAGAGAAATAGAGTTCGTATAAGGAAATAGTTTATTTCTTCTTTATTTGAGCTTTGCGTATTAAAATAGGACTCTTCGATTAGCAGAGTATAAATATATGCCAAAGGGCATTGTAATGGATATCCAAGCATCAATAAACAAATCTACTTTTTATTTACTTTTACCAGTACTTTACTTTTCGGCGACTTCGCCAAGTACCTTTTCTTTTTCAATGAGTTCTTTCAAGAATCGACGGGCTGCATCAACTTGATCTCCGGCGACCTTGCAGGTTCCGCGTCTACCGAGCATGATTCAGGCTTTGACTTCCGGGCGTATCGCTGTCGTCTCTTCTGATCTGTTCGACAGTTATTGAATACCTTCTGAGCTTTGACGTCCGGGCGTATCACTGTCGTCTCGTTCGGATTTTATTCAAATTTATCATCCTTGTCGATTAACAGGTCAAATCGACTGGCACGCTTCGGATATCGATTTTGGGTATTAGCCCGGTGTGTTTGCAGATAGAATTTTGCATCAACGGACTCATTACTGAAACTACTGAAACTATTGGAAACACTCCAGGACTCGGTGAAGAAATAACTACTGCACCTACTGAAACTACTGAAAACTGCTAAAAGCAAAACCTGAGAATGATTATTTATAAAATGTAATTTTTGTTATAGAGGTTATATAATTTAGCTTTTGCCCCATCTCGTAAATAAAAGAGGGGTGGATGTGTCGACCAGTCCGGCCGGTCACAAACCTCTTGCACTCCACATGATTCTGACGCTGGCATTATTCAAAACTATGTTGCAGCTTTTTGGCAACAATCCTCAGAATCGCTGCTTAGAACATCTGTTCCATGGTGAGCTGCCGCAGCAACTGCGCCACCACCGCTTTCCACGCAAGCACCCACTGCTCATATTGCGCTGTACCGCTGATCTATGCAACTAATTTGCGATTGCAGGCATGTTTACTTGCGCGAAGAAGAGGTGTGAGAGCATGAGTGCCCTTGATCCAAATTCCTATTGCATCTCACTCCCAGAACATGACCCACACAAACAACGCCTCCTCGATCAATACGTTGCTGACCTTCTTCACTTTGATATCTCATTATCTTGTTTTGGTAGCCGAACGATATGCACACACAACTTTCACAATTTTTCAGCCGCCGTTGTCAAGGCATACCAAGAACGTATAGCTACTTATTATAGGCACGCTGTCGTCCTTTTTCGCATTAAGATGTACAGAGGGTAGCTCACACGATTATTACCATTCCTGGGGACGACCTCCCGCTACAATCCCACATCACCACTACTAGCCACTGACTTCTTTACACTTCCATATATAACCCCTACATACTACAAACTAGAGCACTTGTGTCGATTGACCAATAACATGGTACTATACATGGAATGGCTAGCAGTAAAGTGCTGAAAGCCAACTTGTAAGCAACAAAGGGGCCGGGTAACCACACACTTGTCTGTGACCTGCAATGTAGTGCAGACGTGCAGTTTCATAAGATGCTTCCGTCGAATTGGGATTTTAGCTAATTAAGCTGGTGACACCTACGGAATCACGTATGGATGAACAAAAACGAGTCATGGCTGGGGTGGTAGCACTGTAGCACGCCGGTTAATATCCTTCTGCTGTAAATCCTTTGGGAGTTGGTGGACATCACGGGATGTACAATTTGCTAGCGAGAATATGTGCTATCCTTCAGTGCAATGCATTGAGATTCAAATGGTGCTAATTTTTGCTGCTAATAATTTCGGAATTTAGACACCTTATGTGGTTATTATTGTTATTGCACGTGAGGTCCGACACTGTAGGAGAAATCAATCGGGATATTATTCATAATGTCCATCAATATAATCACTACATGGATTCCTTTATTAGGGAAAAAAAATGAAGCTAGTGGGTGTGCATAAGTTGTCTCATGGTACTAATTTCTAAATTTTATTTTATAATAAGTGATTGCTTCGCAAAATAATCACCTCCTGTTTATAATAAGTGATTGCTTCGCAAAACAATCCAATATGATACCACACACGAGATCAATTATGAGACTACTTATGTGTACTAAGATACTTTCTCCTAGAAATGGTCTTGGAGAACTAAAGATTATGTAGAATGGGTGACAATCTCTGTGCTGAGCAGATTCGAGGTACTTGTGGAACCAATGGTTGCATGCTTGACTCATGGTGATTGGGCGAGAGCCGCATTTGATGTAAGCACTAAAGTGGGATATAGCCTCCTGAAAAGAACCTTGAAAAGGTTTTTGGCTAACCTCTATCAAACACCATAACATTACTTGATGTGATCCATATTTTCCAGCACAACACACCATCAACAAAGATGAGTAAAGACTGTCAATGAAGGAGAGTTAGAAACCAGTGGTGTTGACCAATTAGTGTAACATCCGAGATGTTAGTACGTAATTAAAATATTAATTATGTGCATTATCAAGCATAATCATTGAGCATCATAGCATAAATGCATTCATGTTTAATGATGTCTTTTATATGATGCTTTGTTTTATACATAAAATGATGATGCTTAGGGTTTATTTAAAGTTCCTTCGTTATTTTATGCGATTCTGCAAATGTTTAAAAAAATTAAAATTTATTTTGTCTTCTTATGCTTTGCTAATCTTGTGTATTAGGTCAACTATGATATGTCTCACCTAAAACAAATTTACATTTATAGGTTGGTTGTGCTTCTGAAATAATGAGTTGGTTGATAATTCAAAAACTATTTTCCAAACTCTATTCTACCCCTTTTGTATTATTCAAAATCTATAAGGAATTTGGAGATACTCTAAAAATAAAGTTTGTAGATATTGACAAGAGCTACAAAGTTAGTATTCAAAGTTTTTCAAGTTTCAATACAATTTTGAAAGTAATTTTAAAGATAACAAATCTAGGGTTTTAATCCCTTTTGATTTTGAATTCACATTTTAAAATATAGAAAGAATTTGAAAATGTTTATTAAAGGAAAAGTGTAGCTCTTGAAAAGTTATGCAAACTTTATTTTTAGATATTTTCAATTTGCTACATATTTTTGGGAGTAATTTGCTAAATTCTAAATGACCTCAGCTACTACAGTACCGATGACGTCATCATTGTCCTCCTCACCTCACTGCTCACCGACGCTGCCGTGGCCGTTCTCGTGTCTTCGCGTGTGTGTTCGAGCACCTGGCCGTGTGGACGAGTTCGCGAAGCCGCTTGCCACCTCCCCAGCTCCCCCAGCCGCCTATAAAAACTCGAGCCGCGCCGTCATCTTCTCTTTCTTTTCCCCTAGTCCATCACTGCCGCTCTACTGTTGTGCACCACCGCCACCGAGCCACCTCTGACCAAATTGAGCACGCCATCAAGTTCACCTGCTCCTTGCACTTCTACTTGAGCTGCTCGCATCAGCCCTCGCTCTTGAAATCGGCCGCGCGCGCCGTTCCGTCACGGCCGTGCCGCCATGGCCGCCGCGTAAGGGCCGCGGTGCGCTCGTCCTCTTCGAGCTCCTCCGCAAATTCCGACCACGCCACGATCTTCCACAGCTCACGTTGCACCTCCTCAACCCTTTCTCTGGCCGTCTTCATTGCCGGAGCAGTTTGCCGCCGTGGCCACCGTTGCAGGAGCCGCCGGCGCACATGGCCTGGAGGCCACGGGCCGCCTCCTGCCGAGCTGCGACCACTCACGGGTGCGGTCCGGTGTGCTGATGCTTCGCCACCACATCCCCGCCTCCGGCGAAGTCTTCCCTGACCGGCAGCGACGAGCTCTGCAAGTTCCTCTGTTTTCCATTCGCGTCAAGGACCTCGCGTAAGAATTCGACGAAAAGGAAGGGCCTAAGTGCAGAATCTATAACTCAGGTGAATAGTGCCCCAAGGACCTATTTGTAAATACTTTTCTAAATTTTAAAAATTTATATCTGGAGTTTGGTAACTCCATTTTTTGTGAGCCAAATTTTGTTGTGTTTCGTATGATGTCTATTTTTTATTAAAATATGAAACATGTTATGTTTTATAGTAAAAGAATTAGTTATTTTTTATGCTTTTTATTTAATATTAGAAAAGAAGGAAATTCATATATCATGTTGTGTAGCTCCTTTTCTCTTGAAATTTTTATGACATATTGCTGATGTCATGTGTATTATAGTAAAAATATTGTGGTCTTTGGATGCAGTATGCTTTATCTTTTGATTTATCTTATTTAATGTTTTTTTTTAAAAATAGGTTTATGATTAGTTTATAAATTAAATAATTAGCTTTGATGACTTAGGGTTTGAGTGACTTTTGGATTGATTTATGACCTTGGGTCATTAACCTTATGGCTCTTTAATTAAGTTGTTTGAGTTCTTTTTATCATGCAAGTATGCTTTAGTAATGTTATTTAATGTGCTTAATACAAGTCTTTAAATCTTATTAGCCTACAACTTTATCGTGAAGGAAAGTTGTACTCATGCTAATTAAGTTGTTATGCTTTCATCCATGTATCATCATGTATCATTGTAAGGTCCTAGATGGCTAGAGGAGGGTGAATAGCCAATTTAAATTTCTACAAGTATACTAGACAAAAACTTGTTAGTAAAACAAATGACGATAACCGCGGTTTGCCTAGCCTAGATGGTAAGCAAGCCTCCTAATGACAGTTCTAACTAAATTATGATCTCTATATCACTTAAAGGCTATGTCACTACTTTCTAATCTAGTAAGCTAGCAAGATAAACAAATCTACACAAGCTACACAATATATATATGAGAAAGTAAATACAAGAGATAGGTTGGTGATCTTTATACCGACGTTAATGAGTAGAAGGGCCAGTCACCAAGATGTGAAGTGATCAAACATAATATATCAATATGAAAACCAATCACCGGGAGACAAGATTGACACAATGATTTTTCTCCTGAGGTTCACTTGTGCACCGACAAGCTAGTCCCCGTTGTGTCGATCTCCACCTAGATGGTTCCTTGGTGTGACCCTCAAGCCACTTGCCCCGCAAGGGAACTGCAAGACATCACTCTCAAGCGAGGTAACTCAATGACAAGAGCAATTTACTAGAGTTGCTTTTGGCGCTTCGCCGAGGAAAGCACAAGAACCTCTTACAAATCAACACCGGAGGTGGGCAAGAACAATCACCAACTCTTTCCAATGCCTCCAACAATCACCAAGCCAGCTAGGAGCGGTACTCTCCAAGAGTAACAAGAAATCCACTGGCAAATCGATCCCCAAGGGCCACTAGATGCAATCACTCATGCAAATCCACTTGGAATCACTCAATCTCACTTTGGATGTGCAACCAAGCAAGAGAGATGAGTTGGAGTGTTGTTTCAAAGCTCAATAGGATGATGAATGAGTTAGAGAGTCGAGAGGAATGGCCAAGAGCCAGCCACCCACTATTTATAACCTCCACCATCCAAACTAGCCGTTCCCCCTTGGGCAGCCTGCAAAACAAGTGCTGGACGCGCCAGATGGAACCGCTGGACGCGTCCGACGCGTTTAATGTCTGTGTGCCAAGCACTTCTTTGAAAACTAGCCATTGGCCATCACTGCCAACACGCCGGACGCTTCTGATGCCTCAAGCGCCAGACGCTCTGCGTTCACTATTCAATGTCTGGTGTTTGAATCAGCCGCGCCTCGCGCCAGCTAAGCCAAACGCGTCGGACGCTCCTTTGTAGTAGCATCGGACGCGTCCGCCCATGCCGGACGCTACTCAGAGAGCTCTACGCGCGAGGCTGATCTCCGGACGCTGGCACCGAACGCTGCGCTGGATGCCCCGAGTGTCCGGCCAGCACTCCAGCCAGCGAGCCAGCCTGCCTGCCACAGCCTTCATGCGCCGAACGCGCCCGGACAGCGTCTGGCGCTCCGGTGCACCGCGTCCGACGCCTAGAAAGTTTCACTTTCAATCCCGCGTTGATGCCAACTTTTTCCCAACAAATTTTGCATCCGACACTATAGAAAATATGCATCTAATTTTCCCAAAAGCGCTGAATCTCGCCGAGCATACAACTCCACCAAGTGTGCAAATGTGCTAACACCACCTTTGCAAACATCATCACCTTTGCAAATGTGCTAACACCTCCAAGTGTATAACTCCATGTGCTCGTGTGTTAGCATTTTCATAATAATTTTTAAAGGTTTTCATGATCACTAGGTTATATATGCATCTACATGATATGATCAACCTAGTGGCACCCATGCATCGAATAACCGATAAGATTTCCCTTCTTAATAGTTCGGCTATCGATCCTAAACCACTCACACCCTCTATGGTGTATTGAGTGCAAAATAAAATGGCCCTATAGGTTATACCTTTGCCTTGAGCCCATTTTGCTTTTCAATCAACCGCTAAGTCTTTACATGATATGTGACATTCCACGTCATCATACAACCGTCTTGGTCCATCGATCTCGATATTACTTGCTCTTCTCCGTTGGTCTGTCCATCGGTGCCAAGTCTTGCCCAAGCTTCACCGTCGCACGATCCTTTGTTTCGAAGCCTCAACTTGCTCTTCACACTTCGAACCGGTCCATCGAGCCAAACCCATCTTGATCTTCACCATGCTTAGGTTACTTAACTTCATGTCATGACTCATCATCGAACTCCACTTAGCATGGACTACCTTTCTATAAATCATCCACTTAGAAATAAGGTTAGTCTTTATGTTTCATCAATTATCCAAAACCAAATCGAGAAAAGGTTGATTGGCATTTAGATGATTTTTGGCGAGAGCATTTAGATACACTCAAGAAAAGGTTGATTGGCATTTAGATAATTTTTGGCGAGAGCATTTAGATGAGTTAAACGCTGCACGCCATATGCAAGAGACAAAAGCGTACTTATCAGCGCTTTTGTTTGTGCAGAACAGGATGGTCTGGTTTGCAATAAGCTAAATCTGATCGGGTTTCACCAGTAAACCAACGTATATTTTCTCGGGGGAGGAGGGGGGTGGTGTTCACCGTAGTGATGAAAGAAGAACAAAATAGTTAATTAGAGTTAGAATAAAAAGGATAGTAAGGTCATCGAGTTTTACCGAATCTTTGCGTCTAAAACATCTGAAATGTCAACGTCTACCCGACAGCACCAAACCCACCTTGCGACCCCTGACTGCCCGGCATACAAAAGGAAACTCCCGTAAAACAATCGTCCCCTAACGCTAATCGCCTCGCCCGCCTGCTGTGGCCCCCGCCGTGGTCAAATCATATGCTGAAATCACGGCACCTCACCTCCACCTTCCACGTTCGGTAACCGACCTCCTAAAATCTTATCGTGCCCGTTTAAAAAAAACAGACGCAAGGGTAGCAGTCATGGGCTCGTGGTCTAGATCTGCGCGGCCGCCAGCACATCACATATATCTTCCGTGCTTGTACGCGCCGCCGCCTCGACGCGCCGCCGAACGCTCCCGCTGCTGCCGCCGGACACGCTGTACTCAACGCTGCATCGACGACGGATGCAATGCCGCAGTCGAACAGGCTGCCGCCGTACGTACGGGCCATACAGCCGGGCACGACGCCGCCATCGGACGGGGGCTGCCGCTGCATGTACGCGACGGCACAGCTGGGCACGCTGCGCTGAACGTGTCGTACGCGCTACGATCTTTGTTTACCAATGTAACTGTCCGACAAATTCAATTTAACAGTTTTTTTCTATTTTATTCAAGTTACTTCAGTCTTACATGCATTTTCTGTCTACCACTATTTAGTCTGACACCTAATATGATGGTCATCAATCTATAATGCAACTTGCTTTGTATTATCGTGCATTGCTATTAGCCATCGCGCTATGATCTTTATCTCAAGTTTAGCTGACTGACAATAGGTGAAGTGCAACAGAGCAATTTTCTTTGGCTAGCAGTGTTCGACAGGTAGTTTTCGTTGCTATGTTCAGCACAGGTAGCTTTGACAATTTTAGACCAAAATTAATTTTATCCTTTCTCATTCATAATATATAAGCTAAGACCTATTCTCATTTCTAGCCTTCTTCCAAAACTGTTTGTTTGTACAAGCAGACAACTTTAAGCGCACTGTGCATTCAATGTATTGTGAACACCTAGACGCTATTTTTGCCTAATTCAGATACCAGTCTACATCCTAGAAAGTTTCACAAAATATGAACTAAACCTTCATCCATCAAAAGTGCTTGTGGGTGTCATCCATTCCTGTGTATGCTGCAAGCAACCATGAAACTGTCTGCTGAGACAAGGACGTTATCAATAGGAAGGGGAGGAAGAAGCTGACCGACAAAGGATATATTCACGACAAAGAGGTTCTAACTCCATGAAAGAGGTAATGCATCATACGTCGATACATATTTTTCTTCAAGATATCAACAACACTTTAGCTTTAAAAATTAATAAACAACTTTTGTACGCAGGATACTTCTAGCTACAGCCTACAGATTCAGCCATCTGCATACTTCAGCTACAAGAAGTCCATCTTCGACTTGAAATTTGGAGTTGTCTTTTAATTATCTTTTCTTGGAGACATATAATATTATAGTTCCAAAAATGATGATTGTAGTATGTTTTTCAATTAACAGCACAACATAAGCTCATATCTACGTTATCGTGATATTATATTTCCCGTTGTAACGTATGGGCATTTATCTAGTTATATTAAAAGAATAAAAAAATGAATTACAAGCAATCCCACTTAGTCTAAACGACCTTACAAGACAGGTTCGGACCTCTCATGAGTGGATCAATACATGCGTGCACTTGATTTTTTTTGGTACTGATTTTACTACCACAGCCTAACGCTGCAGAAAGCCTTGTATTGTTTTCTTTGTTTAGAAGCAGATCGAAGCGATTAGCATTGTTTAATTTAACCTGTTGGCAAGGAGCTCTTAGTTAGCAATCGTCTTCTGATCAGTGAGTACTAGGAGGAATGGGGGAAGCTCGATCAAAGTTGAGCCCTCAGCTCCTTAATGTAGCTGACTATGATATATGGAGAATGCGAGAGCACCGTGTAGTGAAAACAGCACAGCAAAGCAATAATTTAGAGCTTTGGCGTAGTGCTGTACATGCTTAGAGAGTTAGAGTACGATCGTCTTTGACCTAAATTCCTGATGCATCCCATTCCAAGAAAAATGATTCATCGACGCTACGACAACTCACTATTTTTTATGCCTGTCTCAGCTTCAATCTCTTATTCTCATCCTAGGACTAGCAGATACCCTCAAAACTTGCATAGCTGTTGGTGAGGAATTACCTGCTAGCACTTTATAGGCAGGTCCAGCCCCATGGTAAGTTTGAGCTTTGTTACCATGGTTAGGATAGTACTATTGGTACTTTTAGGAATTTTATCTTTTTCTATTTTTCCCGCCAATTAAGTGAGAAATATTATTTATAAAATGTAATTTTACTTTTTATTTAGAGGTTATATATTGTACTGATAATTGAGCTCTTGCCCCTTCTCGTACTAGGTGGCACAAGTGTTTCTTTTTTTATTTCGTTTTGTACCTCCGTGACGACGCCAAGAGCAGGTGATCCTGTGAGCAAGCTAGGCTGCTGGGAGCCCCTAATGGCCAGGGAGGCTGTCCACAACCGATGAAGTCGGTGTTCATCCAGTCGGCCATGACACTCTCGCTCGGGCAAGTCGTCGTCAGGATCACCTTGTCCGACAGCTTCGTCGAGAGCGTCAGTGGCTCCGAGTTCGGCATCCGGCAACTTGGGACAATTCTTTTTCCCATCAGGCAGCTCGGCATGGCATGTTGCTGCCGAAACAGTGTCTCTGCAGCACGTAGCGCGAAGGTGATGTGGTCGCTGGACAAGTGGGCGTTTTGGGACGGCTTCTATCCTAGGCCCTATTTCCTTAGCCCACGTCGACTTGCGGAAGTTTCCTAGAATGAAGCCACTGAACAAACTGCTATTTAAATTGCTGTTCAAATTGAATAATTCTTATCAAACAAGCCAAATAAATGGTCCAAAATCCCAACAGATCAATTGTTTGGAATTAAAAACCTACTTAAAATATCTATTATTCAGTGTATAAGTTTTATGTATGGTGGTTGAAAAAATATGGACTAGCTTGTGGCTGAAAGAGATCAGATTATTCAGTGTAGCATTCATCGAGATATAAGGTACTAGCTATAAAAATGTATTCACTAAAAAGTACCAAACATGTAGTCCACAAAAATGGGGACCAATATATGCCAAGCTGTAATAGGAATGGTTCATAAATAAAGAAAATAAGTTAGGGGTGGATCATGGTGCCCAGCAGTCGGCCGGCCACAAACCTCTTGCAGCACTCGGAATTCTGACGTTGGCATTCAAAGCCATGTTACAACTTTTAAGCTACGCCCCTTCAAGTCGCTGCTTAGCACATCTGCTTCTTGGTGAGCTGCGGCAGCAACTGAGCTAACTCCGCTTCCGATGCAAGCCCCAAATAAAACCATTGCATCGTGCCGCCGATCTATGCAACAGTTTTCCGGTTGCCTGCATGCTTACTTAAACGAAGAAGTACGCGAACATGAATGCCCTCGGCCCAAATTCCTATTGCATCTCACTCCCAATAACATGACCCACATAAACGCCCCCTCAATATGCTGCTGTCTCCACTTTGATATCTCATTCTTGTCTTTGTAGCGGAACGATATGCGCATAACTTTCAAAATTTTCTGCTGCCGTTGTGAAGGCATACCAAGAACCTATAGCTACTTATAGGCAGGATGGTGGTGTATCTGTGATATTTATTTTGGTTGTCCGAAATGTCCAAATTGAAAAGAAGCTTTTTCGCATTAAGATGTGCAGGGGGTAGCTCACACGGTTATTACGATCCCTGAGGATGACCTCCCGCTACAATCCCACATCACCACTGCTAGCCACTCGCTTCTTTATTTACACCTCCATTTATAACTGTTAAAATTATAATTTTTCCTCATTTAGCTAACCTTAGAAGGGTAGCAATATAGTTTGTCATACATGGGCCTCATAGGCCTAACCTCATGGGCCGAATACTCGTGCTCCAACACCCCCCCCGTAGTCTGAACTATCGGCGCAGCGGAGTTTACAGATTGGACACAAAAAGAAGTGTACAACACATGAGTTCCCCACAGACGCAACTAGCCACCGGTGATGTTGAGGCTGGAGCAGAACTCGGCGAAGGTCGAGGACAGGAGACCCTTGGTGAAGATGTCGGAGAACTGGGAGGTGGTCGGGACGTGGAGGACCCGAACATCGCCGATGGCGACCCGATCACGGACGAAGTGTAGATCGATCTTCACGTGCTTTGTCCTCTGGTGCTGAACAGGGTTGGTGGAGAGGTACACCGCACTTACGTTGTCGCAGTAGACCAGCGTGCTCCAGGAGAGAGGGCTATGGAGCTCGGCGAGCAGCTGCTGGAGCCAGGAAGCCTCAGCCACGCCATTAGCAAAAGCGCGGTACTCCGCCTCGGCACTGGAGCGGGAGACGACCGGCTGGCGCTTGGACGACCAGGACACCAGGTTGCCGCCCAGAAAGATGGCGTAGCCGGAGGTGGAGCGTCGAGTGTCCGGACACCCAGCCCAGTTGGCGTCAGTGTAGACGACGAGCTCGGTGGACGAAGACCGGTCAAGGAGCAGGCCATAGTCGATGGTGCCGTGGAGGTGCTTGAGAGCAGTAAGGTGGGGCTCTCGAGGATCATGCATGTGAAGACATACCTGCTGCACTGCATAGGTGATGTTCGGTCTAATGAAGGTGAGGTACTGAAGTGCACCAGCAAGACTCTGGTAGGCAGTGGGATCTGCCACCGGTGCGCCCTCGGCCTCTGACAGCTTGCCCTGTGTATCAACCGGAGTGGAGCAGGGCTTGCAGCCAGTCATCTCCGCTCACTCCAGGATATCCAGAGTGTACTGCCGCTGGTGAAGAAGAAGGCCGGTGGGGCGAGGCTCAACAGTGACCCCGAGGAAATGGTGGAGCACCCCCAGGTCCTTCATAGGAAACTCCTTTTGAATAGAACTGATAATGCAACAGAGTAGTGACGGACTAGAGGCTGTGAGGACAATATCATCAACATAGAGCAGCAGGTAGGTAGTCTCAGCTCCATAGTGATAGATGAACAGGGACGTATCTGACTTGGCCTCCACAAATCCCAATGACAACAGGAAGGCAGCAAGTCGAGAGTGCCATGCCCGAGGGGCCTGCTTGAGGCCGTAGAGAGACTTGTTGAGGCGGCAGACCAAATCGGGACGTGAAGAGTCAACAAACCCCGCTGGCTGGCTGCAGTAGATTGTCTCATTGAGGGTCCCATGGAGAAAAGCATTCTTGACGTCCAGCTGATGCACGGGCGAGGAGCGAGCTAGAGCCAAAGAGAGCACCGTTTGAACGGTGGCTGGCTTCACCATTGGGGTGAAGGTCTCATCATAGTCGACCCCAGGGCGCTGAGTGAAGCCCCCGGAGAACCCAACGAGCCTTGTACCTCTCAAGGGTACCGTCAGCCCGCCTCTTGTGAGTCCAGATCCACTTGCCGGTGAGGACATTGGACCCAGGCGAATGGGGCACTAGATCCCAAGTCTGGTTGGCGAGGAGAGCTGCGTACTCCTCTTTCATCGCGTGGCACCAGTGAGGGTTCGCCAGGGCCACATGAATAAAAGAGGGTACAGGAGAGACCTACGGGTCGTCGGGCATCTCCGCAAGAGCCCGGGACTACAGCGTACCCGTCGCGTGTCGCGTCACCATAGGGTGAACATGCCGTAGGTCTCGGTGAAGAAGCGGCGGGTGGTACACCAGCGTGACGGCACGGGTAGCTGACGGCCGGGGCGGTGGTGTAGGCGTCCCCAGCGGAGAAGAGGCCTCCGGCGGTGGAGGTGTCGCCGGTGGAGAAGAGGCCCCTGGTGGGGACGGAGGCTGCGGAGCCGCCCGCCCACAACGCTGGTAGACGTGCACCGGTTGGGCAAACCACTCCGGTGGTGCAGGAGCCGGCGCCCCCAGACCCGCATCAGACATAGGGGCAGGAGCAGCACCGGAGGGTGACGCCACCGGAGCCGAGCAGGGTGTAGGCCTATTGGCATCACTAGTGGTCGGCGAGCCGGGGCACGGGCCCGGCGTCGGGCACGGAGTAGCAGTACCTGCAGGAGATAGCGGTAAAGGTAGCTGGACCACCAGGTCAGTGGGAAGTAGAGAGAAAGGGTCAGGGTCCGGGGTAGAGTCGGTGGTGGTGGTGGTGGAGAGGGGAAAACAGTCTCATCGAGCACCACATGGCGAGAGATGAGGACCCGATGAGAGGTGAGATTATATCAGCGGTAACCCTTATGATCAGGGGAATACCCGAGGAAGACAAATAGAGTCAAACGGGGAGCTAGCTTGTGAGGAGTAGTGGCAGTGGTGTTAGGGTAGCACGCACACCCAAAGACCCGAAGGTGGTCATATCGAGGAGGGGTACCGAAAAGAGCATGGTGGGGTGTAGGAGCCGGACAAGCAGTGGAAGGAAGGCGGTTAAGGAGATAGGTGGAGGTGTGCAGGCTCTCAGCCCAGAAGCGAGCAGGGAGGGATGCCTGGAGAAGAAGAGTGCGCATGATGTCATTGGTGGTACGAATCATGCGCTCAGCCTTGCCATTCTGGGAGGAGGTGTACGGGCAAGACATGCGTAGTTGGACATCGTGAGAGAGGAAGAAGGCACGTGAGGTGATGTTATCGAACTCGCGACCATTGTCACACTGGACAACCTTGATGGTGAGGCCAAACTGCGTAGACACCCAGGCGAAGAAGTGAAGAAGTGCGGGAAAAGCATCAGACGACGGTGCCAGGTGGTGGAGGAAGGAGTGGTGGTGAAAGTAGCTAACAAAATCGCCGGCGATGAAGAGGAAGCAAACGCCAAAAACCAAAGAGTGTAAAGGGGCCCCGTGCTATCATATCGGAGAAGAGGACGTTGAGAAGCCAAATCCTTCACAGTAAGAACAGAAGAGTCAAACTCAATAGAACAGGAATTGTCAGCTATAAAATAATGAATAGAAAGGAGGTTGTGAACCATAGAAGGTGCAACAAGAACATTAGGAAGACGAAAAGAGCCATGAGCGCCGGCGGCACCCACGGATGTGACGGGAAGACAAGACCCATTTGCGACCATGAGGGACGAAGGAAGAGAGGAAGAAGGGGGGTGAACGGAAGAGAGTATACCAGGGTCGGGAGTGGTGTGGTGGGTGGCTCCCGAGTCGGCGATCTACTCTGGCCTAACAGGTGGTGTCAGGGTCGCGATGCTAAAGGAGTAGGCCAAGGCCGTCGGGTCCCAACCGACAGGCCCTGGCGAGGCACCGGGAGGTGGACCCTATGAAGACGAGGCGTGAAACCCTAGAGGAGCACCAGTGAACATGGACGTCGACAGGCGAGACTCGCCGCCGGGAGCCTGGAAGGGTCACATAGAGATGCGCCCCGACCACGGGTTGTGAAAGGTGGGCCAGGGTGCACCCCGTGGAGGCACTGGTGCCGGTGTGTTCCCACGGCCACCACCGCCACCACCGCCACGGCCCCCTCCGTGGCGACGGTGACCACCACTGCCACGGCCCCCCCACCCCCGCTCGGCCTGGGGGGAGGAGGACCAAGAAGAGACAACGGCGATAGAGCAGACGGACGCGGCGGAGGAGTAGCGGCAAGAGCAATCAAGGAAGACGAGGACCCCGGCGTGGAGACCAACACGGCCTGAATGCCCTGAGTGAGCTCCTCCATGACAAGGTCATCACTGACCTGCAGGAAGGTGGGGAAGGGTCGTTGCCGAGCGATCAACGTCTGGAGGTGAGCGTAGCAGTCACTGAGCCCATGGAGGACGTTGAGGACCAGGATGCGGTCCTCCATGGGCCAGCCAAGGTCGCCGAGGGAGTCCGCCATGCCCTTCATCTTGAGGTAGAACTCGCCAACGGAGAGGTCACCCTAGACAAAGGTCCAAAAGCTCACATCGAGACGCAGAGTCGGGGCCTCAGCATTGCCTAGAAACTGTCACTCGAGCGCAAGCCAGGCCCCCATGCTCCAACAGTGTTGCAGACGAGGTTGTGGAAGTCGAGGGAGATCATCTCAAGGATCCAGGAGAGGATGATGCTGTCGAGGCGCAGCCACGAGGTAGTCTGGACCGCGATCAGGGTGTCAAGGAGGACGTGGTCGTCGAGGACGTAGCGGCGGCGGGTGAGTAGCACCAGGTCCCTCCAATAGGCGTAGGAGGGCGACTCAGGGTCGAGGACGACCGGGACGAGGAGCCGGATGTTCTGGACACCCTAGCCTAGTAGTGAAGCTGCACCATGAGCAGATGGGCCGGGTCTTTGCCAGAGGACAGCGGTGTGGGAGACGCGGTGACCCGCCGAGTCGGAGGAGGTGGCACCACCGTTAGAAGAGGCAGGAGTGATGAGGAGCTGCTCCGCCATGGCGATTTGACGAGCCAGTGCATCGGAAGCATCACGCTCGCGTTCCCAGGCGAGGGCGGCCTCCCGTAGATGGGCCTGCCCGGCCTCGGCGGAGGCCCGGGCCATGACGAGGGCGGCGGCGAGGGCGGAGTCGGTGCCGGCTGCCTGGCCGGGGGCAATAGACGGCACGGGTTGGGGCAGGGAAGGGAGGAGCTCCACCCGCGCTACCGGAGCCAGGTGGGCGCGGCCTGGCAGCCCAGCCCGGAGGCATGCCCAGGCCGGCAGCAATGAGGGCGGCGTCCGCGGTGGGGTCAAAGCCGGTGGATCCGTTGCAAGGTCGACGGCGGCGTCCCTGTCCTGGCCGCCATGGGCACCCGCGCCGCCCTGGCCGCCCGAGCTGCCCGCGTTCACCACGAGGAGAAGGGCGGGGCCGGCGGTACGGGGTGCGCCTGGGGGCGTGCCGGTGCCCACGGCCATGGCTGGGGGAGGGCCGCCACCCGCGTTGGGGATGGCCGGAGGAGGGCGGCCACCCGCGCCCGCGCCCGCCGCTTGGAGAAGCGCGGCGACGACGGCGCTGGTGGACGGGCCGGCGGCGCGCTGTGCCCAGGAAGGGTAGGGGAGGGAAGGGAAGGCCTGGAAGTAGGTGGGGGAAGGAGGGGGAGGCGGCCGGCCGCCGGCCATGGAGGCCAAGGTGGTGCGGCGGCTAGGAGGAAGGGGAGGGAGAGGAGGGAGAGAGACCCTAACTTGATACATGAGCCTCATGGGCCTAGCCTCATGGTTCTAATACTCGTACTCCAACAGTAACCCTTACTACTACAAACATAGAGCACTTCTGCACTTGTGTCGATTGACCAATATAACATGGAGTAAGCGGTAGCTAGAAAGTGCCACTGACAGTCTCGTTTCAAGGCGAGCTGCTGAATCTTGTTGTAAACAAACATGGTAACCCACCACCCTTGTGTGTGAGACTCTGACAGGCTGCAATGCAGCGCAACTTTACGAGATACTTCCTCTACACTCTGTGGACAGTGTCATCGAGTGGCAAATTAAGCTGGTGACACTCCAAAGGTAGAGAAATTACCTGCAATCACATGGCTGCAGAAAGTCATGTGATGAGGAAACGTATTCCTCCTTCGGCTGCTATCTTTGGAGTCTGTGAAATTAAATTTATATGGAGTGCAATTTGTTTCCAGCAAGATTATTGCTGGAAGGACGTGAGGACGGTCATGAGAGGATCGGATGCATGGTGGCAATTAAAGATGATAAGTATGAAAACAGAGGCAGCCCGCCAATCGAACAAGCAATAAGATTGCTCACCGTGCAAGCCAGAACATTTAACCTGAACAATTTTGATTGCTGCCGCCGTCTCCAGTATGTTGGGTGCTCGTGTGCTCTTTGTTCCCTCAAAACAAAGCGCAGAGGATAACTTTTTTTCTCTGGTTTTTTATTTCTTGAACCAATTGAGATGATGAGCTAAGTTCGTTTAATATATGGTTGAGATCAATCACGATGTACAGTTATTTTTGCCCATATCATTCACTGCATGAACTAGTACTAGAAAAGTACCAGACATGTAGAGCTAGTGTACTAGAAAAGATGGGACCAACACTGAGTTTTAATAGGAATGGTTTTTTTTTTATTGTTGCGGTGCAGCAACCACTCCTTCAGTCACTGTTGTTCATACTCTGAGGAAGACTAGCAGAGTATGATGTTGACCTTCTTAGAAGAATAAGGTGCCTTATTTGAAGAAAAAAAAGGTGTGATGACATAATAGAAAAAGGCGCCTTAGGAGCACGATCGTCTGTGACCCAAATTCATGTTGCATCCCATTCCAAGAAAATTGATCCATCCACGCAAAGATGACTCACTATTTTTCTGCCTGTCTCAGCTTCAATCTCTTATTCTCATCCTAGCACTAGCAGATACCCTCAAAACTTGCAATTTGAGCTGTTGGTGATGGCACAGCGTGAGAACCTCTGCTAGCAATTTCTAGGCAGCTGCAGCCCCAAGGTACCGTGGTCCTCATAAGTTTGAGATCTTTTACCACGGTTAATTTGGAAAGTACTATTGGTACAACGGTATTTTTATTTTTTTAATTTTCCAGCCAATTAATTGAGAAAGATTATTTATAAAAAATGTAATTTTCGTTATAGAGGTTATATTGGTAATTGAGGTTTTGCCCCTTCTCATACCAGGTGGCACACATCCGTTTTGTACCTCCGTGACGATGCCAAGAGCAAGGTGATGATCCTGTGAGCTAAGACTGATCCTGGGAGACCCCTAATGGCCGGCCAGGTTGTCCACAACCTGATGAAGTCGGTGTTCATCGTGTTCATTGGCTTCCCCATAGTTTTGTCCAAGTAAACAAACTTTTGTTCAGTCAATAGTTATTTATCTCAAACTCGATATGGTCTATAACTTTTGTCCAAGTAAACCTTTTTGTTCCATTGAACAAACTGCTATTCAAATTGCTGTTCAAATTGAATAATATCAAACAATCCAAAGAAATGGTTTGCCAGCCCAACATATATTAATTGTTTGGAACTAAAAACCTACTTAAAATATATATTATTCAGTGTATAAGATTTATGTGGTTGGTAAAATATGGACCGGTATGTGGCTGAAAAAGATCGGATTATTTATACTAAAATGTACCAACCATGCAAAGCCAGTCCACAAAATTAAGATGGGTCCAATACGAAGCTCTAACAGGAATGATTCAGAAATAAATAAAAGAGGTGGATCATGGTGCCGAGCAGTCGACCGGCCACGCCACGAGCTTCTTGCACTCATGATTCTGACGCTGACAATCAAAACCATGCTACACCTTTAAGGCAATAGCCATCGAAACCGCTTCTTAGCACATCCGCTTCTTGGTGAGCAGCCGCAGCAACTGAGCAAGCGCTACTTTCGGCGCAAGCTCCAAATGAAAAAAATTGCACTGGGTCGGTGATCCATGCAACTAATTTGCGGTTGCATGCATGCTTACTTAAAGAAAGAAGAGGTATGCGAACATGAATGCCCTCGACCCAAATTCCTATTGCATCTCACTCCCAAGAACATGACCCACACAAATGCCCCCTCAATGTGTTGCTAACCATCTCTGCTTTGATATCTCATTCTTGTGTTTTGGTAGCCGAACGATATACACACAACTTTCACAATTTTCTGCGGCCGTTATCAAGGCATACCAAGAACCTATAGCTACTTATAGGCAGGATGATGCACTCGTAACATTGATTTTGGTTGTTCCAAAGGTCCAAATTGAAAAGAGGCTTTGGCATTAAGAGGGGTAGCTCACACGGTTTATTACAGTATTAGTCCCTGTGGACGACCTCCCCCTACAATCCAACAGTAACTTGTAGCGCTACCAACAACATCAATCACTGCATGAACTCTTTTTACCTTATAAAAAACTGAAGTCTATGGGTGCGCGGTGTGGGTGTTCTTTAACGGCATGAATCGGAATCAATTCATGAACTTGCGTGTATTTGATTTCAGTTTCATACTGACCCCAAACGCTGCACAGGTGTAGGACTGTATTATTTTCTTTGCCAGCAATTGTTTTATCCTTTTATTATCAAGTATAGGAGATGTAGGCCTTGTTTAGATGCAAGCAAAAAGTTAAAAAATTTTCACTCTCTCTCCATCACATCAATCTCTGCACGTATACATGAAGCATTAAATATAGATTAAAAAATAATTAATTACACAGTTTAGTTATAAATTATGAGACGAATCTTTTGAGTCAAGTTAGTCTATGATTGAACACTAATTGTCTCATACAAACAAAAATGTTAAAATTAGAAAAATTCTAAATTTCACCAACTAAACAAGCTTTGTTTTCCTCATATACTAGCACTGTTCTCTTACTTTTAGCTAGCTAGCGATCAACATATACATGATTCTCGCTCTCTCAGTTACAGATCGGCTAGTTCGATTATCACCCAGCCATTCACGACGTTTTTTGCGAGCCATCTCGCTGGGGACGTGCCCCGAGGCCCGAGAAGCTTATTAGCTTCGATTTCTACCTAACCGACGAACCAGGTGTCTTTTTTTTACTATCTTGCACCTGCAAACGCAAAAGACGAGCCTCCGGAGATGGAACCTCCGCTGAGATGACTTCATCGGAGGTCGTAGGGTCGGTCAGTGCGGAGGTCCGGCGGCGTCGTCTCCACTGATCGTGGAGGTCCTTCGGCGGGACCTCCTACTTCTACGGAGGTCTTCAGTGGAGGTGGAGACGCGCTGAGACGGCGCCTCCGCTGATCGCGGAGGTCCTTCAGCGGGACCTCCTACTTCTACGGAGGTCTTCAGCGGAGGTGGAGACGCGCTGAGACGGCGGCTGTCAGGACGGCGCGATGGGCCGGGCCAAGACTCGTCATCAGGAAGCAGATGTGATGGGCTCATTTGCAGCTGGCAATGGGCCGCGGCCCGTGTATCTCGATGGCAAGATGGTGGACAATCATGCCCTTGGGAGGCCCACATGTAATAGGGTCAATGTCTAGGGTTTCGGTGCTCTCACTGGGGGCACGCTTGTATTTTTAAATACCTAGCTGAGCAGTCACTATAAAAGGCGACGCCCCCTGAGTAATTAAGAGAGTCATCCTCGGGTAATTATCATGTCATCTACCCTAGGGCCCACCTTTTAATTTTCCCCAATTATATCTATAGTGAGTTGATTCAGGTCCCACCATTTCACTATCTCTTAAACCTGCTGGAACCGTATTCCAACAGCTGACGCCCACCGTGGGTGTCTGGCCGAAGATAAAACCCGCAGATGCCACCTAGAAAGAAGACTTCCGCGTGAAGACGTACCGCCACTGAGGCGGAGGTACCGGAACCCTCTGCTCGCGGGAGGCCAAGAAGAAACACACGAAGCACCTACGCCTCCGCACCGATAGATGGAGGTGACAACGAGAACAACACCGTGCCTGGGGGGATCCCACAGAACAACCTCAGCCTGTCCAAAACCAAGAAGATGAGCTGACCAGACTGAGAGCTGAGATGCAGCACATGGAAGCCAAAAGAGATAGGCTGAGGGTAGAGCAAGCCGCCACTCAAAGAACGATACAGTCATCACGTCAAGCAGAAGAAATTAGGCAGCAGATGGGTATCTTGCAAGCGGAGATCCAGAGCATGCAGCCTCCGACAGGAAATCTTACGGATGCCACTCAACCGATCACGGCAAACCACCAACCCGCTGCAAATTTACGGCCTGTCCATGGCACAATACTACCCCTACCTACATCCTTGAGAATCTTTGACCCAAAATCACCACTGTCTGAAGGTCTGCAAAGCTCACCATGGCTTCCGAGCTACAAGTTAGTGTCTCTGCCAAGATTCAATGGCAATTCAGACCTAAGGTAGTTCATAATGAGTTTCGAAGTAGCTGTAGCCTCCGCGGGCGGCAATGACCATGTAATAGACAAATCATTTGTAATTGCAGCAGAAGGAGATGCACTAGCATGGTACTCGATGTTGAAACCAAGCATAATATACTCGTGGGAAAACCTACGAGACCAGATACTGGCAAACTTCAAAGGCTATACAAGCGAGTCGTTAACATCATCAGACTTGTTTAGTAACAAGCACCTCAAAGGCGAGCCCCTCAGAGAATACTACCAGATATTCCTACACCTCCAGGCTAAAGCACCAGATGTCCCAGATGGAGTAGCCATAAAAGCAGCAATCAAAGGACTTAGGATTGGCCCATTTGCTAGTCACCCAGCGAGGAAAAAGCCAACCACAATGGCTTAGTTACACCAAGAGTTCGAGAAGTACTGTAGGTCTGACAACGACCTGCGTAAAAGAATAGAAGAGGCAGATAATCAAAGCAAGCAGTTCCTGGGAAATGGCAACAAAAGAGAAAACAGAAACCAACAAAGGCAACAATACCAAAACCAGCAGAAGCAAGTCTTTAACGTGCAGAGTAGTCAGCCTCAGCACAATGCTGACAAGAAAGAGGAGACTAATCAAGAACAGAGAAATCAAGGCAGTCAAGGTTATTCCAGAAGCAACAAGTCCAAGAACTGAAATAAGAACCAGAAACCAAAGAAACCATACTGTCTCTTTCACAGAGAAGACAAAGGACATGTTACACGAGAATGCCCGAAGGCCCTAGAAACCATAGAATGGATGAAAAGCAAACAGTCACAACTGCAGCCCTAGCAGCAAAGCAGTAGGGAAGTAAATCACACATACAGTTCACAGTGGCATTAACAATACAACCCAAGTTTCCCAAGATACGGTCCAGAACCACTACCACAGCACAACCTGGCTCAATAGTACTATCCAACATCATTACCAGCCTGGAGACCAGTCTATCAGCAACCAGGGCAACACCAGAGTTATACTCTGAACAGAGCAAAAAACGGTCTAACTTACATCAATCCAAGACCCCCGCACATAACACTCATTGAAGCAACACAGGTGCAGACACCTCTGACAGCACAACAAAGGCAGTATGAGGCATTACCAGCACCTCCACAGTATGCTCCAACCTCATCAATGACCCCGAAGGGGGAGCCTCCGATGGAGAACCAGATAAACCCGCATTCGGCTTTACCGACCATCGACATGATACTACCTATAGCCGAAGGCTCGGCATTGGAGTTTGAAACCAAAAAGCAAAAAAAGGACCACCTCTATATGATAAATAATGTAGCAGTTCAGGGCGCATATAGATCAACGGAATGGTCCAAAATGCCCATAGAATTCACATAGCAAGATCTCCAGGTAGAAAGTTATCCGCACGCGGACGCCATGGTCATAAAGGCAAACATAGCAGCCTGGGAAGTAAGTAGAATACTCGTAGATTCTGGAAGTTCAGCAGACATCATCTTTGTTAATGTCTTCAATCAAATGAAACTCAGCAGATGCTAGCTACAACCGCCAAATACTCCGCTGATTGGATTTGGTGGGAAGGAGATCAACGCACTAGGAAAGATATCATTACCAGTGTCATTCAAAGACGGAAATGGTGCCAGAACAGAGTACATCACCTTCGACGTGGTAGACATCTACTACCAATACAACGCAATACTGGGAAGAGGATTTGCAAACAAGTTCAACATGGCAATACACATGGGATACCTATGCATGAAGATGCCGACATTGCATGGAATCATCATGGTACGAGGCAGTCAGAAAGAAGTAAGGAATATAGAGAAAGCAATCTACAAGGCACATAGAAATATCAACACCGTAGCAACAGATGAGCCTCCGGACATGCCTGCAGGAAAGACCAACATGGCATATCAGGAGGACACATTAACACTACCATTGGAAGAAGCGGTCCCAAACAGGAAAGTGACGATAGGAGCTAATAAATCGGAGGTAGAAAGAAAAGACCTGTTAGAACTATTGACAAAGAACAAGGACATATTTGCATGGTCAGCATTAGATCTACAAGGGATCAGTCGTGACATGATTGAGTACATCCTCAACCTGAACCCAAACGTCAAACCTAGGAAGCAAAAACAAGGAATGATGTCCGAAGAACGCATACTCACGGCAAAAGCAGAGGTGCAAAGACTGCTAGACGCCAAGGTCATTAGAGAAGTCAAGTACTCAGACTGGCTAGCAAATGTTGTCCTAGTGCCAAAAAAGAACGATAAAAAGAGAATGTGTATAGATTTCATAGATCTCAACAAGGCCTGCAAAAAGGACCCCTTCCCGCTGCCAAGAATAGATGCATCAGTCGACAAGGCAGCAGGATGCAAGCGTTTTTCCCTGTTAGATTGTTTCTCAGGATAGCATTAGATATGGTTAAGAAAGGAGGATGAAGAGAAAACAAGCTTCACAACCCCTTTCGGCACCTATTGTTTCATCAGGATGCCGGAGGGTCTCAAAAACGCAGGATCAACATTCTCAAGAATGATTCAGATCGTATTGCAAGCTCAACTCTGAAGGAACATCATAGCCTACATAGACGACTTAGCGGTGGTCAACAAACAAACCGGAGATTACTTAGAAGACCTAAAAGAGATATTTGCCAATCTTAGAGAAGTAGGGTTAAAAATGAACCCAGAAAAGTGTATCTTCGGAGTAAGTAAGGGAAAGATGCTTGGGTACATTGTTGGTCTAGAAGGACTAAGGGCAAATCCCGACAAGACAAAAGCAGTGCTGACAATGAGGGAACTGGCCACCAAAAAAGAGGTTCAGCGTCTGACAGGCAGAATTGCGGCGCTCAACAGATTTATCTCAAAATCAGCAGAACAAAGTCTGCCATTTTCAAAACACTCAAGGTCTTAGAAAAATTCGAATTGGGAAGAGAACAATCGAAAGCATTCCAGCAGCTCAAAAGCTATATGACAAAAGACCTCATGGTCATAGCACCAGATGCAGATGCAACGTTGCTACTGTATGTTGCAGCCTCTGCAGGGGCAATTAGCGCGGTATTAGTCCAAGAAAAGGAAGTTGACAACAAAAATGTTCAACAGCCAATATACTACGTATTAGAAGCATTGCAAGGAGCAAAACTAAACTACTCAGAAGTGGAGAAAATAGCATATGCAGTAGTCACAGCATCAAGGAAGCTCAAGCACTACTTCCAAGAACACGAGATCCTGGTCCCGACAGCACAATCACTAACAGACATCCTAGGCAACAAAGAAGCATCAGGAAGAATTGGCAAATGGGCAACAGAGATTTTCTAGTTTAGCATTAAGTTCATCGCAAGGACATCAGTCAAGTCGCAAGCACTCGCAGATTTCTTGGCAGAATGGACGTCTCTGCAGCATGCAGAAGACAAAGCGGAGGCCTCGATATGGACACTATACACTGACGGGCATGGGGTATCCAAGGTGCAGGAGCCTCTGCGGTATTAATATCATCGTCAGGCATCAAAACCAAATACGCAGCAAGACTATGCTTCAAAGCGACCAACAATGTAGCTGAGTACGAAGGAGTGATTCTAGGGCTCAACAAGGCCAAGGCACTAGGTGCAAAACACATCATGGTCAGAACAGACTCATAGGTAGTCACAGGGCAAGTAGAAAAAGACAGAAACCCATAAGTAGCCGTTTATCTAGAGGTGATCAAGGGTCTAGAAAAAAGATTTCTGGGGTTCACCCTAAGGCACATCCCGAGGGGGGACAACGCAGAGGCAGATGAATTGGCCAAAGCAACAGTAAACCAATTGGAGGTACTCGAAGGAACATTCTTCCAAGAACTATCAATTCCAGCCACTGCAAAAATATCCAAAGCATTTGCGAAAGTGCTACTAGTAAGCACAGAGGATTGGAGAAAAGCAATAGTTGACCAGATCAATGGAGTTCATGTAATAGATGAGACAAACGCAGCAAGATTGGCTGCACGGGCAAGAAATTATACAATAATCCATGGAGTACTATACAAGAAAGGCATAGTCCAACCGCTGCTCAAGTGCATCACCAAGTCAGAAGGCAAAGACCTCTTACAGGACATCCACTCAGGGATGTGTGGATCACACATCGGTCCTAGAGCACTTTCAGCAAAGGCAATCAGGCAGGGGTTTTATTGGCCGACACACATCAAAGATGCATTACACATAGTGAAAACCTACAAGGCATGCCAAAGTTTCGCACCACATCAGACATCCCTAGGGGGAACAACACAACTAGTGCCTTCGGTCTGGCCACTTCAAAGATGGGGAATGGACCTTGTTGGCCCGTTACCTCCGGCACAAGGTGGGAGTAAATATGCAGTAGTAGCAGTTAAATATTTCACAAGATGGATAAAGGCCAAGCCACTTGCAACCATCACCTCCAAAACAGTCCAAAAATTCTTCTGGCAAAACATAATTTGCAGGTTCGGGGTGCCAAGAACACTCACAGTCGACAACGGCAAGCAGTTTAATTCAGATAAGTTCAAAGAATTTTGCAAAAGCATCGGCACGCAAATAGCTTTCGCCTCCGTCTATCACCCAGAAAGCAACGGAGCAGTCGAAAGATCAAATAGAATCATATTTTCAGCAATTTCCAAAACGCTGTTAGATCACAAGAAGGGCAAATGGGTCGAAGAATTACCCAAGATAGTTTGGTCCCACAACACAAATGTATCAAGAGCAACTGGGTTCACTCCATTCAAGCTACTATATGGAGAAGAAGCAATGATGCCAGAGGAAATCAAGTATCAAAGCCTCCATGTAATCAAGCAAGAACTCACGAAAGATAAAGAATACAGCAAAGAAATGACCGAAGCATACAAACTCGAGGCCATTAAGAACATCGGAAAATACCAGGATCAAACTAGGAGATGGAGGGATGGAAAAGTGGTCATCAAAAACATCCAAGATGGTGATTGGGTAGTGAGGCGAAACCCAAATGCTCAAAACACAGGGAAGCTACAACCAAAATGGGAAGGACCATTCATAGCAAAGCAAGGTGGAAGGCAAGGTCTTTCTACCTACAAGATCAAGAAGGAAGGACATCGGCTCACTCCTGGAACATCAACACCTTAAAAAATATTACACATAGAATGTAAGAACTCTGTGGAACTATAAGCGGAGGTCCATAGATTTAAAATTCTAAAATTTACATTTCTCGCAAAACCGGCTTGCACTCTTTTCCTCACACAGGGGCTCCAAATCGGAGGTGAGGTTTTTAACGAGGCAAGACTGTATGTAATCAACCTCTAAATATATAAAGAGGACCCCAAAAAATAACACAAGAAACAGTCGAAAGCAGCCGGCACCGCGGCTGCAATATTCGACAACACTTCACGATTTGCAAGGTCACATCACGCATATCGTTAACAAAGACGACAAGGCATGAAGCGACCTCCGGGAAACGCCATAAGTCCTCAAAAAAGACTTGTTATATCAGGCATCAAGGCAGGCACCCGTAACCATGAGTTGCAAAACAATTGGAAAAAGACTTGCGAACCAATGCAGGCACCGGTAGCTCTAAAATAAGCACAATGCTAGTTAGCAACAATAATGACCTCCGAAATAAAGTGTTACCCAAGCGAAGGTAACACGAACCGCATAAATATTATAATTGCAAAGCAACCTCCGTGCCAAACACATTTCAAAACAGAGGCAGGAACAATACAAAAAGAACATCTGCGACATACACATTCCAAAATGGAGGCAACAAATAATGTAAATAATCTTTATTAATTAAGTTTTCATTTACAACCGATAAGGCTCATTGCACCTCGCTCATAACAAGAACAATCCACAAGACCAAAGCGCATGACCTCCGGGTCAAGATATCTAGCACTCCAGCTAGTTAACCTGCCACCACAAGACATGAAAGTGGCACAAAGGTTGCCAACACTTTAGCCTGTAAAAGGGCAAAGAGTGCAACCTCCAGAAATACATCTGGAGGTAAGCAAGCTAAGACTCCCTAAAAGCAGGTGTTGACGGAGGTTAGTCTTGATCATCCACGGAACACCTTCTATTGCCTCCCGACTGTATACCACCCTGTGCCTCCGAAAAACCAGCCAGCTGCATCAAGTCCAATAGTTGCTCGGCATGAAGAGAAGGAAGTGAATCTCCAACACAAACTTGTGCATAACTCGCCTTACCATCATCTGCCTGCACACCACTTTGCACCTTTCATCCACAAGTGACCATCGCATCCAAAATCCTTTCACCAACCATAGTGAACAGGATCACATTCAGCTGCCATCTTTGAAGATACAAAAGGAATCCAGGTAGAGTATCCTTGGCAAACAGAAGCATCACCATCCTTAACCGTTAGGTTCACTAACGTGGCTATTCCATTATGAGTTCTCACATAGTATCAGTACAAAAGCAACTCCCAGAAGACACCATCAGTATAATACAAATGACAAAGCAGCCTAAACGGCAAGAGGGGAACAAATCCTTTTATAGGGAGCTCCCGAGCATCATTAAACCAACTGCAGCTACCTATCATAAAGAAAAAAGTACAAAATTAGTACCTATATCATTACGCCTCAAGAGGCAGAAGTACCAAATCAAGGGCAGTAAATAACAAAGATACTCAAAGTACATAGAGGCACTATAAAAGAAGTAGAGCTCAAAGGTTACACACGCACCTAGCGGCCAAGAAACAAGCAATAACAAGAGCGTTCAGCAACCCCGCACAGCCAAAATCAGAAAGCCAAAAGATGGAGGCTGATGTACACATACAGCCAAACAAAAAGCATAAGATACCGCTCAAGAATTTGTAAAAAGGTCAGTAGAATAGAAAACCCGGAGGCCACAAGGATCTTAGGCAGCATGCAAAAGAAGCTAGCTGACAGCGCAAGCCAATCTGGATCATCAGCAATGCAAAGGCAAGGGGTGATACCGCATAAGAACTCATAACGTCCCCCCATCTCCGCCAATATGAACCGTGGTTCTTCGTCACAGATCAAGCGTCAGGACGCGCGAAGACCTTGCCGGAGGCCCCAGATCTAAATACAACAAGAAGAATTCGACATGCAACAAACCCAGGGTCAACCCTAGTCGAAAAGAAACATTGTCAATCACATTCATCTTGTAATCAAGGCCAAAAGAAATTACAAAAATAATATACATCAAAATGATTACATCCTCCAAGGAGGAAAAAGTAAATGAAACTTGAAGGCCCCAACCATGATCTGGCATGAAGGCCTGCGATAGGAAGAAAGCAACCTCCGCAACAAAGCAGAGGTCAAACTAAACGATCTCAGAAACAACAGTTTGATCACAATGTCGAACCTCCGTACGAACTAGAAAATTTATAAAACATCAGTCGGGCCACGTCATGCAAGAGAACGAGTAAAGATAGAACGCTTATCATCTAAGTCAGAAAGAACAAAATCAAACATATCATCCACAGTACGCCTAGGAAACGTTGACTTCCAGTAATCCCACAGCTCGCCGCTAACGAAAATGCCATCACGCATAAAAGTAACGAAAACACCATCACGCATAAAAGTGAATCTCCTGCACAGGCCCCAAACTGCAGATCTGCGCAGGACGATTCAACCATTAATAATTTACATAACCAAAAGTAGCTAAATGTATTTCTTACACGTGCCCACTGGCACAGAGTCAGCAAAAAACTAACTATCCACAACTACAAGTTAAGCTTAATCCTGAACCTCCCCGTCGACAGTCAAATCTCAGGTCTCCGCCTGAGCCTCCGGTGGTGCGTCAGCCTGCTCCACTGTCGCGGCAGCACTAAAATCCACGGAGAGAACTTGAGTCTTAGAGGTGCCAACGTCGATAGATCCTCTAGTACATGCAGAAGTATCGGCAGAAGCAGCCGAGTCTTGAGCACCGCGTTTGCCATACTTCAGCTCCTGAAGTAAACAAAGTAAGCAAAATAAAAAATCATTGACACAGGTAATACAACAAATAAAAACAAAGAAAACAATCCATACCGTCTCACGAGTAATCTTAGCCATGGCCACGGTCTCAGTCCGACCAAACTTGGACCAAAATTTTTCCATAAAGCTGCGCACAGTGGTCTTCACAAACCGATCTGTCTTGCCAAGTTTAGCAGGATTAGACACCTTCGAGCAAGCAAAGTTCCCAATCTGCACAATACCCTTGGATGCGAAAAACTTACAGAGGTAAGTGGCGGAGGTCTTGGCAGTGAAATTAGAGACCCCGGTCAAAAACTCATTAAGCTTGCCAAGGTTGGCCCTAATCCAAGAGAAAACCCCGGAAGTAGAAGCTTCAGGGTCAACTAGAGTCGCAGCGCCACTGAATGCGTGAAGAGCAGAAACATAAGACTCCGCCACCTCCCGCCCAATTGACCTCAGGGCGTCCAACTCCACTTCAAGACTCTCAACCTTAGCTTTCATGGCCTCCGCTAATTGCCGCTCAGCATCCACCTCCTTGCGGAGGTTCTCAGAGATCACGTTGGCCTTTTCTGCTCGCTGAGTAGCAAGAGTCACCGATTTCTAAGCATCATCAATTGGACTTCTTTAATTCAATAGACTGAGCCTCAAGGCTTGACAACTGCACCTTCAGCTCGGACGCCTTCTGCTAGCTCCTCCTTCTCAAGAGTCTGGGACTCCACCTCTGCTTTTAGTGCAGTAATTGCTTTCTCTTTTCTCGCAATCTCAGCATAACTACTGGATTCAACCGCCATGGACATAGCATGGATCTGCAAAAATAATACCAGAGCAATAAGCGAAATGAATCCAGCAAGGGACCGAGTAAGAAATGCACCAAAACAACATAGGGCAACTCACAATTATATGATGGTCAACTTGAGCACGCATCAGAACTTCACGGGGCAGCTGCATGAGGCATCGGGTCAAATCAGCACCCATTACCTCAGTCAACTGCCCGATGCCATCAGCCCCCCAAGAAGGAAGCATTTGTCCTCGTCACCACCACCGCCAGATCCCGAACCACCGACACCTAGCGGAGGCTGAGACAGAGCAGCAACACCCTCAATAACAGCAACAAAGGGTGTCGAGGCTATCAGAGGCATCGCCTGTGCAGCCTTTGCAGCAATACGATCTGGAATAAATAGGCGAAATAAAATAAGTCAAAGATGAAATTAAGAAAATCAAAGACTCATAACCACCGCATACTAGCTCACCAAGCAAGGAAATCTCCCCTTCTAAAGCCTTACCACAAGAAGTCTTCAAAACAAGAAAATCTAAATAAGTCATACTTCGAGTAAGAATACCACCTTGGCTTGCAGTGTAAGCAACCTCGTAGATCACCACATTTTCCAACTCATGTTGAGCATCCTCCACGGGCTTCTCGACGTCATCAGCCTTGACAACCATCTCCTCCGCCACGTCATCATCAGAACCAACATGAAAATAGGCGCTGGCAAAAGGTTTTGCAGCGACCTCCGACGAGATAGCCTCTTTCTCAGGCTGCAGTAGAGGCATAGCAGACGACACAATAGGCCAGAGTGGAGACAACGGGGAGGTATCAGCCGCATGAATGGGAGACACCTCCAGAGGAGAAGCGGAAGTCGACGGAGACTGCAGAGAAGACCCCTCAGAATCATGAACTGTCAGAACACCAGCCTCCGCCAGAGTCTCAGCATCCACCTCTGAACCCACAACAAGATCCTCCTCATCATACAAACTTTCAAAGACATCATCAACCTCCATAGATTCAGCGGAGGCTCCCCTCTGCTTTTTCAACAACCCTCGTGTTAAAACACCAGCTTTCCTCTTCTTCCCCTGAGCAGCCTTCGTAGCAGCAGCAGAAACCAAATCTTTTTTGTCTATCCTCTTCTTGATCTTGTCAGGGACCTCATGCTCAACGTAGTGCACGCCAAGCTCCTCAAAAACTCTGTTAAGGCGGGGCATAATGCCAGACTCCAACCTCCGAGCAAGATACTCCTCGGAAACGTCACCAAGAATTTCAATAGCCTTTTGTTCGGTCAAACGAATAAACTCCTCCTTGCTCTGACCTTCGAGAAGATGAAGGCCAAAGTGTGGACAGGGGATCCCACTAGCAACCCCAAAAATGGGAAGATCCACCATTTGCATATCGAATTTTTTCCTGTCTTTACCACCAAGCAGGGGCCAGAAAATCGGAAGCTATCATCTCCACCACAATATCCCTACCTCCTAAATAGTGGTAGGCCACAGCAAAAGCCTCTATGTAGGACCTCCGCTTCTCAGAGTCAATAGACCCAGGCTTCACGCTAGTCTGTGGGCTCATTCGGATCATCACGGAGGCGAAAGGGAAACAGGTAACATTCTTACCACCCTCCTCAGGCCGGGTGATGCTAGGGGTCCGCACATAGAACCAAAAGTCCAACCAGTCCACAGGCTCATACTTCCCCCTCTGGCACCAAAAAATCGCAATTTTTCCTTACCTTTGCCTAGGTTTCTCTTAGCCATAAAGCTACAAGATGCAAACTGGGCCAGCTTATTCCCAACATACCGCGGTTGCTTCTGTAGCTCATAGTTCTTCGCGAAGGTGTTCATGCTAAACTCCCCACCATAAGACTCGACAGCCCAAAGAGACTTGCTCATGTTCAAAAAAGCATGAGGGGTCATGTGATGGAGCTATACTTTGAACCACTCAAGAACATACCGCAAGGAGTTGGTGGCAGGGAAGCAGAGGCCACAGGTGAAGAAATCCCCAAAAACGACAGCCTCATCCTTCTCAGGTTTTGGTATAGTTTCTCCACGCGGAGGCCGCCCACGACTGGCAGGGAAGAATCCTTTTCCCTCAAGCTCTGAAATCATATCTTAGGTTATCCGACTACGACCGAAGTCATAGGTGACCTCCACGTTGGTCGGATCCACCTTCGAAGACATCAACTCACTTGGAGAAGCTTCGACGTCTGACAAGGACTCTTCAAGATCTTTAGCTTCCACGGCAGCCAGCATGCACTGCTCGAACAGATCCAAAAAACCTCCGACTCTGACACCCTGGAAGCGGGAAAAGGGACCGGAGAACGAGCGGTGGCGCACACAGCAGGGGCGTTTAGGTGCCACGATGACAAGATGTCAAGGAAAATCAAAAGCGGAGGCAGCAACTAGTAGTACAAGGCTACGCGGTGGCGAGGCAAGGGGGTACGGGTCGTTTTCACCGCACTCCCACCCCTTTATATAGGCGGTGAATTGGCACCTCGAATTCTCAGCCCAATGGTCATGTTAGTACGCAGACCAAACGGCCTAAATTGAGTCAGTTTAAAATCAATGGTCAAGATCAAACACTGTGCAATGGTGAAAACTCAGCCTCCGGTCCAACGATCAACGGGCTAGGGGGATGGAGGTAAAAGCAGCCTCCACGGCCAAGGGCGTGTTGATGGCGCCTCCGCTGGACCTAACCCTCAGGGGGGAATGTTGGGGATGTGCCCCGAGGCTGGAGAGGCTTATTACCTCTGATTTCTACCTAACCAATGAACTAGGTGTCTTTTTTTACTATGTTGCACCTGCAGATGCAAAAGATGAGCCTCCGGAGATGGAACCTCCGCTGAGATGACTTCATCGAAGGTCGTAGGGTTGGTCAGCGTAGAGGTCCGGTGGCGTCGCCTCCGCTGATCGCGGAGGTCCTTTGGCGGGACCTCCTACTTCTACAGAGGTCTTCAGTGGAGGTGGAGACGCGCTGAGACGGCGCCTCCGCTGATCGTGGAGGTCCTTCGGCGGGACCTCCTACTTCTACGGAGGTCTTCAGTGGAGGTGGAGACGCGCTGAGATGGCACCTCCGCTGATCACGGAGGTCCTTCGGCAGGACCTCCTACTTCTACGGAGGTCTTCAGTGGAGGTGAAGATGCGCTGAGATGGCGCCTCCGCTGATCGCGGAGGTCCTTCGGCGGGACCTCCTACTTCTACGGAGGTCTTCAGCGGAGGTGGAGACGCGCTGAGACGGCGGCCGTCAGGACGGTGCGATGGGCCGGACCAGGACTCGTCGTCAGGAAGCAGATGTGATGGGCTCATGTGCAGCTGGCAATGGGCCACGGCCCGTGTATCTGGACGGCAAGATGGTGGACAATCCTGCCCTTGGGAGGCCCACATGTAATAGGGTCAATGTCTAGGGTTTCGGTGCTCCCACTAGGGGCACACTTGTATTTTTAAATACCTAGCTGAGCAGTCACTATAAAAGGCGACGCCCCCTGAGTAATTAAGAGAGTTGTCCTCGGGTAACTATCATGTCATCTACCCTAGGGCCCACCTTATAATTTTCTCCAATTATATCTACAGTGAGTTGATTCAGGTCCCACCGTTTCACTGTCTCTTAAACTTGCTGGAACCGTGTCCCAACGCATCTACGGTTGAGTTTGCCATCCATGTGGTGCAAAATGGGCAATAATCGCCGCTCAGCTACAATAAGCAGAAGCAACGGGTGGTGACTGCAGAACGGACGATGCGAGCACCAGTGTGATCACCACGGCCTGATGACCTACACAACCCACACCGGAGTACCAGGTGCCTGAAAACTTCCTCTACTCACATTAACCACCACAAAAAGGTTTCAATCCTGTATGAAACATTCAGCAAAACCCCTCTCACAACACCGAACCCCTGACACCATTCCTGTTGCATCCTACTCCAAATTAATAAGGTGATCCACGGATCGACGTATTTTCCTTCCTTCTGCCTCTATCTCAATCTCTCATTCTTGTCTTGCAATGGCAGCCGAATGGCATGGCAAAGTGGCAACCATAAATCTTTTACAATTTTGGCTGTTGGGGTGGCGAGTGGTGCCGGGCTGACGGGACAGTGTGAGAGGCTAGTTATTTATAGGAAGGATGGATGCAATGGCATAGACAGCGTGTACATCGTCCTTCGTTTGTCTTATTAATGACAGTAAATTGCACCGCAGGTTCTTAAGCTTTTGGTCGATTCCCCTATATGTGTCCTTAAACTAAAAATGCTACCATTTGGATCCTCGATGTATATGCCCCATGCACAAAGTCTAAAACATGCCACACGTGCGCCAAGAGGCGCCGTGGATATGCCAGCGTGGAGACTAGAGGAGGGCCTGTTGCTGACTTTGCTGACCCTCAGGCAATTCCAGTTTAATGTGATCCTGTGAGCAGGGGCCGCTAGGAAGTCCCCAATGACTAATGCTAATGCGAATGGTAGGGTAGGATGTGACTGACAACCAGACGAACTCGGAGTTCATCCTGTTGGCTGTGATGCTCTCGCTCGTGCCGTTGTTGTCAGGATCACCTTGGTGGTTTTAGTGACATACATAATAAACATAACACGTTAAAGGAAACACACATAATGACAATAAAAAATAAATGCTCGATAGTTTTAGATTTCCTATAAAACAAGTCTTACTACCACTGCAATTCTATGACTTATCCATCACCAAGCTGTCATGATGAATTCTCCAAATAATTATTTTAGTAGTGATATATTTCTTAAGCTTAGTCCCATCGTGAATCAAACCTTCCTCTTGGCCCAGCCTAAAGATCTTAGTATTATGTTCCCCATTTGCTACCAACTTGAAAGTGCTTTGTTTTGGCGTTCCGATCTAATAAATCACGGAGTATTTACTTTAACACGTTGGTACCATGTAGTTCTTTCTCTCTTCCGCTAATCTTTCATTCAAGACATCCTTAAGGTTCAATTCGTTTTAATCTTCTTGAGTGTTGTGGCCGATGCAAGTCCATGTAGTGGTCGTTTCCTTGAGCTCCACAATGATTTTTCAGCTTCGTGCATGCTTACTTTATTACCAAGAGAACCATACTAGGAACCATCTGACCTAGACAATACTTACTTCTTCCTTGAGAAGGAACCTGACGAGAATGATTGCTATCAACCTGCATTCTGTTGCATCTCAATCCTAGCAGGAAACATGACTCATCGACACCACTCATCTTTTCTTTGATTGTTGTCTTTGCTTCGATCCCTCACTCTCGTCTTGCTAGATAGATTTTTCTTTGAAAAAGGAATAGTTCCACCGCTATTGTAATTTTCAGCAGTTGGTCGGCTCAATAAGAACCTAGCTATTTATAGGCACTCGCCATGGCACAACGGCATATGGTTTAACACCTTGAAAGTACTTTGTTTTGGCGTTCCAATCTAATAAATCATCGAGCATTTACTTTAGCACGCTGGTACCATATGGTTTTTTTCTCTCTTAAAACATTCTGCTATTTTTTCATTCAATATATCCTTTACTCCCTCCCGTCCCAATAATAGCGTCGTTTTGGAGCTGGACACCAAGACCAAGAAGGAAGGGAAAGCACTCCTATACTGCTGACTCTGCACGCATGCATGGTCTGTCTCGATGCCAGGGGTGGGGCTCGCTACAGCTCCGGCGCGACACGCACCAAGCGAATCCGCTGCGTTAGTCACTGTCTCGTGGGGCTAGAGTGTGGTGGGAACCCGCTGTCTGTGAGGAGCAAGGCAAGCCCCCCATGCACGCGTTGGTATGGAGCGGTGGGCCGCATGGGCAGCTGTTGCATGGCGCTTTAGCAGTAGGAGGCAGGAGGCTTTTGACAGGAGCAGTAGTAAGCCAACAGGCTAAAACGACATTTTTTTCGGGACAACGTCGCATGGCCAGGACGACACTATTATTGGGATGGAGGGAGTATGGTTAAACTGGCTTTGATCTACTTGAGTGCTGTGGCCGATGCAAGCCCATGTAGTGGTCATTCCCGTGACCTACTCAACGATTTTTCAGTTTCCCGCGTGCTTACTTTACCAACAGAACCATACTAGGAAGTAGGAACCATGTGACCTACACAATGCTCACCATCTCATTGATAAGGAACCTTGCAAGAACAATTGCTATCGACCCGTATTCCTGTTGCATCTCAATCCTGGCAGGAAACATGATTCGTCGAAACCTCTGATTGTTCCTTGATTGTCTCTGCTTCGATCCCTCACTCTCGTCTTGACAGATAGTTTTTCTTTTTGAGAAAGGAATAGTTCCGGATTTACCTGGGTAGATGAAGAATGGTACGCACATGGCTTTTGCAATTTTCAGTAGTCGGTCGGCTCACTGAGAACCTAGCTATTTATAGGCACTCGGCATGGCACAACTGCATACTGTAACCCCTTTCTGCCTGCCGTCTATTTTTCAGTGTCCCCATACAAGATCTCAAAATGAGAAGAGGTTATTGGCACTTAGATGCATTAAATAGTCGATCTTACTAGTACACGCCACGTGCAACGGACAGAAGTGCACTTATCAACGCTTCTGTGCGTGCAAAACTGAAAGGTCCGATTTCAATAAATTGAATGATCGAGTTTCACCAGTAAACCACCGACAAATTTTCTCAGGAGAGATGATGACGTTCAGTTACTTCCGATTACAATTTTTCACCAGTAAAACTGGATGGTCCGATTTCAGTATATTGATGAAGATGACGTTCAGTTAGTTACTGTTGGACCGGTGGGTGCACAGTATCCGGACGAACAAGCGGGTGATCCAATCGGCATAACCAGCTGCTGAGTTTCAAAGAGATGGGATTGGAAATCCCAGATTTTCCCTTCAATAGACATAATGAATTACCAATTTATCCTTTGATCTTCATGAAAATATTAAAGATTAAAAATACAGAACTAGCCCACATCTTTTGGTATTGGCTTATCTATTTTGTCACCGTCCCTGTCTTTTTGTTACTTCTGAGTACTTTGAACTATATATTAATTTATTCAAAGTACTCAGAACAAATTGAATATCAAACAGGCCAAAGTAATGGCCTAAACGCCCAACAGAACAAATGTTTGGAACTAAAAGCCTACTTCCAAGGAGCGCTTAGCAGTGGTCTTAGGATTAACGAGGATTAGGCGGAACGGGGGATCACCAGTGGCCGTGCAGCTCAAAGTTGAGCGACCAACAAGCCCCATTTAAAGTTTTGTAAAGCCACTCTTGGATGATAGCAGTATACAGTGTTGGAAATGTGCTAAAGTTTGGCAAGAATAAAGGCAATCTCATGCAATTGATGCATGTCTTGTATTCAACTTCGATCATCGTTCTTTGGATCTTGATTACTACTGACTATGCAGTCCTTGATGAGCTTGCATTGTCGATCAATCCCGCAAGGATTGGTCTGAGGGACCAACGACCTAGGTTGCGGGGCACGGCCGGAGCCAAAGGTAACAGCATCAGCCAAGAACTGATCAGAGATTAACTCCTTGTAGCTGAACTCGCTTGGAGAACGCACCAAAGCGCTGCAGTGACCACCGTGGGCACGGGATGTGGTCATTGAGATGCCCTAGGAAACCATCTCGGAGCCTCTCTGTGGTGAAGCACATGCTTCGGAGTTCTATTGTCTTTGACCCAATTTCCTGTTGCATCCCAGTCCAAGACAAATGACCCACCGCTGCTACATACGGCCCTCAGCTTTGATCACTTCTCGTTCTAGCAGTTAAATGATACCCACAAACCACAAAGCTTGCAGTTTCGGCTGTTGGTGTGATGGCAGCGTGAGAAACTAGCTATTTTATTTATAGGCAAAGTGCAGTCCCATGGCACTAGTACCTCCAATTTTTTTTCTATTTTCGGTCAAATAAAACTGAGACAGAATATATATAAAAATAATTTTATTATTGAGGGTATATTAGGAATTGAGCTTTTGCACCCTTCTTAGACTAGGAGGAACAGTTGTTTTCTTTTTCGTTTTGTACCTCCGCGATGGTGCCAAGAACTATATCAATATCCCCACTAACGCTATTTCCCTCCGCTCCATGCCGTAAGTTTGACCAATTTTTTAGAAAATACGTGTAACATTTCTATATCTAAATAAAATTATTAAAAAAATTAGATTTAAAGATCTTTAAAATCATACTAAATATATACCATAAATATAAATATTTTTTTAGAAAAATCGTTCCTACTCCAGGGAGTAGTTACTTCCATGTCTTTAGGGACGAAGTAATGCTGATGGTCGGGCATAATGTGAAAAAGTTGTTTGTCAGAATGTGAAAAAAAGTTTTTTGTTATGGGTGTATAAACCTTTTTATTCTATTTGAACAACCTTTAGTATTTAATTGAATAATCTTATCAAACAATCCGAATAAATGGTCGACGAACCCAGCAAATCAAATGTTTGGAATTAAAAACCAACTTAAAAGTACTTAATGTTGATTATTCAAAAAGGTAGAAATAATGGTTATATTAATAAAGAGAACAAAAGAGAGATGGATCAGCAGTTGGCCAGCCTCAAGCCTCTAGCTCACTTCATAATTCTGACCCTGAGGTACAAAACCATGTGACAGTTTTTAGGTTTAACGGGCAATTAAGTCGCTATGTTTCTTTCTTCTATTGTAGTGCTTAGCTGCACCTGTTGTTAGCCACACGTTGTGTGCCTCGGTGAGCCACCTGCTGCAGCGACTGAGCGAAAGCCGCTTCTGATGCAAGCATCTAACCTATTCCTTGTGCCATGACGCACATCTAGGCAACAAATTTCTAGTTTCTTCCACGCTCTCTTTCACGAAATGGAGGTACACGAATATGACTGCTTTCGACCTGAATTCTTGTTGCATCTCACTCACAAGAGGCCAAGAACGAAACCCACAAATAATGTGGAAACACCCCTCAAATCAATATGTTCCTGACAATCTCAACTTCGATATCTCATTCTTGTTCTGGTAAGCGAATGATAGGCACACAACTTTCACAGTTTTCATCTGAGAAGTGAGAACCTAGTTACTTATAGGCAGGAAGGCAGAATGATGCACTACTCTGTCCTCCCTTCGCGTATCTGTGATCATTTATTTTGGGGTTCCCAAAAGTCAAAATTCAAAAGATGCTTTTGGCACCAATAGGATGTGCAAGGGGTAGCTTTCACATGGTTATGATCCCAGCAGACGACCTCTTGCTACGAACCCACACCACACTAGCCACTCATTGATCCACCTCTCTTTATGACCCTTACCATAAATATAGAGCACATGTTCTCAGGAACACAATTCAATCACCAATGGACATAGGGCTCATTGCATGAACCAACCAACTTGAGTCTCTTAGTGCTAATCCATCTAAACCTAACACACAACTCAACTACTTCTATTCCAAAGCTTCTGTTAATGTGAACTCTTATTAACTATGTTTTTTTTCACTCTTCTTTTTAGCTATATCTTTGCTTTCTAATCCATGAGAACATTTGTCTTGTTTCTATTCATCATTGCATTATACCTAGCACAAGTGGATAAGCATGGGCTCTGGCTTCGATCGTAGAGTTAGGCATGCATGCCGGTAGTTGTGTAGCAGACTGATGCAGTGTGTTTAGCTATTTCCTTCGTTTTTCACTGATTGGGCATATCCGGATTACCCACTACACCTTTGCCTGTCTTATGGATGCTCTGGCCCCGCAAAGAGTTGTCGCGATTGCGATGCAAGTTTTATTTCGAGTTAATAATTGCCGTTGAGTAAGTACGTAGCTAGCAAAGTGTAATAACCCAAAAATTCGAGCTATAATTTTTTTTTGAAAAACCTATGAGTGATGAGTGTGACATGCCATCATCTACCCCTAACCATGCATCAACCCCAACATGTCATGTCATAGCATTCATGTGATCATAGCATAATCAATGTTTCAAAGTAATTTTTGATCAATGTTTCATATGTTGTTTTCAAATGTTGCAATAGCATTCATGTGACCCCGGCAAGACGGCCCGGCCGCAGCAAGACGGCCCGGCCGCTCGCCGCTCTCTCTCCCTTTCCCTCTCCCGCGCAGGCCGGCCTAGCAAGGCCGACGGCCCAGCATGGACCCATCGCCCGTGTCCGCGCGCCGAAGGAGCCGGCCACCGTCGCTGACGAGTGGGTCTCACGGTGGGACCCGCCTGTCATCTTTTTTAGGCTGAGGTCACCCGACCTCCCCTGCTCCTCCCGCATTGCGCCTGCTCGCGTGAGCACCACGCGAGGTCCCCTGGGCGCCCGATCTGTCCCGGCCCCGCATCGACGGCCATCCCGCCTGCCACCTCGGCCGACAGGCTCTGCCACAAGGCACCCACGGCCCCGAGCGCCACGCCCTCCCGCGCTCGCAACCGCTCCGCGCGCGTGAGCTGTCCCCTGCCTGTTCCCTTGCTCTCTTGGCCGCCGAGGCAGCTTGCCTCTCCCTCGCTGCCCGCTGGAGCCCACCAAGGCCAAGGAAGCAACCCAGAAGCTTCCTCTGGACTGGATTGCCCCTAGCCGTTCGAGCTCACCACCGTCGTGCCATTTCCCCCGCTCCATCCATAAAAGCAGCGCCCCAGCACCCTAGGGTTTCCCAGCTGCCGCCACCACTCTGGTGGTGTCCAACTTCGACTTGCCAGCACCTACTGGAGAAGAAGGGGAGAAGGGGAGAAGAAAGGAGGCGGGGAAGGCCGACGCCGCCGCCGGAGTTGGAGAAGAAGGCCGCATTCGCTGTACTGGAGCCGCTATTGTGCGTCGGGGCAAGGAGCAGAAGCCGTACCGCGAGCCGCCACCACCAGAGCTGCTTGGACTTGGTACCGTGCCTCTATCCACGCCAACGCCGATCAGCGCCAATGTATTCCCCTCTTTGAACCTCCGCCCGTGCTGCTCTGGCCATGGCGCTTCGCCTTGGGAGCGTGTAGGCCGAGACCTCCACCGGTCTCCCTTGGACACACCACGTACACACCCGCACGGACCGGCCGAGCCAAGAGGACCATGACGCCAGGAGGGCATCAGGGTGAAAGCCGCCATGCCCGCCGCCACGCACCGAGCGCCGCCGCGGCGAAGCCACCTTGCTGCCTCCTCGTTGAGCACCGAGTCGCTTTGACATCGGATCTGTGACCGCCTCGGCGGGGCGCACCTGATGCGCCCGCTAGCCCCTTGGAAGCCACACCAGGAAGCCACGAGTGCGAGGCCGTGCCAGCGCACCGCCGCCCTAGAGCACCGCCGTGCAATGCCGTTCCCCACCGTCTCCTTCGGCCCCGAGGGACAAGAAGACGACGACCACCTCCGCGGTGATGAACCGCATCAGCTGGACAAGAAGATGGAGACCGGGGAGCCTCTCTGAGTGCCGTGCCATGCACCAAGGCCTCGCCGGAGCTCCGCCACGGGAGTTGCTACCCACGCGGACTCCGCCGTGGATTTTGGTCGCCGTTGGCGCATCGGGAGGGTGCTACGTGCCTTCAATCGCGCCTCCGCGCACTGCTTGGACCCGGATTGAGTCACCCATGAGCTGCAATCATGAGCCGCCGCCGTCGAGCCGCTGTCCGCCGTGGAGCACGCCGCCGGGAGCCAAGCTGCCGCCTTGAAGCCCACCACCGTGTTCACCTTGACGCCCTGAAGCCATTGAGTAAGATGATGACGTCGGAGACCATTGGAGCGCCGGAATTTGGAAAAGCGCCACTGTCGGTGAGCCCCGCCGTCGGGCTGGAGAGATAGAGGAAGAGGATGGACTCGGCCGAAGGACGGTGGACGCGGTGTTCGTGGACCAGCGACGCTGAACATGGGACCAGGAGGAGTCGGTGCACCGCGGACCAGCCTGTGGACCGCATGGACTCGAGGAAAACACCCGTGCACCCGGCTCACGTGGACTAGAGGCTGACAGTGGACCCAGCAGGCACCGGAGCACTGTGGACCGAGAGCCGTGGACTGAGCCTGGTTTGAATCCAGAGCAGTGACGTGGCAGCACCAGAGCGTGCCACATGGCGGGCTCGGCCGACCCAGAACCAGCCCACTCGGCCCATTAACGGCCCAATAATGGCCCGTTAATGGCCCAGTGGGGCCCACCTGTCAGTTGACCGTTGACTGCTGATGTCAGCAATGACGTCACCCCGGACCCACATGTCAGACGACCGTTGACCCAGTCAATGCTGACATCAGCATGACGTCACCTGACACGTCAGCATCTGAGTTATCGCTGTGTAAAGCCGCCCGTGACACGTGGCCCAATCACAGGCTGCCACGTCTCAGCACCAGAATAAATCTAGCCCTTTTCTTTTTTAGAAAATATTTAAATCTTTGAAAAATCATAACTAATTCATACGAGCTCCAAAAATTATGATCCACATATCCAAATTTTCTATAAATCGAGCTCTATCTATTTTTACTATGTTTGAGTGCATTTGTATCTTCTATTTGGTATTCATTCTTTGTGCTAATCTATAGGGGTCCCTCCCACGATCGTTAATTCTCGGTTACAGGCTCGAGCGAGGACAAGTCTGACGACAGTGACTACCAGGAGAAGTCCAAAAACTACGTCAGTGAAGGTGCCACATCTCACCCAATCTCGTAGATCCCATTACGCATGGCAAATATAGCATGGCTAGTGCTTTAATTTCTGTTGCTATATAATGAACCGCCTGAGCTAGGATTGCATGGTAGATTACTACTTGATGAGCCCTACCTTGTTGTAACCTATCACCTGCTTACCCGCTATTATGTTAGCCACTTGCTTATCTATTATATTTATTTATATAGATATACTTCACTCGCTTACATTTTGATGCGATGTGATGAACCCTGGAAGGGCCTAGAGGGTGCCAGGCTTGATGTGTGTGTGATGATGGGTCAGATGAGCTTGTGAGCTGATGAAGCTGTATCTAGGTTTGGGGTGGAGCTTACGACAAGGAGTAGGGTGAGGGTTGAGTTGATTGAGATGGGATCTATGATAAGCTTTTGGAGCAAGTCTTGCCGGGGAATGTATCTGGACATTCCCACAAATAGTAGTCTGTGGCGAACTAACTGAGATGCGATGGTGGTCTTTCGATGTGAGCCTCTGAGGGGTGGAACCCGGGACGAAGGTGTCATGGTAGCATGTTAAAGATCAACCCTGGAGAAGACATCTTGGCTTGGTCACACTTAGGAACTACTGCGCTGGTATCCGAACCTTAGGAATCTCTTGCTTTTCACTCGCTTCCCATGGGGGAAGACAGCCGAACCACTGGATAGATCGATGCCACTACTGCTAGGCGAGTAGTGATAGGAAGGTATATGCATGGGATGGAGCTAACACCCTACCAAGACGATCATGGCACCCCCTTCGGGAGTAGGTACATGGCATGTCATCCTATTCGGGAGCGGATACATGCTTTCTTCATAGTTCCAGCGATCTAGAGCTGGATGGTAGAGTGGCATTGTTCTATGGCAGTAGGCGCTCGGAATCTGCCTAGGTGGTGATCAACACCGATGATGGTTATCTAGTGGATTAGTGAAACCTCTGCAGAGTGTATGGTTGATCGATCGATACATATGCCAATTCTTGGCTATGGACCTTTTCTGTGATCCGCATGCACTGGACTAGAGAGTGGAGTGTTCTACCTTCCCTCTGAGCGTGAATTCCGGCCATGAGCCAGGTTGAGGGCTGCGGGCTGCTAAGACAAGCCGAGAGGGAGTTGGCTTATCAACTTAAGTCTGATATGGTGTTGGAGGAGTTGGAATGGTGATTCAGAGATGGATGGTGATGGATGTTGTGGCCTTGGGCATGTGATTAAAACTTGATTACTATATTATTTATATACTTGATTACCTGCATAGAAAAACCCCAGCCCTTATAGGATCCTTTTTGCTATATCCATGATTTGCATCCAGTTTTCCACAAAGCAAAGCATAGGGTGGGAGTGTGGCCTGTACAAATCGTACTGAAAATTTGGTTTCAGGTTCAAGGAGTGAGTACTCATCTGGGGAGTACAGCGAATGAGGGTTTCGTGCCTACGCTCAAGTTGGATCAAAGATGATAGCTTCCGCACCTTCAAGCTTTTAATTTTATGCTGCATGAACTCTGATTCCGCCAAGTGGTGATGTAATAAGTTATTGTAAACCTCTCTATTGCACTCTTTTGTTCGATGTATGGATTATGGTATTCAACTGTTATCGGGTAATGTGATTTAAATGGTCATATTACACTCCGACTCTATGGATTTCCCTTCGTGGAAATCAAGGTCGTTTCACAAAGTGCCACGGTATTGGGAACGTGATCCCGAACAGAGAGAAGAGTGAAGACAGACAGTTAGGGTTTGTAGGCCAGGTTCAGAAGGGAGAGAGAGTGTCCCCCTTGCCCTCCTTCTTTTGGTATTTGTATAGGAAAGCGGCAGTTTACAAGCGACCCCCGGTGGAGGTGAGATTAACAAGTGAGTACTGTAACCCCTATTGGGCCTCTTCTAGGGGGATTCGACCCATATGCATATGGGCTCCCCCAACAGTAGCCCCTCAGCTACTAGGTTATGGATGGTACTACATGGCCTAGTAGCTACTCATACCTGAAGAGGCACAATACAACTCAAAAACTGGTTGCTAGGACTACCCTTTACAACCCAAAAGTGCATATTTTGCTAAAAACTCCATCCCCAAAACCCCGTGGGAAAAAAGGGTATGAAGAAAAGAGCATGTGCAGGGCCCTAACCTATATATGTTCTAACTCTCGGGACTTATTGTGGCAGAACCTCCTAAATCATATGGCCCGCACGCATGATTATTGTCTAAACAGACTCCAAATAACCATGACTGTGTTCCATACGACTTAAAAAGTCTGTCGGGTAAATCCCGAATCATCCACGATTCTCCAAGCAGGATCAATCATTGTAGAGAGACGTTGCAGTATTACAACAGTTTACCATAATTAATATACAACGGAGTAAAACAGCAGAAGACTTATAATAACATAAGTTTACAAACCTCTAGTTTTCAAATATTTACAATCCTAAGTTTAAGTTATACAAACCATAATAGTAGTGGAGTAGCAGTAGATTACAATATTACACAAAAGCTCTGCCCAAGAGCTGAACATCTTTATTCGTTGTCGCTTTCCTCGACGACTGTCATGCAGCAGGATGCAAAACACTCCTGCCCATGAAGCTCACCTGCAACAGGGGTGCAACAAACCTTGAGTACAACAGTACTCAACAAGACTGACCCGACGAAAGAGAAGGATAGAGACTCAAGAAATGCAGGCTAGAGGGACAAGGTAAGGCTTGTAAGAGATAAGAAATTTTGCAGAAAAGCTTTACAGAAAGAGAAGTTGCTGGGACTAACTTCCATTATCAACCAACTTCATTATTGATCCTTAATTTTTGTTCAAGTTGTTACTACGATGATGAACACCGATCGAGTCTTCTTCTCCGAGAAGCAACGGCGATTCAAATCCATTTTCATACCCAGTTGGGACCTAGGTGACTGAGCATACCGGAGACTTTAACTCCGAAGCACCCCAGGTGCACCGATATACCGGGATAACAACCTCAGCCGTATATCACCACATGATACACGTGAGCTCTGCGGCCCAGCGTACCGAGATACATGGAAACTTAAACCCCACAGTAAAACACACTATGACACAGATGGGATCTCTGGCCCCACGCTAGGTCACTCCATGGCATATACGGCTCCAACCATCCGTATACCACTTCATGCATGTGGATTTCTAAATTCTCGATATCACCAGTTCACCAACGAACGGGACTAGGGCATCAACGGACGGAAACACTACAGAGGGACTCCATTCCCAGTGCAAGTTCGCCGTCCGGACTCGATTTATTACTATCATCAAGATTCCAACAAAGAAACCAATCTCATCTTTTTCATTCTTTTGCCTTTGAATAATTAAATAAATAAGTAGGGCTAAGCATTACTACTCATCTTCCAAGTAGGTAACAAGGATTAAGGAAATAAGACAGGTAATGCAATTTGTGGGTTTTCACTCAACTCCTATTACTTAATGCACGTACTATAGCTGAAGCGGTAAAACTTTTTATAAATAGAACAGGGTTGAATGCATCCGGGGCTTGCCTTGATGTTCGGGGTAGAAGTTCTCAAACTCTGGATCAGCTCCCGATTCTTGAATCTGCTCGTCCTTCGGGTCTGGGTAACAACGTTAACTCTCCGTTAACGGAAACTACTCGATAATTAATATGCTTCAACATGATGGAATAGTAAACATGATGCTCGATGAGTGCATGATTAGATTAAGGGATCGAGTACAACTTTTCTTCACGATAAAGTTACAAGCCAACAAAACTTCGTTTATAAAACTCATTAGGGTTAACTATGCCATTTAAGGGGTTAATTAAACACATAAAATAACATTAATTAAGCCCTAATGACATAATTAAGATAAGCGCAAACAATTAATTAAAGTGCCAAAGGTCATTAGGGTTAATGACCTAAGGTCATCAATCAATCCCAAAGTCACACAACTCCTATAATGATTAAGTTAACTAAAAGGGGTTATTTAATTATTTAAAAGCATTAAATAAAGGCATAAAAATTAAAGTTATCAAATTAAACCCAAAATTTTATTTTAGAAAGCTCTTAGCCTAATTAGATGGCAAAACAAATTTCAGAATTAAAATCCAATTATTTTATTTATTAAAAATCATTGAAGGTTCGTTTTTTAATTAAAAGGGCTAATTTTAACATATGCAAAAATTACTCAAATTTGGCATTTCATATTTTTTCTAGGTAGATGACATCATAAAGAATATTCACAAAACTTTTCAGAATTTTTGGAGCTATATATGAATTACTATGAATTTTTAAAGAAAATAGCATTTAAATTATTTTCTGAAAATAGAAAAAGAAAAATCGACACAGTGCTCCCGGGTCAACAGTCGACCCCGCCGGAGTTGACCGGCGATTCCTCGCCGTCGGTGAGGTTTCCGGTGATGGGGTTTTCTCCTACTTGCTCATCTTGACACGGCGCATCCAACGGACAAGCTGACGCAACGGCGGAGCGAGGGCAGCATGCACGCCGGCGGCAATGGCGGCGCGGCGGAGCTCGGACGCGGCGGCGTCGCTCACGGAGTGATTTCCGGCGACGGCAAGGTCACGGTTAAGTGCAGGGTACTCAAACGGACACATCTGGTAACTAGATGACATCGGCTCCGGGTTCCTAGCCAGGGCAGCAACGCGCGCGGCGGAGCGGTACTGCCGTGCCGACGGCGAGCCACGGTGGCCGGCGGCTACGGTGCAAGATTGATGAAATTGATGACACGGATAGGTGCAGGGGCTCACCATGGCACTGATGCGCACGTAATGAAGGTCCGGAGTGGTTGGGTTGAGTTGTGGTCGACGGCGGTGATGGCGGCGGCGGCGCTCCGATGGCACGACAGCATCACGGCGATCTCCGGCGATGCGCTGATGAGGTGCAAGATGATACGGAGAACACGATGGCAGGGTTAAAGGTAAAATATATTCACCTTTAACGGCGGCAAACGACGGCGATGGCGCGGCGGCTCGGTTGACCGGCCGCGGGGAAGAAAGCAACGTGTGTGCAACTCGGGTGATAAGAGCAAGCATGGACTGGCTCAAACGGACCGTGAAGAAGTGGCGGAGCTTTGGGCGGGAGCAATTGGACAGAGGTGGAGTGTCGGCGGTGAATTTCGACGGCGGAGCGAGGTCGTCGGCGACGGTGGCGGGAGGAAGAAAGAAGAAGAATGACGGCGGCCGACTGCTATTTATAGCATGGAGTCGATACTTGAGCGAGCGACACGACGACGGTGAACCTTCACGCGTCCGTGAGCATGCGGGCGGCCGAGAAGTTGCGGCGGTGGACGGCGGCGCGCGATGAGAAGCCGGCCATGGCGTCCGCCGATAGGGTTAGGTACTGTTCGCAGAAATTATAGAAATGCCATCGGTTTAAAAATACAAATTACTCCAAAATTTGTATAAGAACTTGAAAATCTCCAAAAATATCATTTGCATAACTTTTCAAGAGCTATATTTTTCATTTAACTGGCATCCTCAAATTCTATCTAGATTTTGAAATTTGAATTCAAATTTGAAAAGGGGATAAAACCCTAGAAATAAGCATCTGAAATTACGTTTGATTTTTCAACAAAACTTGAAAATCTTCAAAACTATGAAATGTTGAGCTTGTCAAACCAAACATCTTTCATATACAAGGTTTTCTCAAATTATGCATAATTTTTGAATTATGGTTTTAAAATCAAAAGGGGATAAATGCTAGAAACTGTATTTTTAAATTAATTTGAAATTCCTTTTGGAAACATGAAAAACTTTGTATACCAACTTTGTAGCTCTTGTCAAGATATACAAATTGTTTTTTAGAGTATCCCCAAATTCTTTATAGATTTTGAATTAGAGAAAAGGGGGTAAAACTAGGGTTTGAAATAAAGGGTTTTTGAAATAGAATTTAAACTCAATTTGGTTTCTAACTTAATGGGTTGGTTATTAGTGATCACAAACATCATCCAAGGATATTTTTAGGTCATTGACCCAATGACACCCTTGGTTGACCAAGTTGACTTTTGAAAAACCTCTTATAGCATTTCCTATTTGAATTTAAACTTGAATTGCCAGGCTTAGAAATAAGTTTTGGAATCCAAATTAAATGTCAAATATGGAAATCATTTTTAGAGTTGGACTTAGACTTATACACTATGCTTGACACTAGTGTAAACACAGTTCACATCTCAAGTACATAGAGTATAGACTAAGTATTTGCGATGACATTCGAAAATAAGGTTTTATTATTTCATGTGACAAACATTATAGAAACTCAATCAACCTATGAAATATAAAATTGTTTTAGTTAATGCACATTAAGGTTGACTTAAACATGAATGCTTTGCAGTGCATATGATGACATGGCATGTTTTAGTTAATATAACACCAGAGGTGTTAAACTTATTGGCATGGAGGTATTTGTCACCGAGGCTTCTTCTTGAAATAATGGTCTTCGCAGCTTCTTGATGCAGAGGTCTTTGACTGCGCTTCATGCAGAGTTCTTCATCTCTGACTTTTCTTCAATCAGAGGTCTCTGGCTTTAAATTTTCATGATGCGGAGGTCTTTGACTTCGCTTCATGCCGAATTCTTCAACTCTGACTTTTCTTCAATCGGAGGTCTCTGGCTTCAAATTTTCTTGATGCGGAGGTCTTTGACTTTGCTTCATGCAGAGTTCTTCATCTCTGACTTTTCTTCAATCGGAGGTCTCCGGCTTCAAATTTTCATGATGCTGAGGTCTTTGACTTCGCTTCATGCCGAATTGTTCATCTCTGACTTTTCTTCAATCGGAGGTCTCTGGCTTCAAATTTTCTTGATGTGGAGGTCTTTGACTTCAAATTTTTGCTCACGAGCGCCGGGAAAAAAGTGCCATGCTACGGAGATGCTAGTCCTCCGGTGCACTCCCCCAGCCCCTCTTGGCTGGCACTCATGAGTGAATACTCAGCCACGCTTGGTGTTGTCGATGTAGTTGTACAGTCAAAGTAGATGTCCGTGATACCCTTGAGCCATAATGGTTGATGAAGGTGTGGTCAACCTTGGTGAAGGTGATGGTGAAGCTCCTCTTGCTAAAGTTTTGGCGAAGACCAGTTGTAGAGGTTCATTGATATTGTTTTGCAAGGGTCCTCCTGCAAAAAGTTTTGCGAAGATGGTTTTGTTGTAGATGCCGAAGGTGATGTTGGTGAAGCCCCTCATGCTATTGTCGGAGGCAAGTTTGGCCGAAGGCCCTTCTGCATGGCTGCTTGGCGAAGGCTGGCCTAGGCAATGTTGGCGAACTCGTTGAAGATGGTGGCAAATCCCCTCATGCTGAAGAGCTTGGTGAAGGTCATGTTGATGTACACATCTATGCCTCGTGTCAACGGTCGGAGAAGTCACGTAAAAATGCACCGGAGTTGATCTCCTGTATTTTTTAGGGACTTAGGTTGTGCGTTACAACTTTTTCAAATATGAATTTTCTTTGAAAGTCTTTTGACACTTAGAAAGACGCTGACTTTCTATTTGCTGCAAAAAATTGTTAGTCATTCAATTGATACATGAAGGTAGCATCGTGATCTGGTGCCTGTATTGATTTAGGACTTTTTCCAGAATTTTATGCAGAGTCCTGGAGCCTGTGTTTTGGAACTTCTTCCAGGTGGCCTTGGCCATGCAGTGCAATCCTGCAATGTATGTACGCATACATGTGATGAGAACGAAAGCAATCACACCAAAAATATTTATGGGGGTAAAAATATTATGCAACCTGCAAAGAATGATGGTTATGCTTGAACAAATGTCAGGCTCCATACATGAAGGATATCATGTACCCTGCCAAAAAATATGGTTGAGTTTCAGCTAAGGCTATGCTTTGCATATAAGAGATAGGACCTTCAAAATGAAGAGGTTGTAGTTTTGGATGACTAGTGGAGGTTTTCTTTCAAGAACATGTTTGAGTATAGATGTGACTTTAACCATGTATGAGTCCCTGCAATGGTTAGCTCAGATAAAATTTGTTGATATAATATTTCTAAAATCTACCATAAATTTAGAAAATATAGCCTGCAAAACCAAATAAATCATGTTAGTGTTTGTGAATTCAAAGGTCGGGTGGTTGCCGAAAGTCGATTTTTGACAGAGACTGCCAACTGACAAAGGCTGTTGAATAAATGATAAAGCCACTGACTGGCAGAGACTGTTGACTGACAAGGTCCAATATACTGATGAAGCCCAATAATTGACGGACGCTGTTGCCTGATAAGCGGAGGTACTGACTAACAAGGTTCAATATACTGATAAAGTCCAATGATTGACGGAGGTTGTTGCTTGATAAGCGGAGGTACTAGCTGACAAGGTCCAATGGCTACCAAGGTTTGCCAACTGTCATAGGCCTGTAACTCAGGAAAGCTGCTGACTGATGATTGCTAACTTCATATGAAGGCCAGGAATTGGGTCAATAAGTGTCAAAGGCTACTGAAAACCAATAATAGATGAGGTCCACTAACAAACAACGAAGGCCAATAACTAGAGAAAACCACTAACTATTGAAAAGCAATGATGACGAATGCCACTGACAAGAGAAAACCACTAACTGTTGAGAGGCCGAAGAAAGCCATTGACTGTTGGAAAGGTAATAACAGATGATGGCCACTGCATCAAGAAAACCGTTGACCGTCGAAGGTCACTGACAAATGAAAATCACTGACCGATAGAGGATTACTGAACTATCTGACTGAATGTTCCATGAGAAGAAGTGACGGAGGGTATCGACTGACTTGAAGCCGAGAGTTGTTGAATGAATGTGAGACGAAGGCTGGACAACTAATAGGAACCACCGGCTGTTTGGTTTGAGAAAGCAGAAACATTCATATAACGAAGAAAAATACATTTTAGGGGGGTTATCTTGGGAGGATAAGTGATACTTACAGTGGTGGTGACCTGCATATTAGTAATTAAAAGAGATCCAGACAATAAAAAGTTAGATTTTTGATTATCCAGTTAAGGCCAAGCATGTATAGCCCCTCAGTCAATACTTTTAGTGTGCCGAAGGCTACAACAACTTCCTTTGTCACAATAGTGACTAGTTGTATGCGAATATTTAATTATTGAAATTCACCTTAAGAGGTGAAAGGTTAGTTCAAGAATGTGTTGAAATAAACCACAAGGCAAAATTTATTTGGCCTTAAAATGATGAAAAGTATTATGTTATGCTTATGCTAGTTTGATATCTTTGGTCGGAGGTTATAAGAATTTGAAGTTGCAAAAAGATAAGCAACCTATACCATGGCCGGTGGTTAGTAGATAGATAAATGAATGAAATATATATGGTTTTCGAGCCAAGGTAAAGAGTATTTGGAAAAGTCTTTGGCCTTCGCCATGAGGTTAAGGCAAACAATTGACTACTTTATTTTATATGTGCATGCATGGTTTATAGCGGTATATGTGCTTGTGTAAGAGCCACAGAATGCTTTGTTACCTGTGCTTCTTATGCGCTTAGTGGTTATGACCTTCGCCTGAACAAAACGGCCCAGAGAGCAGTATAAATGCGGAGAATATATTAGCCGCATGGCTCTGCTTGCGAAGAGAGACATTTCGCTGCTGCCCAGAGTTCAGAAATCCAAAAACCCAAATTGAATAAAAAATCCAGGTCTGGAGTTCTGGCCTTCGAGAGATGTGCGAAACTAATGATACTGTCTTTTTTATGGTTGATTCATGACCTGCACATATTACGTACAAAAAACTGCATGATCTCTTGGTTGGCATGCAGCATGTAAAAAAGATGCTCTGGCCGGAGGTTCAAAGCTCAGGTGTGAAGTTATTTAATTTGAAGAATTTTATGATTGAAACTTTGCGGCTTTAGCTTTTTCAATTAATTGAGATGCCATATGAGAGAATGAAGCTTGGGTTTTTTTTAAGAAACCTATGCAGATATATGCTTTGCTTAAAAATGATCAGTGCGTGTGGATTACTTATCTTGGTCCCGGACCTCCGCCGCTCTAGTCGGGGGCTCTCGCATTTTAGCTGGCGTAGACGCTGAGGATGACGGCCGCGTCAGGTCACTGGCACCTGCGCGTGCCCAGCCTTGTCTAGATGGAGGGCGGAGGTTTTTAGAAACCTGCAGCAAAATAATTTGGCACTGCATGCTCGAGCGTCCGCTTTTTCGCCTGCCGCTGTGTTGTTGATGCGGAGGTCCATGGCGGAGGCTCGCCTGGCATGTAGTCTGGGAGCGGAGGTGCGACCTTCGAGGACCTGGCCTCCGTGTGCATGTCATTTGAATCACCTGCGCATACGGCCCACAAAAAACCAACTTGCATGGTGATCTGGTTAGCATGCGGAGGTGTTGTAGGTGGGGTTGATCGTTTAAAACCCATGTATCATGTGGAAGTTTTAAGAACTGATGTCATGGGTAACCAAATCTGAGCTCATGTATATGTATAAAAACCTTTTTTTTAGCGGTGGCTAATATTAGAGGGCAGCACACTTATCTTTGAGTAGCAGCGTTGATGGAGTTTTGCATGGTCTTGTCTCTGCTAGCTCCCAGAAGATGTAGCATGGCGGAGGTAGCATGTCTCTGGCCTCCACGCAGGCATGAAGGCATGGCGGAGATCTACGTTGCCTCCGGCCTCCGCGAGGGCATGGAGCCATGGCGGAGGTCGACGTTGCCTCCGTGCGGGCATGGAGGCATGGCGGAGGTCGACGTTGTGGATGACAGTCCTAAAGCTGAAGTGATGTCCATTGTGCAGTGCTATTTGATTGTTAAGGCGACTTCGACGTTGGATGATGCGATGCCATCCCGGGCTTGCGTTCTAGTCGGCGTAGACCGCCGAGGACGACGAACGTGATGGGTTGCTGGTAGCTCCACGTGCCCACGGTGTCTTGCCTTGGCCAAGCTCTCCAGGACGGGAGAGACCACGTATATGAGCCTGCTCCTGCGTCTGCTCGGTCCAAAGAAAAGCTTGTGTTCCCGTCGGTTAGCTAGCACAGAGAATACCGGAAGTCGAGACTAGTAGTTCGTGATTTATTTATTTATTATATATATATATACTTTCTTTGAGAAAATCTAGCGAAGACTCTTCTAAGGAGATTTGGCCCATATGCATATAGGCTCCCTCAACACACGGCCAGTGAAAAACAGTTTAGCACAATGTATTGAGGCGCATGAAAAACAGTGAAAAATGGTCTAGACTATAAAAGACTTGTTTTCCTATAGATGGTTCGAGTGTGTAAAGATTCTCAAACATTTTCTTGGGCCGACTGAGATGATGAGCTGAGTGTTAGTTTGATAGGGTTGAGATCAATCACACGACAGTAACTTTTACCAACATAAATCACTTCACACTCTTTTTCTTACAGGAAAACTGAAGTCGATCTATTGGTGTGCGGTATGGCGTCTATTAATGGCGTGGATCAGAACCGATTCGCGTACCTCCGTGTGCTTGATTTTAATTTGATACTAAGCAAACACTGCAGGACCTGCGTGTACTTGATTTTAATTTGATACTGACCAACACTGCACTCGAGTAGTAGTGTCTTTTTGTTTGCGAGCAGTTGTTTTCTTCTTTCATCGATGTACTCACTCCGTTCTAAATTATAAGTCACTTTTATTTTTTTATCACTTATTTTGATATGTATTTAGATATAGTTTATGTTTAGATACGTAGCAAAGTGAGTGAACCAAAAAAATTAAAATGATTTATAATTTAGAACGGAGAGAATAACTACTAAGAACTAGTGTTGTTTTCGTCAAACACTAGCACGTACTACGTACTGCTCCTTATTTGTAGCGATCAACATACATGATTCTCGTATTCTCCTACTACACACGAACTCTCAGCCAGCCTTCTACGGCTCAGCCTTCCACTGATGTGCCACGAGATGGGCAATAATCGCCATGCTCCTCTGCTTCGCCACTTTGCGGCACTTGATATGGAGCTCATTTCCCAACACTCATGCATGTACTAGAAGCAGAGCCAAGACTGCACGAGCGCCGCGGCCCATGCGACCACCTGATGTGATCTGATCACTACCCTGACCTACGCAGCATTGTGGTTGCCCGAGCACGTTGCACAACGCTGAGCTACAGGACCTAGAAACAGAGAGATCATGGTGGTTACACGAGCGCCGTGGCAAGCGAGAACACAGCATGATGTAATCTCCAACCTGACCTACACAACTCTATTGTAGGCTTGCAGCTTACAGTAGCGCCATGCGTGCTTAATTTCACCAAACGGAGCTACACGAGCATGGCTCCCTTGGAACCCCCTTGGGCCCAAAGTCCTGTTTCATCCTACTCCAAATTAATAACATGACCCACCGATGTATTTTGTTTTTCCTGGCTATCAGATTGTTGGGGGATCGGCTACCGATATTGTGGAGTCATTGCCAAGCTCGGCTCGTGGAAAACTAACTTGCCCCTCGTGGTTGGTGATTTTGTGCAGGGACGAAGGTAGTACCTGCTATGTCAGCATGGCCGAGCTTCACCATGGCGGCGCAGCAAAGAGAAGGTCACCCCGACCCTCACCGACGTCGATCCCAGCTTCGGTGTGGCGATGGCCGTGCTGGCGTCGGGGGCCACGACCTCCGCGGGACGGAGGGGGTCCAGGCAGCAGGGACGAGCTTCACCGCCACGCCGTGGTGAGGACAAGGTCGCCCCGACCTCCGCGGGCGCGGAGGAGCTCCTCGACGACGCGACCCCCACGCGCCGATCGCCACGAACGCCAGGCGCGAAGGAGTCCCGTGGCGTTGCAACCTCCGTTTGAACCTCCATAGGCGCTGCCCCGACCTCCGTCGCGGCGGAGCTCAACCGACGCGAAGCTCCACCGCGCGGAGCCCGCCCTCTGCCGGCCCCGCCGCACGAGCCTAACCGTGCGGAGCTCCGCCGCCTCGCGCCCTCCGCCGGCCCGCCGCGGCTCGTGAAGCTCCGCCGCGCGGTTGAACTCTGGCCTAGGTCACACGTACCCAATAGCCACGACACGAGGTGGGATCATCACCGCCCTGACGGACTCAACTCAGCTGCAGGCTACACCAAGCACGAAAAACGTACCTGCTGTTACCAAGTACAGAATATAGCTATACGAGCACGACTCTTCTCAACACGATTTTGACCCAAATTCCTGTTGCATCCTAGTCCAAACAACGTGACCCACCGTCTCATTTTTCTGTGCTTAACTCCACCTCCGTCTCTCATTCTTGTCTTGCACACGCACAAAACTTTTGCAGTTTTATCTGTTGGTGGTGACGGCACAGTGCTGAGAGGCTAGCTATTTATAGGAAGGAGATGCAATCGCGTCGTACTGCAGCGCACTGCCGTCCCCATTAATTTGCTTTAATAGTAAGTACTAGCTTAGTTCCCTGCTTCAAAAGTGAAAATGCAAAAGAGGCTAATAAACTATAAAGTGATTAAAAATGTTGCTGTAAAATTTTCTCCCAATCAACTGTATGATTTGTTACATGTGTATAAATCTTTTGTGTCCCCGGTTTATGTCAACTGAACAAAATTGGGTTTTCTGTCAAGCAAGTATGGGGTATATATAAACATTTGTTCTGCGGGCGAGTTTGCATTATTGCTTTGTTGCATGTGCACAAAACCTTTTGGTCTCTTTTGAGCAAACTTCTATCCAAGTTGAATAATTCTTGTCAGAAATAGTCAACAAATAGGTCCAACAAACCAAATTGAAACGCACTGATGAAACAATATATGCTGCCACTGCTAAACTTTAAGCACTTCAAAATCTAGCTAACAAGGTTTTCCATATACTCCCTCTGTCCTAAGATATACTCCCTCCATCCTGGAACACAATATATTCTATGTTGGGACAAAATAAGGAAGACCTTCCTAATATATTTAAATCAGATTTAATTTCCATAATTAGAGGATGAACTCTTAGCCTTTTATACTAAATAGGCAAGAAATAAACTACTTTCTATATAGAAAAGAATCATGCATTTTTATTTAAGTAAACGCTATCTTCTTGTTCCTGAGATGCACTATATTTCAAAAAAATTCAAAAGTCAAAATATACTTTATTCCAGAAGTAGTGCATTGTTACTACTCTCACACAAAATAAGTGGGAGACAATAGACGCATATACCTCTCACTTAATTTCCTAATCTATTAAAATCTAATCCTATTTCGTATGATTAAAGGGTGCAGTCTAAGTTTCTTTGTACGAATATGGTAAGCATTAATGATGAAGGGAGTAGGTTTTCTAATCATATATTGTTATTGAAGGAGATATTATCTTCTTGTTCCTCAAATACATTGTATTTTGGGACACTTCCCAAAAGCTAAAATGCACTTTATTTCAGTACGGAGGAAGAATACATGAAGGCACTCTGAATACATTGCACCCATTTTTTTTTTTTTTTTGTAACGCGCCATGCGCGCCGCGGCTATGGCCAAACTTGGCATTTGAAGACAGTGGAGGTGGTCGTGCACAGTTGGCAACGGGGTGTGCGATCATGGGGCTATTGCGAACCATGCCAGCAACCGATGGGCAAGATGTGGTGGCAGCCAAATTCCTTCTGCATCCTACTCCAAACAACGTGACCTACACACCTGCACGTATGTCTCCACCTCGATCGCTCATTCTTGTCTTGGCAGACAAATGGAATGTGACACCCACAAAACTTCCAACACTTTTAGCTGTCGGCGTTGAAGTGGTGATGGCAGTGTGAGATGCTATTTATTTATAGGAAGGAACGATGCAGTGGCATGGTACTATCGTCCTCTTCAGTTTTTTAAGTAGTTCTGTTCAAATAGTGAAAATGGAAAGAGGACAAACTATAAAACGAGCCAAAATGTTGTTGTGAAGACTTCGTAAACCTTTTGCTTCCCCACGTGTATAAACCTGTATGGTCTGTTTCATGGGTATAAACCTTTGGCTTCCCCAGTTTATCCTGAACAACCTTTTGTTTTAGCCATATTTTCTGCCAAACAAGCTACAGGGTATAGTATAAACATTTGTTCTCCAAGAGAGTTTGCATGATTTCGTTGTATGTGCACAAACCTTTTGGTCATTTTGAACATACCTTAAGTTGTCAATAATTATTGTCGAACAAGCCCCAAATGAATAGTCTAAAAAGCCCAACAAATCGAAATGTCCTGAAATTAAACCCACTGATGAAACAGTATCTGCTACTATTTATTTGTTTAAAAATGGTAGAAGATGTTTCTAAGAATAATAAACTAAGGAGGTGGAGCAGCAAGCCATTTTGCACATTTCATTGCTTAACGTGCTGCTCATGATTAATTTCGATGTTGACATATGGAAACATTTTACATCTTTCATTACTTAACACTCACCTCCAAACTGTTTTGCTCTAGCTAGCGATGACTGCACAAGAGTTTTATACATGTTTTCTTTCATGAAGGGGAGCAATGCAACAGTGACCGTCTTTGGCTCGAATTCATTCCTATTGCATCTCATTCTTAGAACACGACTTTTTGTCACCGCTGCGCTCAATATATTCTTTATGGTCTTCGCTTCAATCTCGCATTCATAACTTATTAGATAGATGATATGCACATAATTATATTTTTCATGTGTTATTCATGTCACAATAAGAACCTATCGATTTTATAGACGTGATTAGACATGTGTTAAGTAAACATGTCTAACCATGTCTTCTTAGGCTATTCATTTGCATTTGCAACGGACGCCAATAGACGTGTTAATTATAATTAGGCATGTGTTAAATATGTTCTGCGTTAATCACAATGAACCTTGGGAACTGCTAATTTAGGTAATAAATATGTAAGCACTATTTAATTTATACCATCAACTAGTATCAATTAATAGAATCATTGCCTTGCACTTACTATGCCACAACCCAATGTAGCGTCCAACAGAGGGTCGCTATAAGTGGAAATAGCGTTGGACGGTCGGTCGCTGTACATTAGTGGCAAACGGTCGGACGCTGTATGTTACAGTTACGTCCGAAGGTGGTTCGCTATTTTTATTTCGAATCGGTCGCAATAACTCATTAGCTAGGTCCGTTAGTCGGTCGGTATATCAAATTGGGCCTGCGCGTCTATGATTTAGCCCGTTTCGCGCCTAAAATTTGGAAGGCCCACACATCAGACGAGAGTGAGTGGTTTTATAAAAACTAGCTTCAGTTACATCCACAGCCGCCGCTCGCACCCAGACCCAGCCGCCTCTCACACATGCAAGCAGAATCCCGCCGCCGCCGCTCACACACGCAGCGACTCCCGCCGACGCCCCTGTGCCCGACTCCCTCCGACGCGCCCCCAGTGCCTGACTCCCTCTGACACGCCCCGTGCCTGACTCCCTCCGCTGCCCCCTTCGCCCGACTCCCCCCGCCGCCCCCTGTGCCCTAAGCACGCATCGTCGCCGGCACGCGGCCGCCACGGCCGGCAGGAAGGCGGCGCTCCCCGCGCCCGATTCCCCCTGCCGCCCCCTGCACCCAAGGCCACCCTCGTCACCGGCGTTCGCTGCGACCGGCGTGAAGGTGGCGCTCCCCTCGTCGCCGGCGTGAAGGCTGCGCTCCCCTCGTCTTCAGCAGCACCCGAGGAGGCGGCCAGCACGTTGCCTGGAAGGTGTCGAGTGCGGCTGAAGAAGAGGAGAAGGCCTTCGAGGACGCTCTCACTAACGAGCAGCTGCGAGAGGTAGTGCCATGACCACCCTACATCCTTACTGCAATTCTCCTCACGGATCTAATGATGCTATGAACTGAGGCGCTTTTACTAAGTCTGATTCGTGCATATCAAAGCCTAATGGTGGCGTCAATGTAATTCTATCTTTGTTTAGCCACTAATTCTTTCAGTAAGTAAAGAGTCATAGAGCTTAGCCACTAATTCTTTCATGAAGAGAAGTCGATCTGAAACTATTTTGACAGATTTGTATATTTGTCACTTTTACATTTGAACTGGTGGTTAACTTGTGGCAAAATAGCCATGAATATGTGTCACTTTTGCATTTGAAAATATTTTGACAGATTTGCCTATGTGTCACTCTTACTAGTTTCAGTATAAACTCAAAATATTCCTCATACATTCTCTTGTCAGCATCAACAAATCAAGATTCATAGAATAATCCTGTGCAGACATTATTTTTTTTGTTGAGTTGATGAAGTGGCTGATGCTTTGAAATCTCTTTCTGTAACAGTTGGGACTTCTCAATAAAATCTGAAAAGAACAGGCGAGTAGGGGCTGTGAGGTGTTGGTGTGCTGATGCCAGGAGTCTAGATCTGGGAGGTGTCTTCCTGCTGGAACCAGTCAAGATCCGGTGTCCTGTCGAAGAAACCATCGTGTTTGTGTGTACTTAAAGCAAGAGGACCAGGTGATGCTCTCTCCCTCTCTCAAGTCTGCATGTGTGCTTATTTTAGGAACCCTTAATTTGTGGTGCCCCAAGTTTCATGGATGGATTATATGATTTGAACAGCTTGTTGTTCTCCCCTCGGTAACGATTGATGGATAAGTCTTGGATTGATGATGATGCTAGGTAAAAGATAGTAGCTTCATAAATAGTTATGTAGCTATATAAAATGGCTTTTAACACAAAAGTTTCATGTAGGCATGAAAAGGCATATTTGCAATGAGTGGAGAATTTCTTAGCTTTTGCATTTAGTAATTCAGCTGTTGGTAGAACGATATTGTGCCCATGTAGAAAGTGTGTCAACTCTTTTTGGAAAGAGGCTAGTGAGGTCCGTGAACATTTGATATGTGATGGGTTCCTAAGAGGGTATAGAACATGGAATTTACATGGAGAAGCTACCCCTTGTGTGAATCATGGAGACTTTGCTGGTGATGATGTTGAGGGTGTGGACGAGTCCAATGAAGATGATGACATATCTGATTTGCTTAGAGACTTAGCTGTAGGCTTAGATGATGGGGAAGATTATGAGGAAGAGATGCTGTGTTGCCTCGCCCTTATGCTGGTGTTGAAATTATGGCCGATGCAAAGGACCTGGGAATTGCATGGCCATACAATTGGGTAATAAGCAACTCCTCTTCTTGTTTCTTATTTCCATATATATCTAATGGATTAATTAGTGATGTCTCTAACAGCTGAAGCTGGTCCTACTGGTGGAGTACATGGCCAAGGGCAGCCTGGAGAACCATCTCTTCATAAGTGAGCCACGCAGTAAGTTTTGTTGCCTTCTTGATGCCTGATGCAAGATGTTGGAGCATATATGAGTTGATTAATGGAGATTAGTACTAGCCCGTACATTCTGGACCATATAACAAACTGACAATTAACAAATGGCTGCTGCTGTACATGTTAATGGACATTAGTACTAGTATGTACATTCTGGACCTCTTCTTGTTTCTTATTTTTCATATGTGATGAATGATGAGATTTTCACTGTTCTGTATTGCTGCCAATATTTAGTACATAATCCACAAGAATACTAGTTGATCTTAAGCTAGTTACGGTTATGGATGAAGACTTTATAGTCTGCTTGTGTTTGCCCAAGCTCATTCTTGTGTCTGCCTAGCCTTGATCTTAAGCTAGTTACATCTTGTGCAAGTGCATGGCAGCTTGCTCTTTCTGTCTCTGAAAGCTCTTTTACATTTTCAGCCCAAGCTCTCTGTTTTTTTTTTTTTTTTTTTTTGTCTCTGGATGCTCTTCAGAAGTGAGCCAATTAGTAAGTCATATTCTCTTTTAAATGAAACCATGCGGAGGCCACAATTTGATTAAAAGAGCAATGCAATTGAGACTTGCTTGCCCACCTGTCTGAATGCCTAAATGGCTGTGTGCTACTAGCAGCTTTACTAGCTACCATGTTCTACTAGCAGCTTTACTGCTACCATGTTCTACTAGC
>CM041630.1:66802744-66820862 GCA_023333625.1 Bothriochloa decipiens
TTCTACTAGCAGCTTTACTGCTACCATGTTCTACTAGCAGCTTTACTAGCTACCTGCTTGCTACAAACATATCATTCACATTCAGAACCACAAAATGGGTGCACGTTTTTGTTGTATGGCACTTGCAGCTAGTGATAGAACTTCATGTTCAACAAGATAGAACTGCACCTGCAAGTTCAGTACTTTTCTTTGGTACTTTTCTTTGGTAATCGATACTGATGAGGTAGCAGTATTTCTAGAAGAACTGATGGATGTAATCTTTTATTTGCAGGTGTGAGGTAATGGCTGGAGGGACCTGATGCATGCTAACTAGAGATGAATGCTTTTGGACATCCTAACTAGCTAGAGATGAATGCTTTTGTTAAGACTTAAGTGATGAATTGTAATGAGTGCAAGCAAATCATGAGATGTGAACTGTGCAACTAGTGCAAACATCTGAGTTATGTATTGTTCTATCTTGATGGCTAAACTGGCTTGATGTAACTTGTTTATCCAAATTGTGAGCTTATACTCATGGATATATGATATAATTGTGAGCTTATGGATATATGATATTATTGTGAGCTATGATGACCTTCATTGTCATGATTTTGTATTGTCCAAAATCAAATTGGTGATTTTGTGGTTCATTGATGCTATGTCTGATTGTATGATTAGTGCTAATCCTAGTGTTAATTAAAGGATAAGTATGCTGTTAATATCTTGCATTGAGGGCATCTGATGGTTGGACGCTATATAATATATCGCGTCTGATGGTTGGACGCTATAAGTTTGTAACTGGCGTCCAACGGTCGGTCGCTATATGTTTAACCTATCGTCCAACGATCGGTCGCTATAAGTTATAGTGTCCGATCATACTTATACTGACGCCACTTATAGCGTCCGTTCAAGTTGATCGCTATATGTTTATAGCGACCGTCCGTAGGCCGCTAAACTGACTTATAGCGACCAACCGTAGGCCGCTGTAGATAGGTTGTGGTATAGTGACTCTACTATCAGTTTCCTCTCAAGACGGACCACACACATAACCACAATATCTCAGATCTCCACGAAGAAAGAAGAATCAGAGAGGCTGTGTGATTTCGTTTCACACTTCATGACGCCATTAGACATGTGTTAATAGTAATTAGGCATGTGTTAAATTACATGCATGTTAATTATTAGGTAATAAATTTGTAAGCACTATTTAATTTGAGCTACCATCAACTAATATCAACCAGTAGAATTTTTTGTTTACACAAATTAAGTAACTCTCAACTTTCACTTTCCTCTCCAGATGGACCACACTCATAACCTCTACACGAGGAAGATTATGAGAAGCTCGCTGTGAGGCCTCCTCCATCCCACAGTACGATGGAAGATGACTCATGGATTCATGCACTTCGTGTTATTCTTTGTGAAGAAGACTATGCGCATCCTTCAACTCCAGAGAGGCCATCCGGACTTCTCCAAAGGACTCTAGGGCTATAACACCGTCTTCAACCACATGTGTCCCAGATTTTCTCGGTGTAGAAGGATCCACATGAGTTCCTGCTGCATCTCACTCCCATAAACATGATCCACTGATATGTTCTTGAATAGTCTACACTTCAATCCCATAAGGACTAACCTTATTTCTAAGTGGATGATTTAGAGAAAGGTAGTCCATGCCAAGTGGAGCTTGATGATGAGTGATGACATGAAGTTATATAATCTAAGCATGGTGAAGATCAAGATGGGCTTGGCTCAATGGACCGGTTGGAAGTGTGAAGGGCAAGTTGAGGCTTCGAAGCGAAGGACCGTGTGATGGTGAAGCTTGGGCAAGACTTGGTGCCGATGGACCGACCAACGGAGAAGAGCAAGTAATATCAAAATCGATGGACCAAGACGGTTACATGATGACATGGAGTGTCACATGTCATGTAAAGGCTTGGCGGTTGGAGGATCGACAAAATGGGCTCAAGGCAAAGGTATAACCTATAGGGCCATTTTGTTTCGCACTCAAGACGCCATAGAGGGTGTGAGTGGTTTAGGATCGATAGCCAAACTATGAAGAGGGGAGATCTTCGGTAATTCGGTTCATGAGTGCCACTAGGTCCATCATTTCATGTGATTGCATTTAGGATCTAGTGCGCGTTGAAAATCCTTTGAAAATGCTTTGAAAAATGCTAACTCACTTGCACATGGAGATGTCACATGATGGAGTTTAGCACATTTGCAAAGGTGATGGTGTTTGCAGGGTTGAGTTGGGTTTGGTAAGCTCGGGGGGATTCGACGTTTTTGAGAAAATGAGATGCATATTTTCTATTGCGCCGGATGCAAAATGTTGATGAAAACATGCTTACTCTCGGCTTCAAGTTGGTATACTTGTTGGGTAGCATGTTGGATGAGTTAACGCGTCGCGGCATGTTAAAAACGTGGTTTTCTGTTGGCTGGACACGGCGCACAGGAGCGTCGGACGCTGTCCTGGCGCGTCCGGCGTGTGAAGCCGGAGCGCCGGACGCTGTCTTGGCGCGTCCGGCGCATGGATGTTGAGGCAGGGTGGCCGGAGCACTGGCCGGACGTGGGAGTGCGTCCGACGGACGGCCCCGCGCGCGGTCGGCTCTGAGTAGCGTCCGACGCGCGGCGGACGCATCCGGCACGTTTTGACTTAGCTGGCGCGAGGCGCAGCTGTTTCAAACGCCGGATGCTGAACAGTGTCGCGGCCGCGTCTGGCGCTCGGTGGAGCTAGCGCGTCCGGCGTGCCAGCGTCTTGGTGTGCGGATGGTGAACGCGCCGGACGCGTCCGGCGGTTCCATCAGGCACGTCCGGCGCGTTGATTTGAGCCGTTTTGAGAAGTAGCCGTTGGGAGGCAACGATCGACTTTGAACGCGGGCGACACATGGCGCAAGACGGAGCGCCGGACGCGTCCGGCGGTTCCATCTGGCGCGTCCGGCGCTCCCGGTGGCTTGACGCGCGGATGGTGAACGCGCCGGACGCGTCCGGCGGTTCCATCTGGCGCGTCCGGCGCGTGGTTCTCGTGTGTCCCGAGGGGGCAATGGCTAGTTTGATGGATGGGGGTTATAAATAGTTGTTGGTCAGCCTTGGGCTGCATCTCTTGACTCTAACTCATTCATCATTCCCTTGAGCTAAAAAATAGCCCTCCTCTCATCCTCTCTTGCTTGGTTGCACATCATATGTGAGGATTGAGTGATTCGAAGTGCATTGCATGAGTTGATTCATCTAGTGGCACTTGCGAGTTGTTTGGCCGATGATTTCTTATTACTCTTGGTGAGCACCGTCACCTAGCCGGCTTGGAGATTGTCGGAGGCATTGGGAAGAGTTGGTGATTGTTCTTGCCCACCTCCGGTGTTGATTTGCAAGAGGTTCTTGTGCTTTTCCTCGGCGGAGCGCCAAAAGCAACTCTAGTAAATTGCTCGTGTCATTGAGTTACCTCGCTTGAGAGTGGTGTCTTGCGGTTCCCTTGCGGGGGAGTGCCTTGCGGGGCAAGTGGCTTGAGGGTCACACCAAGGAACCATCTAGGTGGAGGTCAACACAACGGGGACTAGCTTGTCGGTGTACAAGTGAACCTCGGAAGAAAAATCATTGTGTCATCTCTTGTCTCCCGGTGATTGGTTCTTCATCGATATATTTATATTGTTGTCATTGTGATCGATTGAATATCATCTTGGTGATTGGTAACAACTTCACTCCACCGTCGGTATTGAAATTGCTATCCTACCCCTTGTATTTACTTTATTATATATATTCATATTGTATAGCTTGTGTAGAATATATTATCTTGATAGCTCAATAGATTAGAAGGTAGTGACATAGTCTTTGCGTGACATAGAGATCATAATATATATTAGAATTGTCACTAGGAGGCTTGCTCTCGATCTAGGCTAGGCAAACCACGGTTATCGCCATTTGTTATACTAGTCAACTTTTGTCTAGTGGTTTGTAGAATTTTTAATAGACTATTCACCCCCCCTCTAGCCATCTAGGACCTAACACCAACTTACACAAAGGCCCTTGGAAAAATAACAAATTGCAAAAAAGACCCTTGACCCAGTGTTCCCCCTCGTCGCCAGAAGCTTCGGCCATCGACCGCCGCCGTCGAATCCTCGCCGGATCTCACCGTCGAAGATGCCGCCGCCCTGGCTGCCCCAGATCTGGAGAAGCACCATCGCTATGGAGCTTTGAGAAGAGCAGCAGAGGCTACCCGACGCGGACGCCGGGATGATGCCGATGAACAAGCATCGGCCGGGGACACGCCCCATGCTCCTCCAGACTTGGATCGAAGCTCGCCGACGACACGCGCCACAGGAGCACGAGCTCGATCTACTCTCGAAGCAACCACTTCTCCCACAACTGTTGAAGCATTCTTGACAAAGGCCGCCACCGACACCATTGTAACAGAACCGACCAATTTATTAGAGCACAAGCACATAATCCGCCCTTAAAGAGCAAATCATATGATTGAGACCTAATAAACCCGGTAGTCCGTGAAATCTCGAAGGATTTCAAACTTTTCCGACACGACCAAGATCGTAATAGTTTAGCGTACTCATTCACAAGCACCAAGTTTAAAACATCATCGGAGTACGAAATAGAGTTATTACAAACCAGTTCAGTTTCAAATAAAAGCGGAAGCGATTTAAGTTCAAATACCACACACACACAGTTGAAATATAGTGCCAGGTCCTTGGTTCACATCCAGCAAAAGCATCAAGTAGAGAAGAGTGACCATGCCCAAGGTCTAGTCATCGCCCAAGGCGGGATAGAAACAGTTCTGACAATAACCATAAAGCATCTCACCATCTGCAAAAACATGGGAAATAAAACCCTGAGTACGAGGATGTACTCAGCTAGACTTACCCGTCATAAACTAAAATAAAAGACTCCAAGGAGTATGCAAGGCTGTATAAGTAGGATAGCTGACTCATTTAAAATTTGCGGAAAAGCTTGCATTAAGAAACAATTAATAAGAACCTTCTAGCAATGTATTTTAATCTGATTATCCTTATCATGCTACATTAGCACCTGTACTAAACAAGCATGGTAATAATTATTCAACAGCAAGTAACCATTTCCGGTTGAGTATCTTTCAGTCTCAACAGCTCAACCATCTCACCTCTTGTTCAAGTTCTTACTACGATGCCGCTGCTCAAGTCAAGTGTTCACTGTCCAGGAACGATGGCGATTATAATCGATTGCAAACCAGCTGGCGGGTACTCCTCACACAAACCACACTCACCAGCCACGGTGAGCTACAGTTCACCGACATCCAATTCAGGAGAAACGCGAGATCAACAGGTACCATCACATCCGGGCACCGTCCGGCTGCCAGCAGGGCGCACCATGCTATATTCAGGCCTTACAACCGCGTAACCCGTGGTCCCCCATCTTCACCAATGCGATGCGTACAGCAGGTCGACTCCCGGCCCAAATCAAAATTAGGCTTCGCGGTCGGAACGACTTATCCTTCCAGCTAAATGTGAGGCATAAATTCAATATGACTTGAGGACGTACAACGGACGGGGTCCTAGTTCGACACAGACGGGATAAACCACATTGAACCTCCAGTTCATTCTCAACTCCAATCCCGCCCGGTCTCGATTTATTATCTCCACATGGTTATCCAAGATAACAATGTATTCAACCATCCGAGTTACCACCTATAACTCGCGGATGACAGGAAATCACCCGACTTCTACCGATCTAGTTAAGCAGGGCTAAGCATATAATCGTACCTGAACCTAACAGGGTTGAAGTATAAACAGTGGCAAGGAATATAAGTAATGCAGCAACGGTATAAAACAACGCCTATAACTTAATGCAACAAAACAAGTAAAGGACTCAAGTTAGATATTTTGCAAACCACAGGGAGAATGCTCCGGGGCTTGCCTTTCAGAAAAGCACTTGGCTGATGGTCAGGACACTCCGGAAGATCAGCTTCAGGATCCTCTTCGGCTGCTGCTTCCCGCACCAAAGCTTCTTGTTGGTCTTCCTCTCCTGGTGCTCCGGGAACTACTGTCGCGAGCTCTGACGATCCTGTATGATGCATAGTGCGTATGAATACCGTGCATACATATAATACAATGCTGATGGTGATGGTGAATGAATGCTCAACTAAGATGAATGATATGATATATTGAAAACATGTATGATAAGCACATGTCATCCGCATTCTCTTCTACCGATAAATCTCCAAATAGGCCTCGCATTAAAACTTTACTCGCACACTATAAAGAATTATAAACAACCAATGTTTTGCACACTACACTCTACTGAACCACAACCAACAGAAGATCATACATATCCTGAATAGCATAAAAAGCATTTTTACACGCATGAAATGATAACTCTAAAGCATTATTTATAAACGAAAGAAATCAGGGTATAACTACAACATGACTCTAGACTACTCGGAAAATTCTGTAAAAATTACAGAAGCTTAATCATACCAAACAAGGACTACCATAAAAATTTCAAGTCAAAACAGTAAGTACTTTATCCTGCACAAAAATGACAAGGCAGCACAATTCCAGGGGCATAAAATACTTTGTACATAAAAGTATATCAAACAACAGATCTCAGAACATAATTAGCTCTAGATTGACATAAAAACACTCTCCAAAAAGTTTCATGCACAAACTCCTTATACATTATTTATTATGAATTATTTATCCTCACATGAAAATAGGCACCATAACTAGACATAGAAAAATTTACATATGACATAGCCTAATAACATTTTTCACAGATAGAGCATGACATAAGAAAACCAACAAACTTGGTCTCACATTTTTCTGAGCAACAGAGAATTAGTTATGCATTTCCTAAGATAAATACAATTAATAGAGATAAATAAAGCTATACAGAAAAGTTTCACAAATTTCACATTTCATATTTTTCATGCATAGATCATCTCATAAGAAAAATACTGCAAGTTGAACCAACTCATTTGGATGAAAAATGAGCAAGTTATGAATTTTCAAAGTTTAAACTAAAATCTGAAATCAATTCTGAAAAAGAAAAAGGAAAACCACTTTACACCGGGGACCCTGAGATTTCCAGAAACTAACCAAGCCCTAACCGGTAAATTGCTGTGTCTGGCAGATTTACACCGAGAACCCTAGCTTTTTCCTCATTCTAACTCGCAGATCCTCGACGGCGGCGGCGCTCGGCCGGCCATCCTGGCGGCGCTCGGGCTTCACCGACCGGCGGGAAAGGGAGAGGGGAACAACGCGCACCGATCTATGGGACCAAAGACGGGAGGGAGCGGCTCAGGGCGGTCGGAGCACGGACGCGGCGGAACGGCGACTCACCCCGACTCCGGCGAACCCTAATCCCGGCGATAGGGGACTCGACCGACCGCATTAACCACGGCTTTGGCTCGAGGGGACCCTAGCGCATCTCACTGGCTACTCAGAGCAGCGGGAGCTCGACTACGGCGGCTCGGCCACGCACGCGCGGCGGGGCGGCGACACTCCGCGCGGCGGCTCGGCGAAATTCGGCCGCTCGAAACCCTAATCGACCTCACTGACTACCGTCCTAGCTGCTACGGACCACGACGCGGTTGCTGCGCATCCTAATGGCGAGGGAGGACGACCGGAGCGGCGGGACCACGGCGAAGCCGAGGTGCGGCAATGGCGGCCGGGGAGAAAATGATGCGATTCGGTTATACCTTGACGCGATGGGCCGCGGTGAGGGTGGAGGATGGTGGAGCGGGCTCGGGCGCACTCGGTTGCAGGGTCAATCGAGTGGGGGCGCGGCTGACGGCGACGAATTTCGAACGGCGGCGAGGCGGGCTCGGGCGACGCGGCGGCGAGCAGAGAAAGAAATACGCGGGGTGAGGGAGAGAGTGAGGGAGCCGAGAGGATGAAGGAGCGGGCGGCTTCGGACGACGCCCACGCGGCCAAAATTTCCCTCCGGACGCCAGACCCCGAGCGCCACGCGGCCGTCGCATGCTGCCGCGGGCGGCCACGGCGTTTTCCTGGTCGGGGATTTCCCTGACGGCCAGGACCCAACCGTCACCGAAAAGCTATTTTCACTAATTCAGAACAAACTTTGCTGCTTAATAACTCTTAAACTAAGCCGAATTAGCAAAAACTCAAAATAGAAGAAATGTAGCTTTTGAAGAGTAGAACATTTCATCTTAAAGAAGTTTTACCAGATTCTGCCTAGATTTTGAATTACAAAAATCCAAATAAAATACCTTTTAAAATATCCCAAAATAGAAAATCAGCCCCCATTTTTGCCCTTTTTCAACATTTTTGAACACCTTCCAAGCATTTTCATGAAAAGTGGTAAAAACAACTTTTGTTCCTTATAAAATTCTCTACAAACTTCATTTAGGGCACACACACATGCAAGCAATCTAGCTACCACTTCCCATTCAGTCAAACAAAACTACTCTAATGGTCCACCTTGGTCAACCATGACAACAAAACTTAATTAACCAAAACCATGAACATAAACCTAGGTTAATTTGGTGTCCTAAACATGTCTAGGTTACATTAGAGGTCATCAAACACCAAACACTCATACCACATATGCACTTCATGTGAAAGGCAATCAAAATTCGAATAAACAAGCATGATACATGAAATGACGATCGATCTTTTCATCAATGCTATGCATAATGATGCTTATGCTTAAGAATGCAAATGATTATGCTTGCTTAACACCAGAGTGTTACAACCATCGCCACCAAGGTGACGAAGCCGCCGAAGACGACACAGACTCCTGTATAGACGACCTCCACGCACTCTTCGCCGGCGCCGAAGTGGAGCGCCGCCGAGACGGGGACGAGTGCGAGAGGACCTTATTCCATCAAGGCGCCGTCATCGCCGCCGCCTCGACGCCGCCGCCACCGGACACCTAAACCTAGACCTACTAGGACCATCCCCCCGACCGGCGAGGACACAGAGGTCTCCACCACCTCCGCAAAGCCCGAAGGCCGACGGAGGCGAGGAAGACTGCCAACGTCACTGGCGGAGACCGGCGTTCTCCTTTTCGCCTCTCCCAAACAGTAGCAGCTAGAGAGTTCAAGAGGGGGTGGCAATAGAAATTATATGCACACACAATCTCTCATTCTTGTCTTAATTGGCAATAGAAATGATACGCAGACAGCTTCTGTAAAATTTAGTCGTTGGTCATGACATAGTCGCCTGTAGATATTTATAGGGAAAGATGGTGGGTGTACTCTATCAGTCACTTAAGACAAATTTATTGGCGACTTTATGGACTTGTCAGGAAGAACTGATTGTTGCCTTAGCATGTAACTACGTATGTACATCTTTCCCATAAATAAGTACTCACAGTAGCAGACCCAAGATAAAAAATGAAGATTATGAATTTTGCTACCAATTTATATGAAGAAGTGATTCTATAAAAATAAAAAATAATACTACGACAAAATAATTATATATATTCTATCAGTGCTCAGCGCTCTGCTCCGACTTATGACCTCCCACAGCAATAAAGCAGGTGGGGCGTCCAAGCACCCACTGTACGTGTGCGATTTTGTAGCATCTTTTATGTCACCACGTGGAGAAATGCGAGCAGCACTCTCTTTGAACCGAGTTCCTGTTGTGCCTGCGCCTCACTCTAAGAAACATGACCATCTATAGACGCCACACAACACATGTTGTCCGTCGTCTCCACTTCAACCTCTCACAGTTGTTCTCATCATGGCAGCAGGAAATTTAGCTATTTCTAGCTCATGACTGAGGGGGTTCAACATTCCATGAAATGTCAACTTGAGCTATATTTAACACTTATGATAATCATGTTTATGTCAAGAAATTAGTTGTCTTGATCATGCTGGAGAACTATATAGTCTAAAAATCCCAACAAACAAATTGTTTGGAATTAAGACCCACTAAAATAGTGTGTTATATTAATTAAGTACTAAAAAGTAGCAATGATTTGTAAGTGGTGCCAGCTAGGCGGCCACATGCCTCTTTTGCTTCATGCTTGTTTGATAACTTTATCAAGTAGAGCTAAGTGATCACGACAACCTTGGACCCGAGTTTATGTTGCATCTCACGTTCAGAAAAATGATCCACAGAATACCACTCTATGTTCTTGACCATCTCGATTTCAATCTCTTGTTGTTGTCTTGGCAGCCAAAATGATGTACACACAGCTTTTGCAATTTTTAGACGTTGGTCATGACATAGTGATAATCTTACTATTTATGTGTAAAAAAATGTCCTCTGTTGTCACTTAAAGATCAGCTATATTTACGTATGAAACATGTCCTTTGTTGTCACTTAAGATCAGTTATATTTGTGTAGGCCGGATTGGGTAGTTGAAGAAGAACTCAAAGACTCAAATTCACCCAAGCAACCAATTGACACTAATACTGACATGCAAAAGCTGCTTTTAGGATGACTGAACAGTAGTGATTATTGCGGTGCTTCTGAGTAGGGCTTCGTTGCACTGGGCGAGACTGCTGCCTAGTGATCTGATCTGACTTGAGGCGCTCCCACAGCAACAGAGCGAGCACCATGTCCTTTGTGCTACAAGCACCTAATGTGTACGATTTTGTAACTTATGCAAGTTTCATTTTACAGAGTGGAGCTATGCGAGTAGCACTCTTTTTGAACTGAGTTCCTATTGCGTCTCACTCCAAGAAACAAGACCTTATTATATAGAACAAGAAACAAGACCTTATATAGAAGGCACACAACACATATTGTTGCCCTTCTCTGCTTCAATCTCTCATTCTCCTACGTCTTGGCACCTGAAATTTTAGCTATTGGTCATGGCATAGAAATAACCTGTAGCTAGCTATTTATAGGCATGGTTTACTCCACCGTCACTTAAGATCCACTATTCGTGTCGTTTGGATTGGTAGGTGAAGAGAACTGAAAGTCTCCACCCAAGCATGCGACCACATGTACATCTTTCCTTATAAATAACTATAACTTCTCACGCTATTGCTTCTAATGATAAACTAACTAATGAGAGTGGGGTGGGAGAAGAGGAGAGACACACAAGAAAAATATCGACGGCGTGGGTCGGATGTCCAATCGTATATAAGGAATATAAGGAGTGGGATGCAACGGGAATCTTTGAGCTCGTTGTTTGGTTTTTGCTAAACTAAGCGAGGAAATCAGTAGAAACACATGTTTAATTGACGAGCGAGGTGGCTTTGGGGCTTAATATGATGACCGCTGGGCGTGCTTAGATTAACCTTAGTGGTGCACGCGATGCAACCAATGCTCAAACCAGGAAAGAGAAGGTTCAAGCAAAGATGGAAGCCATAGCTGGTGCCACAGCTCTGCTGGCCTACTGAAATCATAAGCAAATCCTGAAGATCGTCTCTGTGCCTTGGTGCCGAATGAATAAGATGTTTTTTTCTTCTGCCACAAAGTCTCCATATGTATAAGGAACCAATACAGATGAACTACTATGTATATGTGGAATTGGCATCGATGCTCACATCTGTGCTCTTGTCATGTACTCATATACCACATCGACACAGTGGCATGTGGATGTATTAATTTTCAGCGCCGAATACATTGTGGGTAGTCTAGAGCAGCTTCCGGACGGTCGGCCGGCACGCGCCCAGTGCCCGCCCTAGCAGGAACGATCGCTGGGGTTGAGATCAATCACGATTGTTACTTTATATATAAGCCGACATCAATCACCAGCTAAACTGTTTTTCCTATAAGAATGAAAAATAAAGTCATTGGGTGTGTGAGTGTTTGTTTAATGGCGTGGATCCGAATCATTCATGGACCTGTCCGTGTGTACTCGATTTAAACTAGAACGCGGTCGTCGTGGTTCGGGGCTCATATGAGCCCCCGCTATCCACCTTTCGTTTTTTTTAGAGATTCGTGCGCTGTCAAGGCCTTGGACCCCGTAACCGACTCCTGGCGACCGTAACCTCCCACCAGTGCATCGTAATGAAAGTACTGGTGCACAGATGACGCACGCGCACCGCGCTCCCCCTAACCCTAGCTTGGTCGCCTCGTCGGTGCCGGTGCCGCCGCCCGGCCTCCCCCAACCCCTCCCTCCTCGCCCCCGAGAGACCCCTTCGCTCAGCCATGCGCGACACCATGGTGCTCCACCACCCCGTTTGAGGACACCGCCGTCGGCGCTTTCGCCCGCCGCCGCCCACACCGACGAGTCTGGAGTGGGTGCCAGGGATGGGGCCCACACCGTCCACGGCTGCCGGCAAGGATGAGCCCCGGGCAGACGGTTCCACCTGCGTTGGAGAGCCACCGCCGACCACCTCCCCAGGCGGCGCGGATGACAACGGAGCTCTGATCCGGCGTCCACGGCAAGGTAAACTGTCGTTTCCTCTCAACCTCAGCATAGATGGGGTGGTGGTGTTGGAATGGCTTCTCCTGCATCTCTGATGAGGTCCCCATCTGCTGTTTCCTCTGCTCTTTGTGTTTTGTACCTTTCAAGTGCTCGCTGAAATGCCCAAAAGGACCCTGCTTACGATTTTTGCATCAATCTGTTGCCTTCCGGTCATCTAATTAAGTATTCCTCGGTGCCTTCCAGTCCTACCAGATATCAACGTAGATGTTCAATTTTACTTGCTGTCTCAGTGTTCAATGTCTTCCTTCAGTATGCATGTACAGAACTTTCATAGATTATTTTGCCAATGTTGTTTAGTCGTTTTCTTTTATTTCCGCAAATGAAGACATGTAAAACGTGCACGCTACAAAATTTTCTTCTCTTAATGAAATATCATCTTTCAATCTGTAGAAATTGATAGTTTGAAGGCAACAGAAATCAGAGATACAAATAACAGTATATGAACTAAGACTTTTCGGTTGGGTTTTAAGTTAACCAGGTGACAATCATTATTAGATAATTCAGAAAAGTATTTTGAGTTGTCGTAACAATCCTATACTGTTACAAGTTCACTTGAAATTATGGTCCATTTGGGACTCAAGTGTGTATTATTATGGATGCTAGTTGCTCTGACCTGGTTTTTTCAGCACTTGTCCCGCCCAGTATAGCATAACTTAGAAAAGGGTACTTTCCTAGTTGTATGAAAAAGGCCTCACCTTTTCTTTTTTATCATGGAACCAGTTGTGTTATCAGTTAACTACAGAGAGCTCGTCTCCAACAAAACTGAATGATGACTAGTTATAGCTGTACTTGTGCATTTCACTCACACTGATCATCAAACATTTCTGCAACCTGACAGCAAACAAGACGCAAGCGCATAGGAGTTCCAATTGAACGACATGCTGAAGCTATTTACACAATGCATGAGCGCTTGTACAAGGAACTATACCAAGTTGGACCTTACAAAATAATTGAAAAGTCAGTAAGTGGGCAGAGGTTCACATTAGCCCATGCCAATGAACATGAAATGGATGATCCTAGGAAAGTCAAAGTACAGTTAGGAACTGAAAAGGCTGAATGCAGTTGCGGACTATATCAACACATGGGAAATGCCAGGCAGACACATCTTAAAGGTAAGAACGATTAAAAAAGCAAAATTTATTATATGCTGCAGCTCATCATTTATATTTATTAATATTAACATTATGATGCAAATAGAAATGACTAGATGAAAATATGCTTGACAGGTGCTGGTTCACTTAGACATTGAAGAAATCCCTAAAGGAAACATTCATTCCAGGTGGACTAAGGGAGTCGGTGAGAACCCAAAAGGTATCCCGGAAAGTTCGATAATTTGACGTGTCATCACAATCAAATGAGTTGAAACAGCGTGTGCTCATAATGAAAGCGCTAGAACTACCTCAAAGGACCCTATTGATGACAATGCCTTCACAGAAGCTGTTCGTGCCATGGACAACATCATCCCAATAAAGACAGCGCCAAAACCAAGAAGGGCGTATCCAGTGCCATAGGCTCCGGCACTGCGGGGTCTGGGAAAGGAAAAATAGCCAGTAGCCATCCCTGCACAAATGTGCAGAGGCTGGGGCTTGGACCCGGGACCTCTTGGTCACAGACGGTAAAGCTCTACCGCTTGCACCAGAGCCGCCCTTCATTGTACATGTGAGGATGAGAACAAAATTAAGTTTGGGACTTTCATGGCCTCCAATCCCAAAAGGATCTGGTAGGCCTAGAGACATGTCTTAAAGTCATGGAAGAAACACTCAAAATTAGAGAAAGAACGAAGAAGAGATGATGAAGAAGAGTCGATGATTCAGGGAGAGAAGATCAAGCAAATCAGGGGTAGACAAGAAAGCTTTCTGATTTTTTTTTTTTTTTTTGAAAAGAGAAAGCTTTCTGATTTGATGCAAGTTGCATAGTACACCTGATGATCCAGGAATATCTATTAGATTACTTCAAGAATAGGCTAATATCTTATCTGTTATATTACTATGTTGCGTAGGGATTCAGATTTCTGAACTAAAAAGTTTGTAGTGGTTGTTTCGAATTTTGTAGTATGGTCAATAGACATGGTTTATTTTACGCATTGATACCAACTTCAGAACTGATTCGTGGAATGCAGCATGTTACTGGGAAAGCGCGATGATATATGGTTTCGGTTCAAAAAAACTTTAAACGAAGTTGGACATGATACAAGTGGGGTTTAACAGAAGCTATTTAAAGTTCACGATTCCATGGCCTCCAAAACCAAAGCAAACTGAGAAGACTAGAGAGGAATCTAAAGCCATGGAAGATAGACTCCGGGTTGTGTCTAAAAACAGAAATCATCTAATGAAATAGACAACATGACCCTTGCGTCAACTCTTCAATGAAAACAACATTTGCGATATTATGAAAACAAACTCTCAATCACAGGGGATAAGTACTCAAAGCCATTACAGTATATAAATGAACTAGTTCAAAATTCCATAAAATTATTAGAAAGGTGATGACATTGTACAGAGCCTTTTCAGCTATGACCACATAGTTGTAGTCTGCATGGTAGAGGTTGTACTCTGTACAAACTGCATGAACCACGGTCATGACCGCAGAACGTTCAGCTTCAGCCCATTGATGAACTAAAATTAACCAAAGAAATATAAGCAAAAATCTAGAAAGGGCTAGCCACCCACCCTTGATAACAAAGTGCACCATTGACTGAAGCATCGAACTCATACATTGTGAATGTTGGAGGACAATCAACAATTGTCACCTGGTTCGAGCACACATCTGCAATTGCATCATTTATGAAATAGACGATGACTCAGCTTTTGGATGAAGATATCAGCAAAAGTTAGGAGTCTTGCGATATAAATGAGCTAGATGCAAAATTACAATGCACAGAAAACATCTTATTATGTTATATCCTATGCAAAAAAGTCACCAAATGATTCTGTGGCAATACAATCTGATCAGTTCTAACTGTTATTATTCTGATGCTTTATTGGTTCAGTTACACCATGGAAGCTGTCTTCATTGAGCTAGCTCTAACATCACAGGCACACCATCCAGCTTTCCATGTGGGGTGGATTAGTCGATTCATAGTCGGAGAAGGTCACGTGCCAGGCTCAAGGTCATCTTGTGCTACACACACCAAAAAAATGGAGAAAAAAATGAATTTTCTGTACATAGGTTGCACAAGGATGGCAGCAAGCTCAAGAAGAAACAAAGAGGTAATAATCCAATTTAAAGCTGACAAGAATGTGTTGTTAGTGGTTTGAAGATTGGAGTTTATAAAACAAAACAGTACGCTGGACATTCCATGATTGATTACCTGTATCAAAGCATCCAATCTGCACTACTACAACTGAATATACATAGGCATGTCCTCACAATATTGTATTTCAACACTACTAAGACAGTGATCGTACGATGTAATGCATTCACAAGGGGTAAAATAATGTGGATGGTATTTTTTTTTTCCATAGTCACATAAGATGAACACCAGATGAACTAAACATGGACCCAACTATGGTCTACGCTAGCACCATTGAAAGTCTATGTAAGGTACTTACTCCCAGGGAAGATCACCAACAAGCATCAAGTCTGCATCCTTATCCTCATATTTAAGGATATACTCCTGATCTTTTAGGGCATCCGCCTTTGAGCCATTAGTCAACCTGTCTTTGCTCGATGATTTATGCAAACCACTTTGACCTATAAAATCACAGGCTAAGTAAATATTCGTGTGAAAAAAAAAGACATACTATGCAAAAGATATTAAGTGATTTGCAATTTCTGTTCACACAATAATCATTATTTGTTATGCCATGAAACTAAAGCTACATCGAGCTCTGATGAAAGTTGAGCAGTGGAGTTAAGGCCAATGGCATTATTGGTCCATTACTAAAGCTACATGGAGCTCTGATGGAAATTGGGCAGTGGAGCTAAGGCCGATGGCACTTAGATTGTGGCATGATAAGCAGAAATTTTCTCCCTGTGTATGTTTGTATTCTACTTGGTGCTTGTTTAAGATCATAGATGGATGCATAACAAATCGCGGTATGAATGCTATCTTCATGGGTCTTATGAATATTTGCTTCAAGAAAGCAAATTTTATTCGACAATAATTACTCAAGCTCCTCCTACTCTTTTGAAGTACTAAATCTAGTGCATCACAAATGACTGATTCAATCAATAAGCTTCCAAAAATGGCAGTGAACGGCGCAGTACTTAACTAGTGTAATTACAAAAGTGGAACGCATCAATCAATCAGAAGCATAGAACCGAACACCACTACTCACCAGTGATGAGGGTGTTCTTCCGCTAGTTCAGCACGCGCGGCCATCCCACCACCTGCGCCCTGCACGGATCGATACCCAGCACCGCCTCGTTCAGCTTAGGTAGATACGCTAAAAATAGTACGAACGGCTTAGGTAGATAAGGTGGTGCTGGCGGACAGGCAGCCACACACACGCCTCTTGCTCCTCTTACACTGATAAATGACACGCAAAAGCAGCTTTTAGGATGACTGGACTGAACAGTGATAATTAATGGCGGTGGAGTAAATTGGTACAGTGAGGGATTGTACTCGCGGTTCCAGAGGGATTTCTACTGGCCGCCAGTGGCTCTCGACAGTAGAAATAAAAAATTTCAGAAGCTTCGTATCTGACGCTGTAAACAATTTACACAGGCGGTGGCCTTATGAAACCAGCCTGCACAGGCGCATCGTTTAGTGTACCGCCTGTACAAATAGTCTTTACACTCGCCTTGATAAAAGACCGCCGATGTAAATTCGTTTACAGTTGCGGTTGCTTAACACACTCCGCCTCTGTAGTAAACAATTAAGCTTAATTCAAGCAACACCGGCTCATCAGCTATATATATCCAAGATGACCAAAGAAGAGGGAAAAAAAACACTAGTGCTAAAATCAATCGGCCAGCCATGCACACAGATACAAATCATCATCAGATAATTAAAACGGTAGTGCTCGTGTTGCCATTTGCCACACTTCATAAGGCTGATGACCAGCCATAGCCACTGTCCAAGATCAGATGCCACGCACGAGGTAGCGTGTTGCCTCCCATATGACCCCTGGATTGCGAGCGCTCAGATTCGCAGCTTAATGGGTGATAGTAGATCAGATATGACCTGGATCAAATGGTTGGATGCCCTGAATTGATCCAACACCAAACGGTCTAATGGGCGACGTCACCATGGACTTTTTTTTTTTTGAAAGATCCGGTTTTGGCCGGCTTTGATTAATAAGAAAAAGAGTCATCATACAATATTGATTACATGGGCGAGAAGCGCTCCCCAGCACTGCCTAGGCAGCCTTGGGTTTATATTCTAAAACTGAATACTCACTACTATTATTGGCTACCATTAGTGGCTTCAGTGCCGCACATCCTGCAAGCGCCCATTGCTCCGCCGTTTCTTTGATCTCCTTGAACACCTCCTGTGTTGACACTCGTTCATCTCTGAACGTCGACATGGACTTTACTTATTACTGACGTTTGGCTCAAGATTCGTATACACGCAAGATTGAATGGTACTGATTTGGCTCGTAGATAATATCGACATTTCTTATCAATTTGGTAAAACTTACAACAGTTTGAATCTGATTAGTAAACCTAGAAGTTCATTCTTTTTATGACCGAGGTAGCATTATACGTTGTATCACTGAATGTCAAGCTTGAACCACAAAAAAAAAATTGTAAGTTCCTCAAGGTTATTAAATTTTTTACTCGTAAGGATCATCTGGTTTAGCCTCCCTCCAATTTGGACTTTTGAACACGGAAAGCTAAAACAATTGGTGCAGATGATGGAACGGCA
>CM041630.1:66822438-66912637 GCA_023333625.1 Bothriochloa decipiens
GTGGGTGTGGACATATGAACAAAAAGTCTGGGCAGGACACACGGAGACTCGGCCAGTCGGCCAGATGATGCCATTGCTTTGGCGCCTGACCAAAGAGTGAAATGAAGAAAGTCTAGACACATGGCAAGATTCAGCAGTAAGCAAGCTTACAAAGCCCTCTCCCCAACCTCTCAAGCCTCCCCTCTCTTCAAATGGCTCTGGACTGGCAGCAATCTGGGACATCAAAAATTCTTTTTCTGGCTACTTGTTAGAGATAGACTCAATACAAGAAACATCCTGAAAAGGAAGACCATGCCACTGCCAAGCTATAACTGTGTGTTATGTAACAGTAACGTGGAAGAAACATGTTTTCATCTCTTCTTTGAATGTCAATTCAGCCAACAATGCTGGGCCTCTGTCTCCATCTTGTGGGACTTCAACCTGAACCCAGTAGACATGCTCCTAAGAGGAAGAGAGTGCTTCAATAGCATTATATTTTAGGAGGTCTTAATCACTGCATGTTGGAGCATATGGAACACACAAAATAAGGTTATTTTTGATAATGGGAGAATCAGTGTAGATGATTGGATGTTGCATTTCAAGCATAAACTTGGATTGGTCTGTGCCAAAGCCAAACCTGTGAAGAGCAACCTCATCGTCACCTGGAGAGATAGCCTTGTATAAGAGTTTTCTTTTCTTCTTTTGCTTTGATCCGAAGATCATGTAAATAGTTGTTGTAACTTAGAACCCATTCTTTCATTTAATTAAAAAATAGGCCAGGTATCCCCGACCGATTCGGTAAAAAAGTATTCATGCTTTGGAGCAAGTAAAACTTTATAACTGTTTTGATCTGTAGCCTCTTTATGATGGACATAGCATTATTATAAGTTGTATTATTGAATGTCAATTCCGTTTTGGACTTTTGAACGCGCGCGGAAAACTAAAAAACAGTACGGGTAATGGAACGGTGCACAAACCATGGGAATTTTATCCAACCTATAAATAGATAGGCTCTCGATCGTCGCTGCCATGACCAGCAGCTGAAAATTGGAAAAGGATGTATGTGTATCATTCAGATCCCAAGTAGTCTTATATAAAGAACGACGTACCAAAAAAGCGGAGACAGTCAAGAAAAAAAATACTTGAGTGACATCGTTGGTTCATGTGTAAGTTCTGGCTTCTGGGAATGAGATGCAACAGGAATTCAGACTGAACTTAAGAGTATCACATAGCTTCGCGTGTGGTACCAACAAATCAACAAGATTGTCCTCATGATCAAATGAGATGCTCATGTTGGTCTGGCGCACCGGCGGGCTACTCTCCATTATGTGGCCAACCTTTCCCGCTGGTGCACAACACAGGGACAGCAGCCCGTGACGTTTCGGCGATAGTGCATTTAGACTTTGAAGGTGTTTCTAGACTCTGCTTACATATGTTTCCTTGGTATTAGAAACTAAGAAATGTGATACAGAATAGCATGGGTGTGTGTGCTGAGTACAGCTCTCGTTCCTGGTGATCCACAGCTACTCTACGAAAGAGTTCCTTTATAGTAATTTGTTTGCAAAGTTAGTGATCATTGATCAGTCCTTGACACTGATTGTGATGAAGTTGTTTTCACTTTTCAGCACTCATGGGGTTTGGTAACAAATGGCAACGGTATGCATCTGTCGTTGGTCGCCCAAGATCACTTTGGAATGCAGACTTTTCACGGGAATTATTTTATAGACAAACAAATAAGGATTCAGATAGAAAACGACCCCACATTTCAAGGGGTACATAGTAGTGGAAAGGCATGCATCTCATCATGATCTCCTATATATGATTTGTATATGGTAAAAGCTAAGCTACGCTGGGTTAGCAACTTACCATTCATTAATTAGGCCCAAACTTGTGATTTGTGAATCAACAATGACAGCCCAAAAATAGTAGGTAGAAGGCTCAAGGCTCTGATGCCGGTACAAGCTCCACGAAATGATACTGCTTTCTTCTATCCTCCCAATTGATTGAATCATGATCGAGCTAGGCTGCTGGTCGAGTATCACCAGTACGTGAGGCTCAGTGCACCTTAGCTCGTGGTTCACCTACACAGACACAACGCACGTTGATAACCTTTCCGTCCTGCCACCGTCAGCCACGAGTGCAGCCATTATCTAACCGAGCAGAAATCAGAGTTCATGTTGAGCCACGCGTTTGCTACCACCTTGTTCCCTAAATTCCAAGTGCATCCCATTCCGTAGAGAACGACAATGGAAGACGATATTCTCATCTCACTTCTCCCTCCTCGCTCCTCTACCGTTCTCTTTGCTCACAAGGCAACATGAAGTGTTAAGTATTTATAATCAGTAATTGCATGATCTGACCGAGAGACTTTAAGTTTTTCACCAACGAGCCTGTCTTTTCCAGCTCCTGCCTCGCTTATTTATAATAGTACGAATTAAGTGGCTAGTGGAAATGAGGACCGTCAATTTCAGTGTGATGGGAACTTCGTTAGCAGATACAGATAGGGAAATCTGAATAACGAAACAGGGGAAGAAGCAGAGAGAGATGGCAAGGAAAGTCTGGCTTTTAAAGTGGTGAGATTGTTTACAAAATTGTTCCCACTCTCCAGTCTCCACACTGGGAAGGGAATATATGTATGGCTCGTAGGCCTTTCGCTTGCATACACACGCTCGATCTTCTTTTTTTTTTTTTTTTTTTTGGAGGATCACACACGCTCACTGCTTAGCCCAGTCCGGGTAGGACACACAGAGACTCAGCATGGTGATGCCATTGCTTCGGTAGCCTGGTCTATCTTCATGCTTTCGAGCACCTCTCCTACCAGGATGCCAATCCAGTTTTAAAAATGTCATTGAGCATAACACCACAAGACGTCTGCCAGATGATTTTCTCATGTTATCTATTTTTCACTTACAAAATATAATATTCCTTGATTTACTTCCAAGTGTATATTCTCACAATCCAATCGTAGTTATTCAAAACAAGATCACCAAATTAATGAAAATGATTGTTATATGATGAGTGGGTTGACCAATTATACCAATTGGGTCAATAGGTTCTGGTCCTATGATGATCCATTTTAGACTTTGAGCAAGTGACCTCGACTGCTTGTCTTGTTCGACCTTAACAGAAGTTGTTAATGATCCATTAGTCTGCAACATTTGTTTAAATACATGAGTGACAATTTGATCAACGGAGTTTGAGAGCTCCTAACACTGGTTAGTCAGTGTCTGTTAGTCATCAGCCGGCCAAGTAAGCATCAACTTTGGGCTCGGATTTGGGGCTGCCATGAACGTGTCCAAACCTGGCCTTGATCACCCTAGGGCTCATTTGTCCTATATAAAAATTTTCATTTTGGTCTGAACACTTGGTCAAGTACTCAAGTGGGTATATAAAAAATTGGACAATGTCTACTGGAAATGTGGAACGTCAATTGCCATTCCAAGATTGGAAATTCCTGAGCTTTTTTAGAACTTAGCTCTTTAAATGTTGTTAGTGAGACGCATCGACCCAACTCTCGTAGGAGTGCGACGAAAAAAAGAGCCCCAGTTTATTACTGTACCGCGAAGTCCAAATGTCCAACATGTGGAAGGTGGAGCATCTCATGATCTTATCTATCTGAATGGCAAAAGATGAAGCTATGCATTATAGCCAAATTCAACACTCATTAATCGCAAACCTATGAAGCACAATGAGTTGGTCAAGCTAGGTGTTGCATCTCAGCTGTTGGTCTATCGTCACAGTGGCACCACGCCCCGTTGCCATCTTGTTCCCTCGATTCCAGCTGCATCCCACTCCATAGAAACACCATGACAGTGAGTATACCCTAGTCTTTCTCTTCGGCTCCTCGCTCTTCTAATACCAATCTGGTAAGTCATCACAAGGCACCATGCCACCATGGGAAGGTGCTAGCTATTTATGGCAAGGAGTGGTTACACGTCATGACATAGATATTTAAGTTCTTCACCCACCTGCCTAGCCTTAGTGATTTATTGTTTTCCTAAAAAAATCCTTATTTAGCAACTATGTTTTCATATCGGATGACTAATCATGATTTGTCATCCTTATCGTAACTAGGTGCTCGATAAGGGTGCTAGATTAGATTTGTTTGATTAGAAACCTTATCGCCTGATAAGTGACGATTAATCGATCTAGTTGTTCGACTAGTTGGGACAGGACAAATATATGTAATGTAACATGAAGGTAGAATTGAGCCCACCTGTAACTGGCCATTAGGGTAAGAAGAAGAGGAGTGACCGAGCGAGGGAAGTGAGGGAAGGAGTTGCAACCGCCGCATTTCCAGCTCCCGCTCATCAGATTCAATTTCTTGCTCTGGATCTCCTCTTCCTCGCAGCCCGTGTCTCCTCTGCAGCCTGAACCTCCTCCACCTGCGGCATGTGTATCCTCCGCCTGTCACCTGCCTCTCTAGATCTCCTTCTCCGACATCCACAGCTTCGTTCGCGCCTCTCGTGAGCATCCGCAGCTCCGTCTGTGCCTCTCTCTACCATCCGCACCTCCACCTCCACCTGTGTTTGTCTCTCCCCTGCCTAGACCCCAACACTCCACCCGTGGCTCCGAGAGTCTAAGCTACTTCTTTGATGCATAGAGGACGGAAGCGGAAGGCCTCAAGCATCAAGATGAGCCAACATTGTGCCTCCTCTCAAGGTTCTGTGTGCCTCTATGAATATGCTGATGTGTATCGATTAGTTCATCCAGGCAAAAGGGCGACTAAATGCCTGACTAGCCGCCTACACCGAATAGGACCGACTAATCAACCTTGATCAATGATTAATCATGATTAGTCATCTGATCGGTGGTCATACGACTAGCCTCGATAATACGATTTGAAAACATGCTTCATTAGAATATGATGTGATTCCTTATTTAGCACTAAAAAATAAAAATACCCTAATATACCACTTGCTTTATTTTTGGTTTTCTAAATAGCACTATCGTTCGATTTGGTCTCTAACACAGTTAATTGGGAGCAGAAAGGATTGTGTTGCCCCTATTTCCATGGGTAGCACCAACAACATGTTAACATTGATATTTTTGCACATATATTTTTTAATGTGACTATTGAGGTCTCGCGTACAAACACAATTGCATTATGCTGGTTGCTTCCTAGATGATTGAGTTGATCGAGCTAGGATGCACCCAAAGCTCGTCATACAGCCGACCGTCTTAGTTCGGTGCACCTTAGCTCGTGGTCGAGCATCACAGGCACCAGACATGCCCGTAAACTTCACCTCCTGCCACCGACAACCATGAGTGCGGGCATTGTCGGACAAAACAAAGATTGGTGTTCATGTTGAGCCACACCTTTGTTATAGTACCTGCTTGTAGCCATCGACCCACCAATGCTATTCTCTCACCTCTCTCCATCCTCGCTCTTCTAAAATTCTCCTATCGCTCATCGTTCACAAGGCACCATGAGATGAGGAGGTAGCTATTTATGGGTAATGTGTAGACGCAAGGACTGACCAAGTGACTTCCATTCTTTAGTGTCTTCACCCACCAACCTGCCCACCAATAATAATTCATCTTGTTTCTAGCTAGCATCACCACCTAGTTCAATATTTTCCTAAAAGCTAAAAGGAGAACGCGCAGGCAACCACACACCGCCTGCACACCTCTCGCACTCACACCCGCAGCCCCCGCATGGCCGCACACATCGTCTTTTTCCTTCGTCCGCTCTCACCCCCTCTCTCTCCATCTCTCTCGGGGACGACGACGGCGACCGGCGAGCAACTCCTCAGCGACCCTCGACCCGCGCCCACGCCCGCGCACCACCTCCCTGCGCCTGTGCACCGCCTCCCCACTCCCGGTCATAGCGGAACCGGCGTCGCCGGCGGCGGTGGCCGTGGATCCAACGGATCCAGCGGTGGGGGACGCGGATCCGGCCAGATCAGGTCCGGGTAGGTCTCTTCTTCCTCCCCTCTCCTCCTCCTCCAACTCCGACGATCTAGGGTTCCGGTGAACTCTTTTCTTCTCCATCAATTCTGGTGGGCTATAGATCGTCGGCCGGCCAGGGGGAGGAAGGGAAGACAAGCGGTGGGGATGGTCGGCGGGCGGCTTAGGGTGCCCTGGCGGTGGAGGCGGCGGCCAGGCCAGGTCTAGGGCGGGGGAGGCTCGCCGGAGCTAAAGAAGATGGGGCGGCGAGGTCGCCGGAGTTGGAGAAGAAGGCGGCGATGAAGGGGGAGGGGAAGAAGGCGGCGGCGCGGCAAGCTAGGGTTTGGCCGGAGCTCCAGCGAGCTAGGACCGGGCCGGTGGCGAGGGCGAGGTCGCCGGAGTCGTCGATGATGATGACTGTTTTTTTTTTTGCAAGTCACATGCTGTGGTGGAAATGTGTGCAGGCCAGGAAGCCAAATCCTGCGCGTGCAGGCGTTAGGCGTTAGTAAACTCCTTTTTTATATAATAGGCCACCGGTTCTCTACCCTAGATAAACTTTTCAAAGTAACTAGGTTATTCTACGTTGTTGCATTCATCCTGCCACACATAAGCCCTAAAATGTGTACATCAAGGTTCAAACAATTTCAAGCTAGCCATAAGGCATAGCATGACTCCTCTGTGGGGATTGGGGGGTGGGGGATGTCTAAAACTAGTTCCAGGTTAAAACCTTTTTTATAATTCTTAGTTACATTATTTTCCCCAAAAAAATATTTAATAATTTTTCCACAAGAAAAACAAAAACCACCATAAAACTAGTCATAATAAAAAGCTTACTGCATTAAAATTGAGAAGGTTAAAAATCAGATGACCATGATGTATAGTTGAGGGAGACAAATTGGACTTTTTTGGAACACTTTCCTTGCATCATAGGTGTTGTTGTGTCTAGAGATCCTAATTGCCAGGTTCCGCAGCATCAAAAAGACGATTGTGATGGATTGACATTCTATTCTAATGAATGAAGAATCATTGGAATTTTTCAGCCTTTTCAGTTCTGCGCCCAAAACTAAAGAGAAAAGGAGAGTGAACTTGACGTCAGTGTTTGGTTTTTCCATCGAAAATTAAGAAGATTTGAACACGAACTTAAATGAAGAAACAAAATACTAGTCCCATCAAACTTTGGCCAATGAGATTACTATACTCGTTTTCAGATGAACTTGAAAAAAAAAATAGATTCAGCACCACCATTAGGGGGCGGGGGACATTTTTTTTTTTTTTTGCCTTCAGTCATCCTCCTAAAACTAAACTATTGCTCGGATGGTTCACTTCCAACTTTCCAAGGAGGCCCATGGCAGGATGTGTTTAATTTCCTGTGTGTCTTTACAGCTACAGGGTAGAGGCCCATGGCAAGATCGCCGTGGGCCTGCTCATGAAGACTGAATGTCTGAATTACTAGGTTTCTTCTTTTCTAAAACAAAATTTTTTTGGCCACCGTACAGATCCTACTGCAATCTAAACAAGTGTTTCTCAAAAACAAAATAAAAAGGAAAACTAAACAAAGCTCAAGCTAGCAAATGAGCCAAACCTGAGCCGAGCCAAAGTTCCAGCCCGTTAAGATGGCTAAGATAATCTAGCCAAGCGAAGCTTGCTCAAGACCAAACCGACCAGGCCTGAGCCAAGTCAGAGTTAACAAGAGCTGTCATTCAGCATCTTCTACCCACAATACTTTCCAGCCACAAATGGATTTACAGAATTTTGGAAGCGACAAATAAACAAGTGCCGCTCTTTACCAAAAGAAGACGCGCAATGCCGCGAAGAATCAATCACAATCTAACATATCGACATAAGTCTACCAGTATTGGTGGATTGTTAGCTTCTACAACGTCACTGAAGAGAGATGTAACCACAGGGGGGCAAAACAGCAGTCCAAACCGATTCCATGCTAGAGTTGACTCTGTAACTAGAAGGCTAACGCAAACCTATACAAAATCTAATTACCACTGTCAAGACGAGTTCCCTTGCAGCCTTTACAGATAATGATTGCAACCGACTGTTAGGAGCTAGTTCAAAGAAAGAATCATCAGGTTGGCTTGTAGATCTGGTGCACAAAAAAGAAATCATGGGGAATGGGATGCCTCCTCATGCTTAGTGGCGGTTGTGCCTGCTATCTCCCTGTTTACATGGAGAATAAACAAGATGAGTACCAACTGAAAAGTGAAAAGACTTATGAACTGTGCTTTTGCAAATTTGATGAGTTGGTAATTTCGTATCATATGACATTACTACAGGTAAAATGGTCGATAAAACGTAATGAAAATATAATCATATTTGTAATATGTGTTGTTGAGCATTATTACTCCATTATTAACTTGCTTCAAACCATCAGTAGTGATTATTTGAAGTTTGGGCAGAAAAGGACGGGAAACTGGAATAGACTAATAATAAAGGACATGCCAAATGTTCTACGAAACAGATACGTAACGCAAAATTGAGACTCACCTTAAACATCATATATTACTGCAGGGCAGCCAAATACCAGCCACTTGTACTTAGAGATATCCAAATCAATGCATAATATTGGGCAACATGACACCATATTCTGACAGGCAATGTGAAGCTTCAAAAGGAAATGAAGCCCTAACTATTCCCTATGTCAGCCCTGTTGAGAGTAATATAGCCTAACCTCAAGAGTTAATTATTCTATCGCTTGGCTAGTCAGATCAGAATGTTTCCCAAAGGAAATCCAAAAATAGTTTTTCCCCTTATTGTAGATTACTGCAATGAGGCAATTTAAGTTGACAGTCAACAAAATTTTCAACCATAGCAGCACCAAGAAATGACCAGGGGAGCTAAGGGCACTCATGCTGAGGCTGGAAGGTTCCTTCTGACTGTCAAAAATATACACTATAAAGTCACCATCACCTGAAGGTCAACCCCATGCTCAGTAGGAACAGACTTCCCAGAATCATCCTTGGATTGCAAACCAAGTGATTCATTTACTGAATCAGTTTCAGGTGTAATGACAAGTGCCTCTTTGCCAGATATCCTAATGTTGTTGAAGTGTTCTGCTAGAATGTCACCTGAATCTTTTGGACTTACACTATCGTCCAGCTCTTTAGAACTATTTTTATTACCATTCTCCTTTAGACAGTTATGATTATCAAGCTCTTCCAAAGTGTTATGATTGACAGGCTTCAGGCTACTAATACCGTTGAGTTCAATAGGACATTGTATTTCTTTAGGAGAAAACTTGCTACAGTCAAGCTCCTCTTGACTGTTATGGCTATTGAGATCTTTCGGACAATAAAGATCACCAGGTTCTTTCTCAGAGCCAGGATCATCAAGCTCCATCAACTCATTATGGGCGTCTACCTTTGGCAAACTTTTATCATCATCCGGATCTTTCTCTGTGCTATGAGCATCAAACTGTTTCAAACTGCCATGATCATTCAACTCCTCTAGACAATTATTGCAACTGAATTCTATCTCAGTAATTTGACCATTGGGCCTTTGCTCAATGGCATGATCACGAAGCTCTTGCAGACTACTCAGAGCACCAAGATCTTTTGGACAATTGGGATCCTCATCTTCCACAAGCTTGTCCACACTGTGATCTACAAACTTGATGTCATCATCCTTATCTGACTGACCTTTGAGAATTATTACAGTCTCTGCATATGGACACACAGGTAGGCTTCTCAGGCGGCATCTATGGCACTTGAAACCAATGAGATTGTTCACATTCTCAATGGTAACAGAATATATATCCCCATGAAACCAGTCTGAAAGAAAAAGCAAATGTATTAAGGATTATAGAATGCAAAATATGAAAGCTATCCATGACATAAAGAGCAACAAAGTAAAATCATAAACATCAGACATGTAAAACGGCAACATTCATAGTTGTCGACTGGTGCTCCAATGCTCTCTCTGGGAAGTGAAACCACAAATTTTGAAAACATATTTTCAACTATATAGTACTATGCAAACAATGCACTTCTGCAATTCATTAAATTAATGTGTAGGATAACATAAAAAAGGATGCTCCTTTGCATAGACAACACACAAAACAGTTACTTTTAAGTAGCTCTGAAGAGAAGGAAATTATCATAACATTGAAACTAAGGGAAAACTTTTTTCACATTGGTGCAATTGTCACCATAACTTTTGTTTTTCTTCTAAGACTGGTGATTTTCTTTTCAAACTAAGGGAAACTATGTAGCAACATTTGAAACTTGTAGCATGGGGTGCTCTGTACACTTCACGACGGCAACCCAAACTAATGGCGGGGGCTAGCTGGAAATATTTTTCTTCCGTTCTCAGGAAATATGCACAAGCCATCTCATTGGTAACCATGTTACTGAAGATTTTTTTCCACTAAAAAAAGACTGACATACTCAGGACTACAGGTGATTAACATTGGCACAAATACACATCTCGATTAATCACAAGGGCAAAATTAAAAATGGTGCACTCAGAAAGACAGTGCCAAGTTAGAATGTAAATTAAAATTGGTCAAAATTGGCAAGCTGCATGCAATGGAGGTAGTAGTAAGTAACGACTTTAGTAAGGAGACATAAAAGGGAAAAGTTTCATTAGGACCCATGCCAAGGCTAAAAAGAAAGACAGATGGGTAAGAGCTAGTAATTCCGAAGAGGACGGAACACATAAATTTGTATGTCCTCCCAAAAAGAAAACTAATAATAAGATTGTTTTAGCTCACATAATTGCTAACTGAACATGTAGTTGCACTGAGATCAAAGATATGCCATGCAAGTAAAACCTGCTCACCTTCACATTTTTCACAGGCAATATAAATATCCTCTTCACTATAGCATTTCTCACACAAGCAGCATACTGGGCTGACTTCAGAAATTTCAGCATCTTCTGACGGAAAAACTACTCTTTCTTTCCTAAAACTTCTAGCCCGTTCATCATGTGGATTTTGTGTCCATCGGAGGCCATTTAACCAGTATGAATACTGTGAAGCAGTCCTCTTTCTCTTGCGAGAGCTAGCTGCACTCTCTGATACATTTGAGTTACCTTTCATGTATTTATCATACAAGCGTTTTGATATACGTTTCACTGGTTCATTTTTGGGGACATTTGATGGTTCACTTTCATGAATCTTTGATGACTCATTCTTTGACAGATCCGGTGGGTTCTTCCTGGGCCGACCACGCTTACCCTTTTTGCCAATTTTCTTTTTGTATTTCAAAACTATCTGATTCCTCCTGGTCTCAATCTTGCGTGATTGTTTCTTTTGTTTCTTCTGCTTCTTTTTGGGAGATGGCTTCTTGGGTGAAGCCTTTTTCTGAGGAGACTCCACCTTTAAGACCTTCTCATCTAAGCACTTATTACAAACAAAAACAGCATTTCTAGCACCTCTCGGGACCTTGAAATGTTTTCTATGGAAAAGAGCTGCATCAAATAAGAACATAAGATGAAGAAGATAAGTGGCAAACACTGTGCAACAAATCCCAATATAATTTTAAGCATCAATAACCAAATTAATAGGAAAAACTCAATAGCTGATGATTATCTAGAGTAAGACTAACAGTCAATGACAACTTTTTTATTTAGCGTCAGATGTAGGATACCAAAGAAGAAAGTGCATATCAAAAATAAAATCTTGGGGCCAATAGTTGTGCATATGCAAAAACAAAAACAAAAGATTTGACTTTGCAACTGCACATACCTGCACAATACTGGCAGTTAACAGCTTCACTGTTGAAAAGAGAGAAAGAATCAGAATCAGAACTAGTAAAAATAATTTTCCATGTAACAGAAACCAAATTGTGTATATATATTGGCAAACTGAAAACACAATTGCAAAAACTAATTGGACAAATCAATAGCTGCAAGAATGAAAATGCAAAAATACATGGTTTCTATGTATATCCTAATAAGTTTTCCAGAGTACTTGCACAATTGAATGGCTTCTAGAGAAATAGTACCAATAATTTGATTGGTAAGTGTGCCCTAGATTATTTAGAACTCAGCATAGTGCAGTCATGTAAGTTTATTCACATATTGGCTGATAAACACTGCTATAGAAATATAAGTATAATGATGGTATCTGAAACCATCCAGAGATGATTAGTTTATAAGACAAAGCATACAAAAGTTAATATGTCACTGCTAAGGCTCTAATCTGCATATACTATTTCTATAACATGTACACATTCTGACAGTGAGTATCAAACCTTACCATAAGCACATCACTCACATGCACCAAAGTGAGAAGCAACAGATATCAGCACAACTAAATATCACAAAAATAAAGTAGCTTGGACGAAATGTAGTGTCCACAAGTATGTTTGAACTGAAATAGACTTTTGCCTATAGCTACTAATAATTGATACGATGGGTATGGTGTGGTTCAGAAAATAAATTAAAGGAACTATTATAAGGGGTAACTATAAAACTAATCGTCTGTGGCATACCTTGCAATCACTTCTTTGTGACAATGACCACAAAACATGGTGGATCTTTTTTCCGCCTTTTCAAAGAGGTAATCAAAGCCTGTCTTTCTTGCCATTTCGGGTTTTGAGTCACACATTTTCTTAGTCTTCTTAGGTAGTTCATCAGTTTCTATCTTTTTCAGTAAACGAGCAAATGTTTTGGCTTCATAAGCCTTCAAAAGATTCAGAGGGACATGACCTTCACTTAACCAATACCTGTTCCTCTCGCTAGAGGGTTCCTCAAGTTTCGTTCCATGTTTAGAAATAACAGGAGGAACGTTCTCCCTTTTTCCAAAGTCCAACAGATATTCAACATTTGTTCCTTCTATGCGCTTACGGCGAACTATAACTTTCTTAAAAAGCCTAGCTATTTTCTGTGTTTCTTTGGTCATGAGGCTAGAAGGGAGAGTGCTCAGTATCTCAGTCCACTTGATATTCCATTCAAGCTCTTTAATCTGAAGTGAACAAAGGAGAACAATTCAGTGACCAAATTTTAGCTATTGCTTTCCAAAGCAAGGAGAAGATATCACCTGCAAAATGAGCTGGGCCGCATTTTCTGCCATTTCCACAGCAGCTCGCCAGGCTATGTTTTTTAATCTCCGCGCAAATTGTGAACCATCGGTGTATAAAACCGTGGCAATTTTCCTACGTCCAGCTGAAAGTACCAGGCCAAAAAGGTTAGGTGCAAATACAATGGTAGAAAAAACATATCTAGAAATGGACAAAAGATTGCTCATAAACCTTGCCGAGCAGCTTTGTTGACCAATGACTGAGGCAACCTCTTCCAATGAAACACTTGACGAGATAATTTTCCACCCCTCCACCAATAGACACCAACATCACGAGAGTCAACTTTAAGTTCACCGTTAGGAGATGGCTTTCTCCCTGGCTTTCTAGCACTTCCATGACTTAGAGCTTTAATAGATGAGCGGACCAAAATATGAGCTGCAGAACCAACAACTTCAACAGAGTCCGCCGGTTTCAGCCATTCTGCAGTAATGGCAACACGTCGTAGACTGGACTCTAACTGCAGAATATAAGTAAAAAAATATGTATCATTATATGGCACACATAGTTGAAAAAAGAATATGAATGAAGCATATGACAAGTTATACCGTTAGAAGAGGCTGCTTAAGTGAGGACACATCTGAAGCCTTGAGGACCGCCTTGCGCCAATTAATGCTATATTGTGGATTTTGCCAAGGGCCACTCAGCAAACCATTCAGCCTTTCTTCAATTGACAAAATGTAATGCATAGCAAGGATGCTATGGCTTTCCATATTATTTTCTGCTCTGAGATCAAGAGTATGTGGCTTAGGGCCTTCCAAGTACTTAATATCAGTTACTCTGAAAATGCAATCAACGCCCCCACTAATTTGGCAGGAGTTGCACCATCCACATTTTTCTTTAAGCAGTTCGGCAGAAAGCTTTTGATCAGTTAGTACAAAAATATTAGCATACTTTTTACATATTGTTCTCAGATGGAATGAGAGTACATCATGAACAGGTTTCTTCCCGTCCTTGTTTTCAGACAGCTTGTGTTTTAACTCTTCAGCAGCTAAAGCTGCTATTTGACCGAAACTGTAATAGTTTATGTACCCAGCAGGATCAGAATGGAGCTGGCAACCTCGTAGTTTTTCCTTAGGTGCTGATGGTAAATCTTTCTGACTCTTTGCAAGTGAACCATTAGCACGTGAATAAACAATATCTTTTTGGGATTTGCCGTTATCATTCTTATCACTAGAGGATCTATTTTGAGGTATTTGATTCAAATCACCTTCAGCAGCAATTCCACTTCGAGACAGAAGTGAAGATCTCAGTTTAATGCTATGCTGTGACAAATCTTGGTCCAAATCATCAGAATTTAAAGTGCAAGCTTTTCCAGAATACAAGTGTTCAAAGGAGTTCCCTTGTTCTACCTTAAATTGATCATGCTCACTAGGTTGCTTCAATAGTGACAAGTGTTTTGAGTCTGTCTCAGCATCAGATGTACTACATTCCCTGCTACGCTGGTAACGACTGTTAAGATTAAGTGACTTGATTGCAGTACCACAAAATGAAGAAATTGTGTTAACCATTGAGCTGTACCAAGGATGACATGTGTTCAAAACTGTAACAAGAGGGTGAATATCGATCTGACCATAATAATAACATGGGGAGTTCCCATCACATGAGTCAACCCTGAAAATTCAGAAGGTGATTTGTTTATTAATGCAGCAAGGAGTAATCATCTATGCATACAGGATAGATCCGAAAGTACAAAAAAAAATCATGTCACACTTGTGCAATATAAATAGTACACTTCTCTGCATACCCATAAATTAATGAGCCTACAGTATCACAACGACTGACTTACTAAATCAGAGTATTTCATTGTTTCATTCCAGAGAATCCTAATATAGTACTCCCTCCATACTCAAAACTAAAGAAGTTTTAGACAGGATTTAGCATACCAAGGAGGGATTAATTAGGGTGTAGTTTTTCCCGGTTTACACTTATTAAATACGATAGCGGTATTCCCTATACAACAACGATTCACAGCTGGGATGGCTAGCGCAGCGATGCCTGAGGCAAGATGGCCAGGGTTCGATCCCTCACTGGGATGATTTTTTCTCTAATGCGTGAATTTTGCATGGTCTCTTCCTCAAATGTGCGGCCACGGTCCCTTCCTGTGCGTCTTGAGCGTTTAATTCCACCTCGGGAATGTGCATGCATGATTTAATTCCTCTTCGGGACTGCACAACGACAGACGAACGGCAAGGGACAGCGTCCTCCAAAACATGGCTGAAGTATGCAAATGACTTTATTTGTGAACAACCACTTGAGTAGCCAAAACGACTTGATTTTCAAGTACAAGGGGAGTATAGTAAGTGCTTCTCTATAGTAAGAAACTGTATTTTTACTGTGGTCTCATAGAACATCAAGGTATGACCAAACCTTTGGTTTTATCAGTAAGGCCAACTTGGCTTCAAACCTCCAAGCAAGAAAAATAATAAATCCATATCCTCTACCTAGCAAGTCGAAAGTGGAACAATTGCTAATTCTACAATGCATGCCTAGGCTCATGTGTCACGAGCAGCTCTTATAGACAGAATCATATCATTGTTCCAGCTTACATGTTCTACAGAGAGCCACCAAGAACTAACAAGACAAGTAGAGCATCCTAGGTGAAGCTCATAGACAAGAGAAAAACATGTAACAGCTTACAATATCTAGATCCTAGGTGGCTTGATAGTCTGAGTGGTAGTGCACCAGAGTAACATAATCGATACACTTAGATTTTCAAAAAAAAAAAAAAAAAGAGGGCGTATAACAGAGGGTTATTCAAAAAAGCACACCAGAGCCCCAAAAGATTGTTCAGAAAGATATACATGCAAGGGGTCCAAGGCGACTTACACCAAAAGATAGCCGCAAGTGAAAAAGTATAGCCGGCCATGTGGATCGGTTCCTAGAATCTCTGCTCCTCTCATAGGATTTGCAATATTTCTAGATCCATCATTCTTGTGTATTAAACACTCAGGACAATACCAATCACCTTCAGGCAAAAGGTCCTCCACCACTCCCACACATTTCGAATGAAATGCAGCTGGACAGCCATCACAGCATAACAAATTGCCATCCATACCACAAAGATAACATTCATCACTGTTTCCATCCTCCATTTCATCAGATCCTTCTGGAAACTGAGAAGAATCCAGTGCCGCCTTAGCAGAAGAGCCCCTCTTTTTTCTTCTTCTTACACCAGAGTTTCTGAACCCTTCATCGTTGCCATCTGACTCTGACAACTTTGACCGTATAGCCCCAATCTCCAGAACATCATCAGAGAGTGAACGCAGCAGCTCGAGTTTCACCGCTGCAGGCTGCTTATAGTACTCTGTGCTCAAGAGATTCAAATCTGTAAGCTTCATACTATACCTCAATTCTGTGCCCCTGGTTAGCAAGTATTCAGCAAGATAGATAGGCCAAGTTGCTAGGTCTAACAGCTCCCAGTTAAGATTCCTACAAAGACATAGTGGGCAGGGTAACTAAAAACATGTTTCTCAATCACGTCAAGGTCTCTAAGATTAGTATACAGCAAAGGACATGAAAGTTACCTAATGCAGTGCACAGCCCACGGGTCTCCTTCATTGGCAAAGTCCTCCAGGTGGCTCTTGAGAGCCCGCAGCAGAGCGAAATGCACCCAGTCAATCAACGGGTTGACCTTGGTGGACTGCAGCGCAGCCACAAATGTCTCCAGCAAAAACGGGCTGAGGAACAACTGCCTGCTGAACGACCTTAGGCACGAGTATACTTGAAAGACATCGAGAACAGGGAGGCCGCCCAAATCCAGGCCCTGTGACGAGGGTGGCAGCTCCGGCTTGGGCGGCAGTACCTTCGCCGCGGCCTCCTCCTCCAAATCCTTCGACACGGAGCGGTACCGCCCACCACTCCCGTTCGCGCGTGGGGGCCGCTTCCTCCCAGACTGCTGCGGCGTCGAAGCCTTCAGCGCCGCAGCAGCCGCCTCCTCCTCGGCCTCCGCGGCCGCTGCCACGGCCGCAGCCGCCTCCATCTCGGCCGCGCGCTCGGCCGCCTTCGCCTGACGCGCGCTCCGCCGCACCGGCCTGGACGACTCGGGTCCGGGTGTGACCCTCCGCTTCTTCTCCGCCAACGCCGCGGTCTCGGCGGGCGTCGCGGGCTCGGAATCCTCGCCCGCGCCGGCGGGGACGGCCAGCACGACGCCGTCGAGGGTCGGGGTCGGGGATGTGTCGTCCTCGTCGCCGTCGCCGTCCGAGCGGCGGCGCTTCTTAGGGCGCCACCCGGCGGCGTCCCTGGGCGGGGTGTGCTGCATCTGCTGCAGCACGGTCGGCATGGCGGGCCCGACGAGGATCCCGGCCAGCTCGTCGGCGTCGACCTCCTCGGAGTCTCCGTCCTCGTAGAGCACGCGGAAGTAGCCCGCGCCGGGGTCGTACGACTCCACCACGCCCGCAAAGGTGCCGTACCCCGGGAACGCCTTCCGCACCGCCCGCCCCACCAGCGCCTCCATCCCCCTCCGCGCCCGCAGCGCAGATTCCCCCCTACCTACCTAGGGTTTGAGGGAGCGCGGGGAGGCCAGCGCGGCGGCGGATCGGGCGCGAGGGGCTGGGTCGCGGCGGGATCGGCGGCGGCCAGCGGTTGGGGATTGCGAGGGGACGCGGATTTGGGGGGGAGCGGGGGGTGACGAAGGGGAAGGGGAAGGAAGGTGCGGGGGGAGAGGAAGGGGACGAGACGAGGCGTGCGAGAGCGTGTTTATATCTATCGCTCGCATTTCTCGGGGGCTCGGGCGTTGGGAGTTGCTGCTACTGGCAAGTCCGTCGTTTCGGTTAGTACTCTGTACTGCGTCCCCTCCTGTGCAGGAGATGGAATGGAATGGAGCCGCGATTTGGGAGGGAAAACGTGAGCGACATGGGAAGTGCCTTGCTTTGATTTCAAAAAATGGTGGGCAAAATGTGGACGGAACGGAAGCCCATACGGGGAGCAAGGCAGGATTTTGCCATTCTCGTGCTAAAAGCGTACTACGTGCTCGCTTTTGTTGCCTACGGCTACATCGGTGGCTACTAGTCTACTACCTACCTTTGCTAACACGTACTCTCAAGATTAAACCTATGTAGAGAGAGGTTTGCGAGCAAACCTTTTTCTCCGCGTGTGCAGATAGAAATGTTAGATATTTGCCTTTTTAAATTCGGTCGCGTAGATTTTATACACATGATATTTTGCACATGACCCACGGTTATGGTTGCACTCAAATCTTCTCAGAGGACGTGGTCTTCATGTCTAATGAACAATGTCATCTTTCTTGGAAGGTCAAGATAAGATTTTATTGTTCTGTACTATCCAACAATGAACGTAGATCACCAGCTCTGCGGTGACTAGCCGAGGCTTGCTAGAGATGGATCGTGATGGGATTGGTGACGTCAATGGCCAAACAAAAGTTGGAAGGCTTAAGTAGGGGCGACAAATGATTGGTGAATAAGACTTGTGAGAACCTGGTTTCTGTTATGTATCTACTAGTGAAACTTTATGTTACGGTGAAATATCTAATGTGGTAACGTCTACGGCAGTTAAAAGTAGAGAGACGACAACAGACAATGTGCATCGAATGAGTTATTATAATGTAGACAGCTGGGGAGTTATATGGTATTTAAGAGGCCTGTTAGGATTAGGAATCATATCCAACCACTACAACCTATTGTTTACAAATAGAAAGATTTTAAGATGGAAGAAACCTCCATATTCAACTTAACTTGGTTTCCAACTGTTTCAAGGTAGAGTTTGGAGAAATAGTAAGAAATGCCTCCTATAGCTTACCTCTTACTTTGCCCCTTATCATTACTCTCAGCGATTCAAAACACAAAACAAAGGAGAAAATATTGATAGTATATTAGACCGTGTGCCTTTACATGATGGGTGGTAGGAGGGATGGTGGCAGGGACCAAGGTCTCCTAATTTTTTGGTCGGATTTCATGAAATCAGAAGTTTCCAACTACGACAGATAAAAGAGATATACTGAGATCCCAAACCCTGGCTTGCATCGTCTTCTTTCAACTAGAGACTCTTAAACACATTTTGATGTTAAGCTATTTCATGACTTCCTACTCACTTTGTGGAAACACGCAATCATGTAAAGTACTAACTACCAAGGTCCAAAACACTCAAAAGATAGCATACCATAGAAAGCTGCATTAAAATATCATCATAAACTCAGAGAATTTTAGACATGACATATAACACTATACCCAAATCCTAAAACCGAGTGGCGGTGGTACGGTAATGATCATAACATGGATTACAACCAAAGAGGATAACTCCTCTCAAATTTAACAAGTCGATATAACCATGGCGGTGTACATGTAAGACCTCTTAATAACATTTTGCTCTTTATATAGTGCTACCCTCAGTGTCTAAGGGAGAGGACGATGACATCGAGCACATCTACTCCGCCCGCTAACAATGGAACATCATCTTTTTTATGTCCACATGAGAGAGAAGCTCATCCTTAGGTGGTTTAGAATTTTGGGTAGTGTTTGAATAAAAAAACAAGGGAGCTAAATAGCCCCAGCAATAGGATCAAAGGTGGGTAGTAGTCGTATGTGGAGATGCAAGAGAGACTTGGGAGGTTTCATATAAGGGGGCTATGGCTAGCGATATCAATATCGAGATCTCAGATGCAGATATTAGCAGCCAGGGATAGGTAGTGGAGTTAGTTAACATAGACAATAATGAGTGGCAGATTCCGAAATAAACATTTCTATTGCTTGGAATTCATTAAGTCTTTGTAGGCATTGCTAGACGACGGTGTCTCTAGTCGAGCCGTACGTTTGGTGCCTGTTAAGCCAATATGATCGATGAACATCGCGTATTAGGTTAGTTTTATGGGTTCATGCTACGGCCGATGGGTATTATTGGTTGATGTACGGAGCAGTTCAGTAGCCGTTGCAAATTCGAAAGCAGTAGTAGGCCAGTAGCGCGGCGGCTAGCGAAACATGACGATGCCGTTCAGTCAATTTGCCGCCATCTCTAGTTTCCCCGCCAGGGGTGAGCTCTGTTCAAAGTTTGTGAACTTCGCCCTGTGCCGGTAGCTGGTAGACGATAGCCCGACAAGCTCTCGTTACAACCTCTCGTTTTGGAAGCCCCTGTGAAGATTTTTTTTTTTTTTTGAAAAAGGACACGTCACATATCACCTTTGCACGGAGAAAAGAGAATGGTTCTACGGTTCATGTATAATGAAGTACTGCCTTCGTCTCTTAAAATAAAAAAAAATATACACTTCTAGGATTCAATAAATACACTTATAGGATCCCTCTTAAAATAAATACAACTTCTAGAATTCAATAAACACACTTCTAGGATTCTAGTAGAAGATCGACGCTACTTTAAATTTCTATACTCGCTCTAGGTAGGTAGAAAAAGTCGTTGCATTGTGTAGTGATCACACTTCGAAAGCAGAGATGTTTGAAAAGCCTACTATAATTAGGTGGACTATACCTATAAATGCATTTATTTTGAAATAAATTTCAAATTTAGAAATACATTTACTTAAACAGAGAGAATACTGGTGTACGCTATAGGCTAAAAGTTGTATTGGCACACGAACGATTAAAATCAGGATTTCACTGATCCAAACACCCCGCTATCGGCGATCTCGACTGGATGCCTGGTCGATCGACTCCTCTCTATTGTTTCAGCCTCGTCCCTCCCGAGTCGCCCCCACGCAGGTGACCGGGAGGCGAACCCTAGCCGCCACCGCGGGCGCGCCCCTCCCTCCCCTCTCCCGCCGCGCCGCCGCCGGAGCAGGTCGCCGGCACGGCCGCGCGGCCGGCTAGGATGGCGGCGGCGGGGCTCAGCCTCTCCTCTGGCGGTGTTGGTGGCGCTGGGCTGCCGGAGCCGGTGCGGGCGCTGCCGTGCTTGAGCCACGTGGAGCTCGGCGCGGACGCATGGGCCGGTCCGCGGTGGCGCCGGCCAGGGCCCAAGCTGGCGTGGTGGCGGCAGCGGCGGGGACCTTCCTCTCCGTCAGCTCCCTCGGTCGGCCTGCTCCCCGATTTCATGTGCACCGGCCTCCATCTCCCGGGCCTGGGCGGCCTTATCCGGGGCCCAATCGGCCGGATCTGGCGGCCCCAGGTTGGGGGGGCGGCCTTGGTGCTCGGCATGGTGGGGAGGTGGGGTTCCGGGTGCCTCCGCGTGTAGAATGGACCTGGGGCCCTTGGGCGGGGTGCGACCGTTTGGGTGCCTCGGCATGGTGGTGGCAGCTCCAGGCCCTGGGGCGCGGCCGGATCCGGGGCAGCTCCAGGTGGGGGGCGGCGCTGGTGGAGCTCGGCGGCTTCCCCGGTCCCTCCCCACGGCGTCTGGAGGTGGTGGTGGTGGAGCAGCTCGGTGGGCTCCAACGGTGTTGGTGTGGCTTCCTCGGCGATGCCGTGGTGGCATGGCTGGCTGTGGCTGTGGCTTCCCCGCGGTGCCTTGGTAGTGCTGCGGCGGTGCCAGGTCCGGTGACGGCAAAGCTTGTCTGTTGGGGCTCGCCGGCGCAGTGGTGGTGCCCATGCGGGCGCAGGGGGCAGCGGCGGGGTTCCCTCCCCTTCTGCTCGTCCCCACCTTCTTCCTGATGGTGGCCGCTTTGCGATGGGGGCTGGGGCTTGTGCTGGCGTTGGAGGGCGGTCTCTGTCTATACCGTCCCTTCCCCATGGCCCTGTCCTCCGTCGTGGGGCATTCGTTAGAAGGGCGAAGGCCTTGGCGTCCACGGGGGTGCTGGAACGGGGCTTTGCCTTGGTTTTGGTACCTGTGGGCAGGGGCGGCGTGCTCGGATTGTGGACGTGCACGGCGTCGGGATGCTGGTCTTCGGCAGGTGATTATCGGCGTGGTATTGGCGCAGCTATGCGGCTGCTTTTGAGGCCGACGTGTCGTCTCCTGGTGAGGTTGCTGCAGGATGTCTGACAACGACGGATTTGGCACTTGGCGGGGACCCGGCATCTTGATCAACGCCTGTGTTGTGGGTTCTTGGGCGGAGGTCTGGCGATGGCGACATCTGCGGGTGTCATTCCCCTGTTGAGGGCGTCGCGTCCCCAACACTGTCTACGGGTGAAAACCCCAGTCCTGTTTGGACAAGCGACGGCGGCGCTTGGGCGTCGTGACCTTCTTGAAGGCGTCGTTATGGATTTCGGCTCGGTCGGGACATCTCAGACAAGGCTAGCTCGTCGTTTCCCGTTGTTGTGTTCGTGGTTGGTGCCAATGGTGGAGTAGGTGTTCTTTTGTTTTTAGGTGTTTAGTTTTTAGGTTTTTATTGCTAGTCTTTAGTTGCTTGTTGCGTTAGTGGTGGAGCTCCTAGTGGTTTAAAGTGGAGGCTCGTGTTGACGATCCAATCCGACCGAGTTCTAGTTGTTAGAGCCTTGTGTCGATGTCCCAGTCTGACCAAGCGTGGAGTTGAGTAAAGTTTCAGTTAACGCTCTTGGTGGTGCGAGTTGAATTGAGTTGGTACCTAGATGTGCAGTTAGACTAGATGCCCTCCACAATTATATTTATGGTTTTCACCCAGTTTCCATTTTAAAAAACTGAATGAAGCGTTTGCCTTTTTTTTTCTTTATTCATCTAATAGAATCGTGACAAAACTTTTACCGTCCTTTTAAATAAAACACCCCGCTATCTGCAGAGTTCAGACCTTTAATCGATCCGACTGGGATAGCCCTGGCATCTTACCTCCTACAACTATCCTGTTTATTTGAACTTAGCCTTGTTTTTCTCTCATAATAAAACAACATCATCAAGCTTATCAGCCATAAAAACCATGAGCCGAACAGCTCAGAGCCAATTGGCGCCATTTCTGGTAGGAATAACCCGCAACTGAAGAACCTGACAGAGATTGCCCTGAAGTGCCGGCCTGACCTGACAACTGAAACAAGAAGCATCAGTTGCAAGATAAAATAAGCACCACTTTCTGCATTTGGCAACTGCATCATCCATACATACATCCATGAACAAGAATCATACATCAGATGAAGGCTTATATCTTTTCTGCCATAACCATGATACCCCACTAACATATATAGCGTCAAATTACCCTAAACCACCATAGAGACCCAAATCGCATCATGCAAGATTATAGAATAAGTTCTAATTACATTCATTGTAGAGCTCCCTACATAAATTAGCCTCCTCGGCACCCAGTTGCTTCGAAACTCTTGAAAAAAGCACAACAGCACCAGAGGCCCAGGGCTCAGCGCTAGTAGAAGTAGCAAATACATAAAACAATTGGCAGACTGGGCTCAACTGTCACTTTACATGGGAGTCGTAGACGTCAAACACAGATTCTGGGATGACAGAGGGCAACTTGTCTATGTACATGAAGAGTCGCCTCAGGTTCTCTCTTCGGACTGTTGCCACATCGACGATATCCTTGTTATCTGTGTATATCCACAGGTCAGCAGAGTTTACCCTCTTCAGGCTGTCGCGGCAGAACGGACAGGACTGGGATCTTGATCTCCTGCAGTAATAACATTAACCACTTAGAACAACAGAGATTATACAGTCATCAAAGAGAGAAGAAATTCAGTGGAGGAATCTGAAAGGTATAGAACTTTGTAGGGTAGCTAGATGGTCAGATTGACGGTCACACTAACATACCGCATGCTAGTTCTGCATCGACTTGTTAATAACACACACAATGGATGACCACTGTGCTTATTTGACTTAATGTAACATCACAGAACTGTTTGGTTAGCAACCACATTTGCCATGCACAACTTTAGCCCTCAAAAAGAATATTCAATAGAAGAATCAGAAAGATATCTTTTGTAAGCTAAGATAGTGATGTCAAAGGCTGACATCAACAGACTACATGTCAATTCAGCATTCAAACGTTAATAGCACAGAGAGAATCCATTGCCCTTACTTGGACTGATATATAATATCAGTTCCATTTCCAAAAAAAAACAAAAAAACGAAGAGCTTCAGCAGACAACAGGGATACAAATGAATGCTTAGTTCTTGAAGAGTCCATGAACAGAACGAGTATCCAATTATTGTTATATGGAAATGAACTAATAGTCAAGTCCCTAGTCCCAGGTAATCTAATATTCACATTTTCATAAAAAATCACATTGATTATTTAGGTTTGGGAACAATGGATAAACCTACACCCAAAGTTTCAAACAAAAAGACAATGACATGACATGTTCTAACTGGCAGCAAACAAGCCCAGTAGAGATCTCAAGGCAAGCGCTCCAGAGTCACTGACACATAGGAACACCATTGGAACATACAGACCAGTCACAAGAATTTAGGCCTTAACTCAGCTGCTAGTACCCTTAAATTCAGGCATAACCGAGTGTTCAAGAGAAGTCCACAATACATGGATGTTGGTCTCCTTCGGACTCACCACAAGCTGCTAACCTGTTGTTCCAACCAGCTGCTTATATTGTCATTTTATTATTGAAGTTACATTACATGATCAGGCTATTATTCAAGTCTGCAGTGCCCATTCCTGAATTCTGGTCTTGTGGAAAAATGTGTACTGAAAATGAACTTGTAGAGGATGAAGTGCTGAAGAGCACATCTTCAAGTTCTGCCCCAAAACTCCTACTTCATAGGACATAAGATTATGATCATTGTGGATCAAGAGCTAGTAAACATCGAAGAGCAAGAATGGCAGCTGATATTAGTTAGCTGTAGAAGAGATTTTTAGCAAGCCTTTTCTATTACAGTTTGCTGCCCAACTAATCACATTTGAAGATCTACCGATAGGGAACACAGTAACAGAAGAATGAAGGACACAACAGCTAACGAAGCAAAATGGCAGTCATGGACTTATGGTCACGATTTAGGATCAATGTTTCATAAGGGTGAATTGATCCTGTATGTAATGTGGCGCTCAGGGCAAGCAAAAAATTGACCTGATAGCCACCTACCATTTTCAGCTCAGTACTAACAAATCCACAGAATTATGACACATCCAGCTTATATACATGTATCCAAGCATTACTGTATCAAGCTGGAAATTATTTCACATGCAACACGTAGTATTTCATCTTGAGCATGCAGAAGTGCATAATTGTCAGAACAACATAATAACAATCAAAATATCCCAAAACATTTAGAAACGGGAGTGCAGATTTGTACCAGTCACGGTAGCATTTAATGCACATAGCATGGCTACAAGTTGGAAGAACAACTTTGCTGTTTATCTCCATGCATATGCCACATTCCTCCTCTATATTATCATCAATCTCTGATATTACTGTTTTCTGATCCTCATCTCGTCTTATATACCTCTCTAGACATACTGCTTTCTGTTTTTTATCCTCCACTTCATTGATTCCTTCATGTAATTGCATCAAAGAGGGAAATATGACAGCTGCCAAAAACAACTGAGAGCTAATGAACAAGAAAGTAAGGATAATAAATGTGCAAAGAAAATATCAATCAATAGATTCTCAAAGGTACGCACTATACCATAAAATTCCCTGATGCTTGCTTTTCTTTCATGAGTACACATGGTGGTTGTCCCATCAGCGTAAACCTGCACATTTAATATAATTGTGACGTAAACTGAAGTACTGACTCACCATTAGAAAAGGGAAGAAATTTAGTTCTAAAACCAAAGTGTTGGTCAACCTTATAAATTAGAATCCTCAACAGCCCAAGTGCACCAGCAAGGTTGCAGTCTGTCCACTGCACAAGAAAAAGGAAAAAGTGGGCAGCAGGGCAGTATGCCATCCTCATCTGAAGGCAGGCGCCATCATATTCCCTCCGAAATTCAGAAGCACTGCATTTTTACAAACCAAATAATTAGCAGTGAACTCTTAGTAATGTACTGAAGCAAAGGGGGAGAAACCAAAATGATGACTTGCCAGGACAACTAATGCTCATACAACTAGGCCGTGAAACAAACCATGAAAAGTAGTTAAATTCATCATTACAGCAGATGATATTAGGCCTCATGGTGTCTTGGTATATTTGTAGACACAAGATTCTTACCAAATGACAGATGATGTCAATAAAGAAGAGAGAACAGATGCCACTCAAGTGAGGTGCATGGGTAAAGAAGGAAACTTTCCCAGTGCTATAACTAAAAGACAGTTCTTCTAGGACAAAAGAAGATGAATTTGACACAACCGCAAGAGGAATTCCGGGATGGTAACTCAAACGGGCTCCCATATAGCAGTGCTTCACCAACAAAAGGAGATTTGGCCAAAAAGAGGTCCTCCAGATTTGCTGACAGGTATCGGTGTGAGAAGCTACTGGCAGCAAACTTTCATTTACAGAAACTAATTAAACCCAAAACAAACACTACAAAAAGTGAAGTGGTATTTATATAGCCAGCATAAGAGCTGAAGAGCATCATATCTAGTCCAGATATTTTGGTTGGGGCCAAGAAACCAAAAGGTGACTAGCCGTGTCCCATGATCTAAGTTCTAACCCATCAATCATTAGATTCCGGACCTGAAATAACCCGAGCAACTCTGTCCTAACAAAACAAATCAACAGAGCAATTCCACCCAGTGTCCGAGCTCAAAATACGCACCGGCCGGTCAAAGGACAGTAACAACACGGACCTCTCCTCTCTCAGCTGAACAAGCGAGTGAAGGACAGTGAACAGGGACGCGAGAAGAAAGGCGGAGCTTCACTACTACTCACATGGAGTTGGCGTGCTGGATGTCGGCCTCGAGCACCTTGAGCGAGTCCCTGAACGACCTCCCCATAGACACCACCTCCGGGAGCGCTCTGCCTCACCTCCACCTCCGGCACCGCGACCATCCAAGCCCCGGCCTTCTCCAGCTCCAGTCCCCCTCCCCTGCACTCGCCGCCCCAACAAAACTTCACCCACCCACCCACCCAAAGTCCCGAACCCTAGCGGCCTAGCCGACCGCGCTCCGGTGCTCGTCCTCCCGATCCGCGCTGGCCCAATCCTCGTCCACGCGCTCCGGTAAACGGCACGGGCGGCTCGAGTGGCTGGCGGTGGTTAGCGGCGCGGCCATTTAAAGCTCCGGCCCCCCTCTCGCTTTCGTCCCCGGGGGTGAGGTGCCTTGCGTGCACGGGAGGGAGGGCACAGTGAAGCCGCCGGAGTCACTGACGCGTGGGGGCAGGCGAAGAGGACCCACCTGCCGGTGAGGGAGTGTAAGGTGTAAGTGGGGCCGAGTGGGGTCCAGGTAAGGGTGCCACGTACGTTTCTGGAAGGTGCGGTGAGCTCGCTGGCTGGGCATGTCTGTTTTGGTTTCGTCCCTACCCGGGTTTCAAAGTCGTTTATACGAGCCAAAGTACACGTCAGCATGCTGTACGAGGGGCCAATTTGTAGGATAATTAGGACGGCACAGATGATTTAGACCTGCTGATAGTAGTATCATATATTTTTCCATCCTTGTTTGGTAGTTTCTGGACGCAGCCTCCGTCAATGGAGATGGTCAATAAGATGTGTAATAATTCTGTGATTCAAATAGACTTGTTTAAAACCACTGCCATGCCAGATGTTATGCACAGTAATAGTATACACATGTTGATTGCTGAATACCTGATCCAAGAGGATTAATATTTTCTAGGGGAGTTTGCATCTGTGCACGAAAACTACACCTTCCGTCTCAAATTATAGTTCGTTTGACTTTTTTTGCCTCAAGTTTGACCACTCGTCTTATTTAAAAAATTTAAGCAAAAGTAGTTAAATTTAGATCATTCTCGAAGATCTTTTATTAATAAAGCAAGCTATAACAAAAAAAATAATATTTTAAACAATTTTTTGATAAAACGAGATGGTTAAACTTGGAATCCAAAAAATTAAACGAACTACTACTAAAATAAAAGGAGGTAATGCGAAGCACAAGTAAAGTGACAAGATTTGCACCCTGCCCTCTTAGCATGAAGCATGATGAATGAAATCATGAGAGCTGCGTGCTTTCTACCCAGGGAAAAACCCATCTTTCTTTCCTTCCTTTACTCCAAGTGTTCAACCACTCAGCTCCATTGTCAGCTGAAGCAGAATACCAAACACTGTCACACTACATGCTCCTAGGTATAAAGTGGGGGAAATGTTTTACATATGAATTGCCATGTCAGATAACAGTATGCATTCCAATGTTCAACACTGGACACCTGGCCTTCAAGACGTGGTCAGGTGAAAACAGACAATCGTGTGCACATCATCATTTCAATCGACCGTTCGATACAGTTTTGACCAAGATCTATATCAAGACCACAACAATAGCTTAGGCTAGATTAATTTCATGAATAACGTGATGAAGGATCAACAAGACGGGGATGCTTCGACACCAGGCTATAAATCGGCCTCGTCAGGCTGCTTCTATCGATTCATCTGCCTCTTTTATTGCACGGATAAGGTGGGTCATGCGGTACTGCAGCTTCTCGTTCTCGATGATTAGCTTCTTGTTCTACAAGGTTCATGAGACAAGGCATGGTAATGTAGATATGAGATACACACAGTTGTATGATTGTGACGGTTTCAAAAGCCAAGTGGTCGATTACCTTCTCTTTTTCAGCCAAGCATTCTGCAGTAACCACATCTAGCTTTGACTGAAGATCCTTCACCGCAGAAGACGTTGCCTCAGATCCACCGCCCAGACCATCTAGCAAATTAATTATGTAAAGAAGGAATTAGGCACTTCTCTGATCTCTCGACAATAAGGCCACACTTGGAACAGCAAAACATATGAAATTACCTTTGTTGTACAGCAAGGCTTCCAGCTTTGCTATGCGTATCTGTGGGATGAAAGGAAGCAACCATAAAATTAGGAAAGGTAGCATTGAAACAAACCACCTGTACAAACTAAGCACCCGTGTAACCACTCTGACCAAGCATCAAAGGATCACCACAGGCTTCCATGTGGCTGGTCAATTCATCACATCACGATAACTTCTAATAAAGAAACATAAGAGATAGCAACCCACAAAGTACAGCTTAGCCCAGTAGTTATCCACAGACCATAGCCAGCATGATCACTGGGTAGGTGATATGGCAATTTAAGAGAAAATGGTCCATGGTAGCCCCTCCTAGCCTGGTAGGTAATACTGCAGTAGAAGAACATGCTAGGTTGCTATTTTACTAAGTTAGGCACTTGTGCTGGCAGTATGGGTGGAAAATCTTCAAAGCGGTATTAGATAGGAAGGGACCAAGATGTTTTTGTAAGGACACAGGCGGGAGCTCCGCCAGAGAAGGAAAAAGACAATCAAATAAGAACATAAAAATCTGTAGCCAGGGCAGTTGAAACAATGTTACATGACAGTAGTAGAAATGGCCTTAAGAATTCTAAGCATTATGTCCTTTCATGCTTTTAAGGCCGTGTCAAACACGGTTTCTCGCTTTACAAGCAACCCAAATCATGCAGATAGCACGGAAGTAACCGAATTTGAAAGATTGTAAAACAGTTGGCTTCCTCTACAGCTAGAAGCCTGGCAGTACCTCAGGAGTGAAGACCATACACTCGATGCATCAGCTACTAGGACGTAGGTGTACTTACAACTCTATGCAATTAGGCAGGACCTCAGGAGTGAAAGTGGGGGTTATGAAGCATTTGTTTCATTTGGGTTCACAAATCTGAAATCTCATGTATGGTCTTATGGATTAGATTCTGTCTACAATAGCACAGAAAGAACATAAAAAAGAGCCGCATAATTTGCTCATAATTCGTCACCAATCTGTTTTATCTGCCCCAACATACACCACGAATAAGAAAGAAAGAAAAAAGTGGCATCCCACGACACCAGTCAGCACTCAACACTGACCAGCTGTCCCGCAACCAAACCCACCAATTCCTAAGAATAGGAGACGAACTAGACGATTGCTGCCGATTAAGAGTTGTCTAATCCTAAGTAAAGAGGAACCGCGGGGAATCACAGGTGGTCAGGAGCTCGGGGGAAAAAAGAATCGAGCGAACCTCAGCCTCGGAGGCTCTTTCCTGGAAGGGCTTGAGGGCCTCGTCCAGCGCTGTCGTCGTGGGGTCACGGGCCGCCGCCATGCTCGCCGTCGGTTGCTTGAGCCCCCGGATTCGAAGGAGTCTTCGTTTTTGTCAAGGGATTTCAGTGGGGTGTCTGGGGACTGCACACTGGAGTCTGGGGGACGATAAAGAACTCATGGGCCTACTAATTGTACTACTGCTCTAGAAGCCCATCAAGGCCCACCTGGATTGGCCGCTGTGACCTTCAGTCGGTTGTCGGTATCATTATTAGTACTATCACATTATATGTCCCAAAAAAAACTATCACGAATTCAAAAAAAAAAAAAAACTATCACATTATATAATTTCATTCATAATTTTGCTCCCAAGTTCCAACCTGCCCACTTCAAAAAAAAAGGATAAAAAGTTCCAACTATTTGAAGTTGATAATTTATTCTTGGTAATTTCATTCGAATTATGGTGATTTTATTGTAGCCTATATGTTTATGTGTATGTTATAATTTATTCTTCGTAAAATTTACAGTGGTTGAAATTTGTCTATAGATGAAACTATTTGAAGTTGATAGTTTTTATTACGGGGGTAACTAGACACTCGAATCATAAAACCTAAACATAAATAGAAAAATACTAAGTGCAAAACACATTCTAGTGGTCTCATGAAACTCCTGCAAAAACTATACTTAAGAGTTTTTTTTTCAAAATAATAAACCAATGCACATCCATAGTGCATTTTTAGATATACATTTGTCACAATTTTGAAATATTAAAATCAATATAGACAAACTCATATGAAAACAATAAATTTTAGTGCACATGCACTAAGATAAAATTTATGGGAGTTAGTCTTTAGCACATATGCACTTAAAGTTTGTATAATCTTCTATGATTTTTTATCACAAGAGTTCAAAAATTGAATTATGCATATACTCCTACGTTCATACGTTTATATTTTTCTATAAAAAAACTTGTAAATATGTTTTTCTAATTGTAGGTTTTACGATTGGATCCCATGTGTGAATATCTGTTTTTGATAGGTCCATATTTTTTCCACAGCCCAAATTTCTCCCGTGGAAGCCATTCCTCGTTCCCCTCTTTAAAGCCCTAGCCCTCGGTGGGTCCACACCCAACCCATCTCCTCCTCTGCCTAAAGCCGCCGCCCGCCCGCCGGCGAAGCGCGCGGCGAAGAGATGGCGCTGTACCTGCTCTTCGAGTCGGCGTCGGGGTACGCCCTCTTCCACGCGTACGGCATCGACGAGATTGGGCAGAGCGTGGACGCCGTCCGCGCTTCCGTGCTGGACCTGCAGCGCTTCGGCAGGGCCGTCAAACTCAACGGCTTCTCCCCCTACTCCTCCGCCCTCGACGCGCTCAACCAGTGCAGCGCCATCTCCGAAGGTACCGTGCTCTCTCGCCCCCGCCTTCTCCCCAATTCACCTCGCCCAATTTGAACGAATTGCGAGCCGTGGGTGGGCTGTGCCGTGCAGGGATCATGACCGACGAACTGAGGAACTTCCTGGAGCTCAATCTGCCAAAGGTGAAGCAGGGAAAGAAGGCCAAATACAGTCTCGGTGTCACGGAGCCTAAGGTCGGGTCCCACATCACTGAGGCCACGGGGATCCCCTGCCAGAGCAATGAGTTCGTGCAGGAGCTGCTCCGAGGAGTGCGGCTGCACTTCGATAAGTTCATCGACCAACTCAAGGTGATGAATTCGCTTCTAAACGAAACTCTTGTTTACCTGACGTCAGTTTTGTTACTGGTCTAATTTTGGAATCTGGAATGTTATAAATTCAGAAACCTAATGCTGCTCCATAGGTGTCTGGTTGCGTATCACATTGTCGGAATAATACTTGAGAAATTTTATTTTCTGGTTAATTTTGCTTGTGTAACGAAAATCTATGGTTTTGGATGGCTTTAGCCCTGAGAGTTACACAGTACAGATCCCATGAGTGTCTCATCAGGTCTAACTATTTGTTGCTTATATGCAACAACATTGCAGGCATCTGACCTGGAGAAGGCTCAGCTAGGCCTGGGGCATAGTTATAGCAGGGCCAAGGTCAAGTTCAACGTGAACCGTGTGGATAATATGGTGATTCAAGCTATCTTTCTGTTGGACACACTCGATAAGGATATCAATTCCTTCTCCATGAGAGTGAGGTTAGTCTAACATTTTCCATTTAGTCATGCTATTTATTGTCCAACACTTCTTAGATGATGTGATGATTTGCTCACCTCAACTCCATTTTTTTAACAGCACCTTGACTTGGTACACACATATGTTCTGGATGACCCTAAATTTAATTGAATGCCATGCTTCTTTTGTTTTGTGTGCTTATGCTGCCATGACATTCTGATCTGCAGAAATGTCATTCTGGAGCACGCTGCCATTTTTTCTTCACTTTAATCTATAGAAGTGTCACTGTAAAGAGTATCTAATATCTGTTGTGCTTTAGAGAAGAGGAATTATATTAGTGCTGTGCTTTAGAGAAAGGGAGGTTATTATAAATGTCTTTTGTGATAACTTGTTCTTAATCTTAACTCTGTAATGCTGAAAGCACTTCAGTGATCGTACAAAATGCTGTCAATGCATGTGTGGAAGATCATGTAACTCATCATGTCGGCATATTTACTCGTTGGATCGTTGACATCACGGCAGATCTTACTTCATTTATCATTCTGTCTTTTGAATATTATGTGTGATGGTGATGTTGGTTTGGCTGTATTAACATCTTACTTAACCATAATGCAGGGAGTGGTATTCATGGCATTTTCCAGAGCTAGTCAAAATTATAAATGACAACTACCTCTTTGCTAAGATTACCAAGTTTGTGGTAAACAAATCTGATTTAGCAGAAAAAGACATTCCAGCTTTAGCAGATCTAATTGGAGATGAGGATAAGGCGAAAGAAATTGTTGAAGCAGCAAAGGCATCTATGGGTACCAATACATCAACAACTAATTCTGCAATAGTTGAAGTATTGATATCTTTATGTAAGTTGTTAACTTCTTTTTTGCTGTTGTATTTTTCAGGCCAGGATCTTTCACCAGTTGATTTGATCAATGTCCAACGGTTTGCCCAAAACCTCATGAAACTATCTGAATACCGTAAAAATCTCTATGAGTATCTGGTAACAAAGATGAACGATATTGCACCCAACCTGACATCTTTGATTGGTGAAGTTGTTGGAGCTCGACTAATCTCTCATGCTGGCAGTCTTTCCAATCTTGCCAAGTGTGCTGCCTCCACTCTTCAAATACTTGGAGCTGAAAAGGCACTTTTCAGGTACTTAATAACAAGCTGTTTATGCATTGTTAGCCTCTTATCGATATCAAAACCATGCTTCGAAGTCCTAAAAGTTTGTTACCTGAATCCAGACTATTGACTGTTGTCGTAAGTATTAAAACTTCTCCCTTTATGCCTCTGAACTCTTTTGCTTGTCCTTCTGTATTCAATTGTAGAGCTCTGAAAACTCGTGGAAATACACCAAAGTATGGCCTCATATTCCACTCGTCGTTCATTGGTCGTGCATCAGCTAAGAACAAGGGTCGTATGGCTCGATACCTGGCAAACAAGTGTTCCATTGCTTCACGCATTGATTGTTATTCAGGTCAGTTGCACAACTTGTTTGCAAACTTCACATATGCTGATACCGTGTTCTGAGACACCTGACTGTTTCTGTTTGGATTGCAGAGTTGAATACATCCATTTTTGGACAGAAGCTGCGTGAGCAAGTTGAGGAGAGACTAGACTTCTATGACAAGGGTGTCACACCTCGTAAGAACCTTGACGTGATGAAAGCTGCCATTGAGGGTATTAATGCGGTTTCAGAGGATGTTGGTGGTAAGGATATACACCCTCTTCCTTGGTTCCACAAACACTCAAATTGAATTCATGTTTCTAATACCATATCAAAGTAATTTACACTTATTACATGTTACGGAACCGACTAATTTATACAAGATCAAGTACTGATGTCCCCGTTAATACGTTGACACTCACATACTTTCACTTATATAAACCCGGTAGTCCAACGAAATCACGAAGGATTTCAAACTAACTCGCAACAAACCAAGATCGTAGTAATTCAGCATAACCACATCATCAGTTATAACATTTCAAAGATAATCTACATAGATTCAATACATCGGAGTACACTTTAGTTATTACAAACCAAAATATAAGGTAGCAGAAGCAATATAGTTTTAAAACCAAATCCATAGTTTAAAGATTACATTGCCAGTTCAAGTTCACATCCTACAAAAGCAATATAAGGTAAGAAGTCTAGTAGAGACCATGCCCAATGGTCTAGTCTTCATTCCCGGCTGGGAGAAGGCAGTATTTGCAGCAACCATTATAGAAGATGTCATCTGCAACAAGAGGGAATAAAACCCTGAGTACTCAATTGTACTCAACAAGACTTACCCGGCGTAAATCAGAAATAAAGACTCCAAGGATTATGCAAGGCTTATTATAGGTGGAGTTGGTTTAACTCATTTTGCATAAAAAGCCTTAAGTGAGGAGAGTAACCATATTGTTATTAGCATCAAGTTAATATTCATTAACCTGTCATCTATGTTTGCCCCTGTGCTAAACAAGCAAAAGAGAAGAGAATTACATAACCAGCTATCTTGTGAAGCATCATTAACCATCCAAGCAATTTAATGTTTTCAAGTATGGAGATAATCCCGTCAAGCTTCTCACTATCCAGGAGACGATGGCGATTCGAATCGATTACTACCCAGCTGGGGAATTATTCCTAACACTCTTCCGGTATGCCCCGCTAAGGGTAACCGTAGAACACCGTTCGTACAACTCAGGAATCACGGATCCAAGCAGCGCCTCACTCACATGGGGGTCACCAAGCCAGGTCAGGAATTTTAACTCACCTGATACGGGACTTACAGACATGGTTCTCATCTGGGTACCACCACGCCGCTGGACTTACAGACATGACGACTAGTATGTACATACCACCCCAGTAGTGAGCACTTGATACTCCTTAATTTCCGGCCTGAGTTGAGCTACTAGGCTTCGCGGCGGATAACCTCCGATCCAACCAGCTAAGTGCTAGACACTGTTCAACATGACAAAGAAAGGATTCATTCCTTGTAGGTGATTAATCGGCATGACAGTACACTTCATTTAACAAGGTCCGTCGATCTTGTAACTTCCATGTTCCGCCTTACCGTCGATTTACATCCATATGGTTATTTGCACGACAGCACATATAGCCAACCGTGAACCATCATCCTAATTCTCGCAAGTGATTAATAATCACTCAACTTCTACCGTTTAAGCGTAGCTAAGCAATACTACGGTATCATATCATTAGGATTTCAAGAATAATAAACTGGACAAGGAAGGGTGTATGTGCAGAAAGGGTTCCAAATCAACTCCTATAACTTAATGCAACAAACATAGTATATTTAGTAAATTATAAAAAGTTAGGAAGTTAAAATGCTCGGGGCTTGCCTTTCACGAATGTTGCGGGTTCGTGCAGCGGGCACTCCAGAACGACCTCCTCTCTGGCGTCGGGTTCGACCTCCTGAACCTTCTGCTCCAGAGGATTCTCCGGCTCTTGCGGGCACGTTCCCTTGATCTCCAACAGGGTCACTCCTGCTGGCGCACCTATTGCATGCATATGCATAGGATGAGAATCATGAATGCATAAGTGATGATGGTGATGATAACATGATGCTTATCATAACAAGTTGATCTGATCACATCACTGGACACTCGTTTACCGAGTTCTCCGGCCCTATTCGAATCATTATAACAAAAACATTTTACTTTTCTTATAGAAGGTAAACCCACTTACCAAAACTACACAACTTAACATATAACAGTTCATCCTCAGTTAAAGACTTAACACCTGCATCTAAGATCTTACTTTAATTAATTTAGACACATAAAATATCAAGTATGGCAAATCATAAGATATAAAGAAATATAATTAAAACATATCATTTCATGCACCGAGAAGAATATGATATATATAAAGAAAATGATTAAACAATAAAGTTAACCTTCTTATTAGCTAGAGAATATCAAGACAAAATTAATAAACTTGGTTTCACAACTTTTGGATAAATAATCCTCTAGTTATTAATTTTGCAAATTAAAAAGGATTTTCTTCTAATAAATAAAAGCTATATATATAAAAATTTACCAAACTGAAATTTTTATGACTTCATCGTGTAGATCACAATAAAATAAAACTAACAAAACTAGTTTCACTATATTTGGACCTTTGTAGCTCAAGTTATGAATTTTCAAAGTTTGAATTCAAAACTAAATTGAAAAGCATTTTCAAAAGGAAAAACAGGCACACGGGCGGATTTGGCCGGCTCAGCCTAGCTCGTCCTGCGGCGTGCGCGTGCGCGCGGCCCAAGCACGGGCGAGCGGCCCAGCGGCGGCAGAGCAGCCGCGCGAGGCCCAGCAGCAGCAGGCCGGCCCATCGCGGCGGCAGCAGCGCACGCGCGCGAGCGGCCCAAAAGCTAGGCAGGCCAGCCCAGCGCGGCCTAGACAGGTGCGGCCTGGCAGACTTACGGAAATGTCCTTGTATTTTCACAAAATTACAAATAGGTCCTAAACATTATTTGGCACTATTCACATGAGTCACAAACTTTGCATCAAGACCCCTGGACTTATTCCTATTTGCAACACGACGTCCCTAGGCAGCGCCCGAGCAGAGCACAACGCAGGAGCGCCTGGCCAGCCGCGGAACTTGCCGACGGCGAGGTCTCCGGCGACGAGACCGGTCCTACTCGACTCCCCGCACACGATAGGCTAGCTAATGACACAAGTTAGGGTTTCGGGCTACAGCGGTGACACGCGGCGTTGACGGCGCACGGAGCACCCGGTGGCCGGCCGGTTTCCGGCGAGGTCGAGGCGCTAGAGCCAACAAGGTCTTCGGTCCTAGCTTCTACATGATAGAGCGATTCCAAAACGCTAGAGAAGAGAAAGGAAGGGAGGCAGGAGAGAGCTGGCCACGCGAGACCGAGCTCGCGGTCATGGCGGCCATGGCGACGGCGCGACAAGGAGGCTCACCTCGAGATGGCACAGGGCACGACGGGGTCGGGGAGGAAGAGTAGCTCGTGGCGGAGCTATGAGCGAGATAAATTGGAAAATGATCGAGCGGTGTGGGCGAATTTCGGAGGCGACAGTGTGGTGGCCGGTGGCAACGGAGGGAGAGAAAAGGAGGAGGAAGAGAAGATGGAGTGGCCGGCGTCGGCTTTGGTTGGCGCGGTGAGGTGGCAAGAGCCTTTGCGACGTCGTCCACGCGGCTGGTCGCGCGGCCGAGCGCGAGAAGGACCATGATGGCCACGGCGTCGGCGATGAACAGCAAGAGAAGAGAAGAGAAGGTCGGTTACCGTAGCCCTTTTCCCCTTTTTCATTTCCTCCAAATTTCATATTGAAACTTGAAAATTTTCCAATATGAAAGTTGCTCAAAATAAACTGAATTACATTTTTACTTTTTGAACCATATTCAAATTCTTGATATTTTTGAAACTAGGGTTTTGAAATTTTAAATTTGAATTTGGAATTCAAACACCTTAGCACAATAAAATGCCATGACAAATTGATGTAGGATGCTTATGCACATGTAATGGAATGCAATTTGGCTAATAACACTTGAGATGTTACATTACAAAATTTATTTTGCAGGTAATGGGAAGAATCACTTGTCTGCTAAGAAAGGCAAGAAAAAGAAGTCTAAAGCTCAGTCTGACGGTGAAGCAATGGATGTTGATCAGCTTGCTGCTGGAGAAGATGAACCTCAAACTGAGAAAAAGAAAAAGAAGAAGCACAAGCGTGAGGAGCCACAGGATGAAGAGATGGCCACTGAGCCACTCAGTGATGATATCAAACAAGATGAGACTCCAAAGAAGAAGAAGAAAAAGAAAAACCGAGACACATCTGAGGATGTTGAGCCTAAGACAGCCACTGAAGGGAAGAAAAAGAAGAAGAAGAAAAAGAAGTTCAAAACTGAGGACAATGATGAGTAGTTATCTAGAATCTCTAGATTAAGTGTGAATCTTATTTATATGCATCAATTGAGCCAATCGGGCCTCAAGTAAGCTTTTCACGTGTGGTAAATGCTGTCACATGTTCTTAGCCCGTTGCTGAGTTTACAGTGTAACGAGACAATGGTTCATCAACTTCACGGTATAGCTGTTGCAATTACATTCTGATATAACCCTTACAACGCATAGTGAGTATAGCTGCTGCGCAGACCTTCATTAAGTTCCGGATGTCAGAAAAATTAAGTATCTCTCGGATAGAGGAACAAGGAAGCATTGAAGAGAAGCTTATCAACTTCTGAACGGCTGATGATGTGTGTTCTGTATTAAATTTGACATTGGAGTTCACATGGCTCAGCTACTTTATTTCATATGACCTACAACATAATTTGTGTATGGTGAAGGCGAGTGGCCGTCAGCACACACGACAACTTCCTACACTACTGGAGGCTCAACTATTGGTTAGTGAATATTCAAGAGTGTTATATGTTATTTGCTTGGAAATGCAGTGCCAAAACTTTTAACAATGCTATCAGTAGATCACTACTACTTTTCTAAAGAAACTGCAAAACTTGGTTTACTCGTCATGTCTTCTGATGAGAGGTCTTTCAGAACCTGTTCGACCTCATGAACTACCCCAAGCTTCCTGAACCACGCAACAGGCAACTGGGAGGGCTCTTGGCCAATTGAAACTCCGTTTTCTTCAAGCTCTGTCAAAAATTCCAGTGCTGTTTCTAACATGCTCACCTTCTCATAAGCACCCAATACCAAGGAAATACATTTGTCACAAGGTTTGACTCCTGCACTTCTCATATTGCGGATTACACAAACAGCTTCATCGATTCGATTTGAGAGGCAGTAAGCATTCACCAGAAGCGCGCACAACTTCGTGTCAGGCACAATCCCTGCAAACTGTATGGCATCAAAAATCCGCTGCCCCCCATCTGAGTCGCCTTTGTATGAATAGGCTCTCAGCAATGCCTTGTAAACTTCCTTTCCTGCCAATATCTGCTGGTCCTTCATTTCTTTGATTAAATCTTCTGCTTCCTGCAACATGTCAGCCCTGATATAAGCCATGATCATTGAGCCGTATGCGCGCTTATCCAGTGGAAGACCGAGCAACACAATTTCTCCGAATATTTCTTTCGCGCGGGTCAGATCTCCAGCCTTACTGTACATGTCCATCAGTGCAGTCAGCATGACCTGATCGCAAGGGAAACCTCTGTCTTTCACGGCGGCAAATGCATCCTCAGCTTTCTGCAGTAGCTTTTGCTTGCCATAGATGTGGATCAACTTGGTGTAGTCTCGAACATTTGCTTCAAACGAATTTTCCAACAATGCATACGCCAGTACCTGCCAAAATCACTAAACTCATAAGCCTATTACTAACAGAGTAACTGTCAGCACCTTAGAAATCAGAATTCAGCAAACTGCAGTTAGTTACGAGATTGTGAGAAAGACAATAGTGACAATTTGAAGGTTTGAAGTTTCAACCAAGCACAGCAGCAAGTCGAGAACATTTAGTCGGAACACAACACCAAACGATCTAAATTCATTATCCATAAACGATGTACAGCCAACTGTTCGAATCAATTACTTCATCAGAACTTCAGCAAGCACTCCCTAACAGTCATAACCGCACACGATGCTTCAGAAGTCCAGAGTTCTAACAGACAAGTAGAGAAATGATGTGTTTTTCACTGACCTCAGCAATCAGCGGGCTGTCCATGGCCTTGAGTTCCTTGAGAACCAGCAACCAATCCGCCCTCTTGGGCTTCATCGCCTTCACCCCGTACGCGAGCAGCGCGCCAAGGCTCTCGTCCCCGGGGGACAGGCACACCACGCGCGCCATCAGCGCCTTGCAGAGGTTGGGAAGCTTCGGAGACAGGCCCCGAACTGCCCGCTGCTGCGACTCAGTCAGGTCGGACCCGAACGCGTTCCACCTAAACCTTGGCCTGGCCTCGCTCACCGCCGCCTGCTCAGCCTCAGCCTCCGCGGACAGAGTCGGCGACTCCCCGCCGTGGCCACCGGACACGCAAGCGCATTGGCGAGCGGGATTCCAGGGCTTCGTGGCACATGTGGTGGTGCACGTGAGCTTGGCACCTGCTGACCGCAAGGCAGGGATGGCGAGGGAGGCCATGGTAGTGGCCGAGCAAGGCGGGCGGGGCGGGACGACGCCGGAGAGGATGATGAGGGGCAGCTATCCAAAGAAAGATGATCGATCTGAGCCGTCCGTTGATCGAATATACGGCCCGTACGGTCCTCGTGATGCATAGAGAATATCCTCATTCGTCACCATAGATGCCTAATCACACGGGCGCTCGGTGTCCGGCTCGCGCACGACTCTGCCAGGTGGGTCCCACCAGCACCAGGGCGACTCTGCCAGACGGGTCCCACCCCACCAGCGCCGCCAGATATAAATAAGCGGCGGTCACGGCTCGGCCTGCTCCTCTCCGTCTCTAGGGTTTGAGATTTTAGCCGCCGCCGCAGCTCTTCTCACTTCCCCGAGAAGTCGCAGCCGACGACGTTCTCCTCGACGATCGATCCGATGGCCGTCTTCTCCGACCTCCACACCGCCGACGGGCTCAAGACCCTCGAGGCTCACCTCGCTGGCAAGACCTATGTGTCTGGGTGAGTGCCGCTACGCTTCTAGCTGACTAGATCTGTTGATTGGTAGCGATTTGCGCTTTGATTAGTCCCTGTTATCGATTATTAGCGCTACTATATGTGATGATGACCGTGATAAGAGATCTTGTCGTTTTCTCTTCAAATTTAGCAATTTTTTCTTCTATTATGTCGATCGGGTTGTGTTTGCTTATAGTGCTTGTTATGCTGTCCGTGCAGTGATGCGATTACTAAGGATGACGTTAGGGTCTTTGCGGCGGTGCCGTCGAAGCCTGGCGCTGAGTTTCCTAATGCTGACCGCTGGTACGAGATCATCTCTGCGGCTCTGGCCTCAAGGTTCGATCTATTTCACTGATTGCAAATTTGTAATTGTAGTAGATTGATGTCTTCCACTAGTTTCAGATTCAGGCTTGATTTGTTTTTGTTTCACTTATGCAAATTTCAAGTTTGTAAGTGTCGTAGATTAATGTGTTTTGCTGGTTGCAGATTCCCTGGTAAGGCTGTTGGTGTAAATCTGCCTGCGGGATCAGCTCCTGCTGCTGAGGTTTGTTCTCCCCACTAAACCATAGTGCCACATCTTTTTTTATTTATGTTTCAAATTGTCTCATTGGTGAAGCTATGAGGTAGTGCTGTTCGTTCAATTTAGCATGGTACAGTTTTTCAGTGATTGCTTATGCAGAAATTCCAGTTGATTTATGATTCTGATGTTTTGGATTGTATTAAATATCACTCTCTTCATCGTTGTGTGATTGATTGCATGCTAAGGATGCTTTATAACTAAAATGTTGAGATAGTAGCAGATTTTGAGGATGCTTTAAATCGGTGCATTTTTTATTGTCACCGTCTTCTGCTGATTCAATCTCAACTAACTGAAACTAAAATCTGGAAACCGTAATGGAGTTTGTCATATTCTGGAATCTCATTGCTTTGACTTTTTTTTTTAAGCTGCTGAGTTATCCGTGTTGTAGTAATGAGCTTTTAATTCGCTACAGGCTGAAGATGATGACGACCTTGATCTTTTTGGGGATGAAACCGAGGAGGACAAGAAGGCTGCTGAGGAGCGCGCAGCTGCCAAGCCAGCTAAAAAGAAAGAAAGTATGCATAGTTTTCAGTTAGGAGTGTTAAACCTACATTATAACTTATAATCACTTGGAATTCTTGCAGAAGTTTGATTGTTTTGTCTTGTTTTATCTTTTGCTTTACATATGCATAATTTTCAGTTAGGAGTGTTAACCTACATTGTTTCTTCTAATCACTTGAAATTCCTGCAGAATTTTGACTTTTATGTCTTGTTGTTAGTTATTTATGGCTTTACATATATTTGTAGGTGGTAAATCCTCTGTCCTTATGGATGTCAAGCCATGGGACGATGAAACTGATATGAAGAAGCTGGAGGAGGCCGTTCGTAGTGTTCAGATGGAGGGTCTCACTTGGGGAGCATGTAAGTTACTTGTTTGTTTCTGTCTGCTTACTGTTGCCTGTATCAACTATTTGACATAAACTTGTACTGCAACAAAGCCTCTGTCTCTGTGTTAACCATTTGATATAAACTTTTAATACAGCAAAGCTTGTGCCTGTTGGATACGGCATCAAGAAGATGACCATTATGTTGACAATTGTCGACGATCTTGTGTCCGTCGACAGCCTAATTGAGGACCACCTTACTCAAGAGCCCATCAATGAGTACGTTCAGAGTTGTGACATTGTCGCGTTCAACAAGATCTAGAGTTCAACTGAGATTGGGCAACGGTTGACAGCGCTTAAAGTTTCTGCTGGGATGCGAGAGTTTATCCCTTCTAGTTACCTTGTTATAGAAATGTTGGTTGGAATTTATTGTTGAGTGCTGCCACATTTTTGAATATCTGTTTATCTTAAAAACAGCGGAACTGCTGGGTGATATATTCTGTGTCTAAAGTTTTTTGCAATGGTTCTGCGTTTAAAGTTATGACTTAACGAGTCTTCTAATCTATAACAGCTGTGGGCTGTGCTAAATTACGCGGTGGTTTAATCCAAAATGGTCTATCCTGTACTCGTATTGAAATCATTTACTCCTATCGATATTTTATATCTGTTTTTTAAAGTCTTACTCGCATCCATATATATCTGAATCGACTCCACATGTTATATATTATCGAGTAAAGTCTATCAGCGGTCCCTAAAATTGTCGCACGGTGTCATCTAAGTTCTTAAATTCATAAATCGACTTTGGTCCTTAAACTTGTTTAACTGTGTTATTTTAGTCCTTAAACTTATTCGAATGTGTCATCTTGGTCCCTAAATTTGATTTTAAGTAATCATCAGGGTCAAAACAAGACGATTTAAAAATTATATATAAAAAATAATTCATAACTCTTTCATATGAACTCGAATAAAGAAAAAATTTACATCAAAATTGTAGCTCTCGATGTGATCTACAATCTTGTAGTTGAAAAGTTTTTGAATTAAAACGGTTCAGGGTCTCGAAATATTGTTTTAAATTTATAGATTTTGAAATTTAAAATTTAAAATTGACTTTTGGGACACTAAACGCCTTCAAATAAAAAACTTCAACTAAAAAGTTATAGATCGCGTCGAGGGCTACAATTTTAACATAAAATTTATCTTGAGTCAAGTTCATATGAAAAAATTATGAATTATTCTTTTATATAGAGTTTTTAGATCGCCCAGGATGAGATTCAAATGAAGTTTAGGGACCCAGATGACATAGCTAAACAAGTTTAAGGACCAAAATGGACGATTTCTAAGTTCGGGGACCGGGATGACACAACCAAACAAGTTTGAGGACCTAAACGGTCGATTTATGAGTTTAGGGACCGGGATGACACACTCTGACAAGTTAAGGACCGGTGGTGCACTTTACTCTATGCTATCCGAGTCGACCCACATGTTATCCATATTCTCTGTTTCTTAATCCAAAATGATGTTTTAATCATTAGTCCTGGCTGTACTCTTATCCATGTTATATATGAATCCATTAAACATGTGGAAGACGATTCTCTGTTTTTAAGGTATATAGAAGACGATGGTAAACTTCGCCTATGTTGATTGGAAGACTTTCTTGAGTCATTTCAACATAGCCGGTCCCAAGCCCGGATAAAGGAGGAGTGTGTGTTAGGTGCGGCTAGCCAACATTTCAAAACCAGCCACTCTCATGGATATGAAACCCACAAGAGATTCGTTGGGCGTAAACCTCTTAGCGACGCGCTACATCGGTATCCGGGTGTAGTGTCAAATGTGTAAGGGCTGGGTCGTCATCCCCTTAGTGGCGCATCATATCGTGATCCGGGTACGATGATAAATGAGCAAGGGTCGGGTCGTTGCAACCTTTGTGACGCGCTACATCTGCGCCCGGGTGTAGTGAAAAATGAGCAAGGGTCTTTGCACTTCCCTCGACGGGTGCGAAGGGTAAGGAAGCTAGCCGAGCCAACTAGGATTCGTCTAGGTAGCTGGAATGTAGGGTCCCTAACGGGTAAGTTAAGAGAGCTAGTCGATACAGCAATTAGAAGGCGTGTAAATATTCTATGCGTTCAGGAGACTAAATAAATGGGCCAGAAGACGAAGGAGGTGGAGGATACTGGCTACAAACTTTGGTACACGGGGACAACATCGGGTAGGAATGGTGTAGGCATCTTGATCGATAGGAGCCTTAAGGATGGAGTAGTTGAGGTGCGGAGGCAAGACGACCGGATTATCCTAGTTCGGTTGGTAGTTGGAGATTTGGCTCTGAATATGATCAGTGCCTATGCCCTACAGGTAGGTCTTTGCGAGAGCACCAAGAGGCAGTTTTGGGAAGATCTCGATACATGGTTAGTACTGTGCCTATCAGCGAGAAACTCTTCATAGGAGGAGACCTCAACGGCCATGTGGGTGCGACTAATGTAGGTTTCGAGCGGGTGCATAGGGGTTTCGGGTATGGTAGTAGAAATCAAAAGGGGGAGGATGTTTTGAACTTCGTGTTGGCCTATGATTTGTTGATAGCGAACACCGTCTTTAAGAAGAGAAAATCCCATCTAGTGACCTTTCGTAGCGGACAACACCTAAGTCAGATCGACTTTATCCTTGCAAGGAGGGGGGATAGACGTGCTTGCTTAGATTGTAAGGTGTTACCTGGGGAGTGTGTTGTCCATCAACACAAGCTTGTGGTGGCGGATTTTCGCTTTCGGGTACGTGTCCATCGGGACAATCGGGCCAAGATTGCGAGAATAAAATAGTGGAAGCTTAGGGGGGAAGTAGCGCAAACATTTAAGGAGAGGATGCTAGATGAGGGGCCGTGGGAAGAAGGAGAAGATGCAGATGACATGTGGCTAAAGATGGCAACATGTGTTCGGAAGGTGGCTTCGGATGTGTTTGGAGTGAGTAGGGGAGGCAAACGGGAAGCGAAAGACACCTGATGGTGGAATGACGAGGTGCAAAGGGCTATTAGGGAGAAGAAGGAGTGGTTCAAGCGCCTCCATCATGACAAGAGTGCAGCCAACATTGAGGGCTATAAAATAGCGAAGAGGGCTGTAAAATGATGAAGCTCTAGGAGAGGGTTATCGAGCATCGCCTAAGAAGAGTGACAAGTGTGACCCAAAACCAATTTGGTTTTATGCCTGGTAGGTCGACCATGGAGGCAATTTTCTTATTACGACAGTTGATGGAGAGGTATAGGGAGCAGAAGAAGGACTTGCACATGGTCTTTATTGACCTCGAGAAGGCATATGACAAAGTACCGAGACATGTCATGTGGTAGGCCTTGAAAAAGCATAAAGTCCCAACTAAGTACATCACCCTCATCAAGGATATGTACAGGGATGTGGTGACGTGTGTCCGAACATGTGATGGCGACACCAGTGACTTTCCAATTAAAATAGGACTACATCAAGGGTCGGCATTGAGCCCTTATTTATTTACTTTGGTGATGGATGAGGTCACAAGGGACATACAAGGTGATATCCCTTGGTGTATGCTCTTTGCTGATGATGTGGTGCTAGTGGATGAGACTAGGGCAGGGGTTAATAGGAAGTTAGAACTATGGAGGCACACATTAGAGTCGAAAGGGTTTAGACTTAGTAGGACCAAGACCGAGTACATAAGGTGCGATTTCAGCGTGACTAGGAATGAGGAGGGAGACGTTAGCCTCGATGGGCAAGTGGTGGCCAAGAAGGATACTTTTCGGTATTTAGGATCGATGCTACAAAAGGATGGTGACATTGATGAAGATGTTAGGCATAGAATTTTAGCCGGTTGGTTGAAATGGCGTCAAGCTTCAGGCGTCCTCTGTGACAGAAGGGTGCCTCAGAAGTTAAATGGTAAGTTTTATAGGACAGCGATTCGTCCGGCGATGTTATACGGTGCTGAATGTTGGCCTACAAAAAGGCGATATATCCAGCAATTGAGTGTAGCAGAGATGCGTATGTTACGATGGTGTTGTGGGCACACAAGAAGGGATAGAGTCGGGAACGACGATATTCGGGATAGGGTTGGGGTGACACCAATTGAGGAAAAATTGATTCAACACCGGTTGAGATGGTTTGGTCATGTCCAACGGAGGCCTCCTGAGGCACCGGTGCGTAGTGAGGTTCTAAAGCGGGTCGATAATGTAAAGAGACGTAGAGGTCGACCTCGAGTCGGTTAAGAGAGACCTTAAGGAGTAGAATATCTCTAAGGATTTAGCTATGGATAGGAGCGCTTGGAGACTAGCGTAATCTTTTTCGTGTACCATTTATGTGTTCTTTGTTTTTATGCCTTTTTTGGGTTTCATCTCTAACCTACCCCAACTTACTTGGGACAAAAGGCTATGTTGTTGTTGTTGTTGTATAGAAGACGATGGTACATGAAAGATGATTCTCAGTTGGAAGACAATGGTAATTAGGTTTGGAAAACATGCGGTGCACCACCATTTCGCAATTTTAGAAACGTGTGGTGTACACAGTTTAACAAATTTAGAGATTCGATTTTGTTTTTAAATTTAATATATGAATTTAAATGAAATTTTTTGAAAAGCAGGAGTCATGCATTTAACTCTTTGTAAATATAAACAAAAGCAAAAGTAAATAGATCGCCGCAGTCCATTCGAGGATAATAATAATATATGAATAGTATTCCCAGCGTCTTCAGAATGATGAAAAGCTTACATGCGCAGTCCATTCGAGGATAATATATGAAGGTATTCCCATCGTCCTCGGAACGATGAAAAAGCTTTGTAATTCGCGATCATGAAGGACATGCTGTCATGGCGGGTGCAGGGAATAGTGGGCACGTCCATGATGCGCTCATGTCGGAGACAATGGCCTGCAAGAATGCGTTGGAAGCTGCATCACATTTCGGCATCTCCGCTGCTATCTTGGAGACTGATTCTTCCCTATTGAAAGAGGCAATCACATCACCAGCGAGCGACAACACAAAGAGTGGTGGTTTGTTCATGGACATCAGGGAATTTATCAATGATAATTTTCGTAGTATGAGTGTGGAGAAAGTCCCTAGGACTTGTAATTCATGCGCTCATGATCTTGCTTCCCTTGGGTTGAGTTGGGACCCAGGTCAATACCATGTCTGGTTAGACCCCCTCCCAGAGTTTATAATTCATTTGTGTACTCGCGATTTGATTCCAGTCCATTAATATAAGGTCATAGAGCCGGTTGGAAGGATAAAAAAGCTTACATGACCGTAGTGTGTTCGTCCTTATCAGTTATCAATCACAACAGCTAGGCTCATTGTCATTCCATTTCTTTTGGACCAATAGTTTTTTTTTTTAGGGAATTTTGGACCAATAGCTTTTTTTAGGGGAGTTTTGGACCAATAGCTAGCAGTGACTCTCTCTCGTAGTGTCTGATTTCACTTGGGCCCAATCAGTCAACCACCTCTCAGCCCACGGAAGAGCCCACGCTGCCCAACTAGTTGTTCCCGTCGTCCTCCTCTAGCCCACCCGAACTCCCGAAACCCCATCGCCGCCACTCCACGCCCGACCCGCCGTCCCCACCGCGCCGCGCTGCAACCCGCCGCCGTCCAGCTCCCTTCGGCCGCCGCCTCGCCTAGGGAGACCACCGCTACGAACGGACCGCACCGGCACCTCCCTCCCCTGCCGCCTGCCGCCCTGAGCCAGTTAGTTAGCCATGGCGGAGCCCACCGAGAGAGACCACCAGTTCTCGGATGATGACTTCCTGGAGGACGGCGAGCAAGGCCTGGGAATCGAGGACGAGGATGAAGGAGGGGAAGGAGCGGGGCGCAAGAGGAAGTGGCTGGGGAATAGCCTGGGCGAGATCGGCAAGCGCGGGGTGTGCTACCTCAGCCGCGTCCCGCCGCACATGAACCCGTCGCACATCCGCCAGATGCTCTCCAAGTACGGCGAGGTGCTCAGGATTTACCTCGTGCCCGAAGGTACCTGAAATCGATGCTCGTGTTCTCTTCTGTTTTGGTGTGAGGGTAGCTTAGCTGCAAAGTGTAGGTAGAATCCTGTTGCGTGGAAGCCTTCGTCGGCTGGTGTAGTTGGATTTGCTCACGCTGTGGAGGGACATTTTTCAGTCCACTGCAGCAAAGTATGTCTGCTTGACCGAAGTGACGCTATTGCTGTTTGTGCTGCTTCCATTTTTGAAAATGTAGTTCTACATAGAGGGGGGAATCAACTTTAATGCCTCATTGCATGATGTTAATTATGATTTCCATACTAATTGAAGCGCCACAACGGTACACTGATTTTCCTTTTTTTCATTCTTTCTTTGTTATGTTAGAACTTAGATGTCTGATTGAATGTAAAAATCACTTCAGCTTCTCTTTACTGGTTATGTAACATAGCTTCTTATTTATCTCAACATATATGACATTAAGAACTAAAAAAAATATAACCATATTAGTTTTTCAATGTTTGCTGATTAACAGTCTCTTATATAATTCATATATGTCATGCCCACCTTCAGGTCAAGGTCATCGGAAGCATACTATTGTTAAAGCGAAGGCTTACTCTGAAGGGTATGTTTGGACTGGACACACAAAAAAAAAAAAAGACAGATGCACTGCTTTGGAGAACTTAATTCCTCATCTGAAATATTACTCTAGAAGTAAAGCATGTGCAACTATTCATATCAGCACCAGCTTTACTACATTTGCGAATAGTTTTACTGAAGTCTCCAATAATTTTCTAGTCTTCTCTTCACCAGCACCAGCTTTAGTACATCTGTGAATAGTTTTACTGAAGCCTCCAATAATTTTCTACTCTTCTCTTCACCAGCACCAGCTTTACTACATCTGTGAATAGTTTTACTGAAGCCTCCAATAATTTTCTAGTCTTCTCTTCAATATTTGTGTGTACTCATTCTGATACCAAAATATTTTAGGTGGATTGAATTTGCAAAGAAGAGTGTTGCCAAGAGAGTGGCTAATCTGCTTAACGGTGAACAAATAGGTGTGTTCTCGTTGCCATTTTGTTCTTCTTTGCTAGTATTGGTTGGTAGTTGTATGTTTTATGTATGACCTCCCTGCTTTGCAACCACCCATTTTACTGTCAACCTGTTTGACAACCTGTTTGAGGAGGTATTAGCCGCATAATTCCTGCATGGAGATCATACTATATGTGCTTTAGAGCTTGTGTTTTCCTTGGTATCTATTGGATAGTAATATCTGCTGACGTTGTACTTTATTAGGCGGGAAGAAGAGATCTCCATTTTATTATGACATTTGGAACATTAAATACCTCAGGAAGTTCAAATGGGATGATCTTGTTGGTGAAATGGGTATGTGAAATGTCCAAATACAGAGTTATTTAAACTTCTGGTCAAAGTGTTTGATGATTAGAAGAGCTTTCTAAGTTTAATAATCCTTTTTGAACATAATGCAGCTGAGAAAACTCATATCAGAGAGCAGAAATTAACCTTGGAGATAGCAGCAGCAAAGAAACAACGTGATCACTACCTGTCCAATGTTGAAAAGTCTCGTGCATTGAAACACATTCAAGAGCGCAGGAAAAAGGTTCGTCGTATTTTGCATACATACAGTATATCAAATTTTCTTGTGTTGCTGTTTATCTGTTGGCATTAGATGTTTTTTCCCATTCATTCTTTTTGGTTCAATCCACAAAGGGACAATCGCCAAAAGTATCTAACCTCATTGTTCTATGGATTGTGGTGGAACTGGTTGTTATATGTTTGTCCTGTTATATGCTCTTTAGGACTCAGTTTAGTAATGAAATTTTATAAATTTGTCGTGGCCGAATCATGTTTCCCTATCCTAGTCTCCTAGAGGATGTAATTGGCAAGGAGTATACTGTCACATTTGTTTAATACAATCTCTTGTGACTTGCCATCAAATTTTATGAACTTACCATCCTTGACTGAAACAGAAGCAGAAGACAGAAGGAGCAGAAGGCAGTAATGTCCCAGAAACAAAAACTGCTCGTCCAATTCCTCAAAAGAAACCAGATGGGGAGGCTGATGCCAAAACTAAATCTACGCTTTCAAAAGACATTTTAGCTGGTGTAAGTTTCAACTCTCATGGAAATGTGTCTCAAAATTCTTGTGCCCACCAGTTATTGTTAATATAATAAATAAACCTCATGGTATCGCAGGTATTCGGGGGTTCCTCATTACCATGTCCTATCTCTCAGTGTGGATTGGTGCAGGCCGAACTGAATGGAGTAGTGCAAGATCATAGAGCTCATATTCTACTTCCAATTTTTGTAGATGAAGTTGCATTTTTTTTTCTTGGGGTAACTAGGAACTGTCAGAAACATTTTGCTCTGCTGATATGCACTTGAAGGTTTTCTGGGACCTGGGGATTGAATGTGAAAGGACTGTGGGTGCCAGCGCTGGTTGACTAGCAATCTTTGTAAAACTGAAACGCATGCTTTTGGAAGTAGTTGAAACAAATATCATGAGCAACTGTCATTGGCATTATCTCCTGCCTTTCAGTGCCTCAGCTTGCAGCTTTGCGTGGTCATTAGATTTAGTGCCTCATACTGAAACTCATGAGTTGTTATGAGTGTTTTTCTTTTCAAAACAACTTGATGGGTGAATGTTCTTCTTTTACGCTCTCACAAAGAAATGGAGAGACGTGAAGCTAAAAAATTTAGCTTTTACCAGCTAGAGCCATGTATGAAGCTGTTTTGTCAAACATTTTTTTGTAAAACAATTTAGTTACACCGAGAAAGCTGTTTGTGAAGCAATTTTTTTAAAAAAAACTTTAATAGTGAAGCTGAGCTGTACTGGTCGTTCCAATATACCTGAGAGGTAGGCTCGAACTCATAATAATATAATTTAAATAGGAAAATGATTGAACTACTATATGTGAGAATTTTTTTTTTGAGGGGAGATCAATTGATGGTTGCCGGGCCCTAGGCCGGCCTGAACGGAAGCGCGGCCCAAATAAAAACAAACTAATCAGCTAGGCCCAACTACTTGCATGTCCAAGCGGCGCAAAAGGTTGTTATTGACACGCAAAACCAGGATCATATTGGAAAAAAATTGGGTGTGGACCGTCCACAACCGGCGCTGTACGGACGTCCACTCAGGTGTTGACGCGTGTACAGTTGAATACCGCGGTGGCTCACAAGCCGCAATTCTGCCTCCCAGGTCCCGCGCGCGCTAGCTTCAACCTGGCTTGCTTCGGCTCGCAAAGTGCTTGCTTCGGCTCGCAAAGTCACAGGCTCGCGTGAAAAGAGCTGGCTCTCACGTTCGCTTTGTAGACGGAAAAGGCGCCGCAATCTGTTACCTTGCGTCAGGAGATATCGAGACCTATCCGCTGCTGCAGTTACACGGCAAGCACGTAGGCCATCGAGCGCCATGGAGGCTGATCCTGGCTTTAATGGTGCTGCTCCGGACGGTGACGTCGACGCGGCTAAAGCCAATTCATCAGACACCACTGCAGTGCATGTATGTATAGATCGCTACAGGCGTTTGTGCTATATTTTTAAAGATCTATCTATCAGAACGTGTGACATATGCTTTCTCCAGGGGAACGTCAATCCAATTGTCATGCCCATGTTTCCATCTGTTGTAAATCAATCGCCGTCCTTGCCACCCGCGACTACGTCTGTTTTGGAGTTATCAAGCCGTGGGACAACAAGAAAATGAGGTATGGCATGACTGATAATTTGGTAGGTATGCACAAATTTTGTATATGAAATTATAATTACGTGACTTTTATTTTCATCTCAATTACAATAGGTGGTTGATAAAGTTAATCAAACTTTAATTACTCCTGAAGTTGGTATGACTTTCGATTCAGAGGACAAAGCTTACGAGATGTACAACAAATATGCTGGTAAAATTGGATTTAGTATTAGAAAGAGTCACTCAAAGCTCCGAGAAGATAAATTAGTATATCAGAAATATATGGTTTGCAGTAACGAAGGATATCGAAAAAATAAGTCATCAGAAAAAGATATTACAAGGACAGGTTATAATGCTCGTGTTCAGTTCAGTGTTATCAAAGAGGACATTTGGACTGTGCAGAAGGTTGTACTTGATCACAATCATTATCTTGTTAGTCCAAATAAGTTGCACAAGCTGAGGTCCCAACGTCGTGTTACAGAAGTAGACAGGGTGTTAATTAGTCAGATAAGGGAAGCCGAGATGAAGCCAGCTCAGGTGTATGAGTTCATGGAGTTTTACGGAGGAACAGACAAGATGCCATTATCAAGGATGGATTGCAATAATGCAATTGGTCACAAACATAAGAAGTACTTAGAATCCAACGATGCACAAACATTATTAGAATACTTGAAGAATAAGCAAATAGAGGATCCAATATTTTTTTTATGCACTTGAAATAGATGAGGAGGATGGTCGTATAGCTAATTTCTTTTGGGCAGATGGTCAATCTATCATGGATTATGTATGCTTTGGTGATGCTGTGACATTTAACACCACCTTTCACACAAATAAGTTTGAAATGCCTTTTGCTCCAATCCTTGGAACCAACCATCACAAGCAAACAATCATTTTTGGGGCTGCACTCATATTTAATGAGACTATTGAATCATTTGTTTGGCTATTTGAAACCTTCTTAACAGCAATGTCTGGCAAATATCCAAGCACAATTTTCACTGATCAAGATACAGCTATGGTAGAGCAATTGCTTATGTATTTCCAAACACAAGCCATCGTCTTTGTCTGTTACACATATATGTTAATGGTGCTAAACACTTGGGGTATGTAATTCATAAGAATCCTGAGAATTTTCTACCAGCTTTTAAGAGATGTGTCTATGAAGACAGATCGGAAGCTATTTTCATCCAGAAGTGGAATGAATTAATATCTGAGTACGGCCTTGAGGATAACCAATGGATGAAAAATTTATATGAGTTGAGGGAAAAGTGGGCTGTTGTCTATCGCAACGCTTTTACATCTGACATGAACTCAACTCAAAGGAGCGAATGTATGAATAATGTATTTAAGAAAAGATTTCATAGGAGACTTGGAATTTCAGAACTACTTGCAAAATGTGATAAGGTTGCCGCTAGTCTTCATGAAAATGAGTTAGATATAGATTTTAATTCACGTCGAAAGAGCCCGATTCCTTGCATCCCAAATTTACCTATATTGAAGACTGCAGCTGAATCATATAAAAAAATGTATTTGGAGTTTGAGGAAGAGTTTAAAGAACAATTTTCATTCTCTTCGAAATTATTACAAACAGATGGGTCAATCTTGATATATGAGGTTACTCATATGTACGCCAATCATGGAGTAATTCAGCACTGTAGATAATACCATTACTTGTGCTTGCAGAAAGTTTGAATGTATAGGTATGAACACAATTTCTTTAGTGACCATAAGTTTCTAATATAGTATGAATGGATGTAAATTGAGTATTTATCTTGCAGGTATATTGTGCAAGCATGGCTTCAAAATCCTAAATGCAAATAATATTTTTATTTTGCCGCCACAATACATAATGGAAAGATGGACAAAATAAGCAAAAAGATGGTTCTATGTAGAGAAACAAGAAAGTGGGATGGAAAGTAACAAAACGTTTGCTGCACGTACCTCGCGATTGGCGACTTCCATAGCGCTGAAGTATTCAGTATCAAAAGAACTTCTTCATGATTTGGAGAAAGACATGCAAAAGTTGGATTTGAAAGCAGGTGTTTCTCTCAGCAAGATGAAAGAGAAATCGGATGAGGTTCCTCTAGTTTCGATTGAGTGTGCAACAGACCCTTTGAAAGGTAAATATCATTTAAAATTCGTCAGGTGATAAAAGGTCCAAAGAAAAACAGGCGACAAACATACTTGAAAAAATACAGGGAGAAAAAGAAAAGTATGAAGAAGAAAGGTACCACTTCTGTATAAAATTTACTAGCTGATTTTGTTACTATTTTAATATAGATTTTTGTTAACTTAATCTCTTCTTATAAGAGATACAAATAATGTTACTGACATTAGAGATGAAAGTGCTGATCCGAACCAACCAATCGTGAGTCATCAATTTGACTCATTATTCCTTTTCCTATTTTTATTCACTTGTACAGGAAATTGTTATGAACAATTTCGTGTCTATGAGATAGGACTTTGATGGTGGTGACAGTGGTAGTACTAGTGCTGATGGACATGCTTCTAGCATGATGCAAGACATTGCAAATCCTATGCTTGAGCAATCGTCTGCCATATCTGCACCTTACATACAAGTAGGTTATACTGGTTTGTTACATGCCGCAATGTCCTCGTCAGTTAGAAAGTTATATTTCGATGAAAACATATAATTCTAGTGTCTTGATTAAGATGGCACTCTGCAGTAACCTTTTATTACGTGCACTACTATATCAGACTCTCTTTGTAAGTACAGTTGACTGTGTGAAATTTTATTTGAACTAAGATTCTAAATTTAATAATAGGGATAACTGTATCATATGTATTTCAAAATGGCTTAAAATGCCAAACTACAGTACAGGTGCTGAACTATATTATAGATGGTTTCACTTCCAGCGTTTCACAAATACCTAGATTAGATTAAGTAGAATCATGAGCTCCATTATTAGAACCTTCTGAATAATCGGAAGCACATCACTCTTGTTCTTGACGGACCCCGTCACGCCATTGCCTGTGCCGGCGAGGTCGCGTGCGTCAGTTACGTCTGGACCGTCTTCGCCATGAGGGGATGCGTAGTGGCCGCTGGTCAACCATCACCGCCGTCGACACCGTTAACCGAGCCTCCGGCAGAGGCCCCGTGCTGGCTGCTGCGCTGAGCCCCCGCACGGCACCAACGAAGCGGGTCAAGACGACGCAACAGCTGCAGGTCGGAGGACAGCGAGGAGCAGTTGCAGCCTTGCAGGCGGAGAGGCATCGACCGCCATGGAGAAGAAAGATGACGGCTGACCAAATGATTGCGGCGCTTTTTCGTTTTCCCATCTACGAAGCCGACAGGGATTTGCGAGCCTGTGACTAGCGAGCCGAAGTAACTTTAGCCGGGTTCTTTCGAAACTCGATCGGGACTGGTGTTGGGAGGCAGACTCGCGAGTCGCACACAAGCCACCACACGGAGGGGATTCTACTGTACCCGCGTCAACACCTGAGTGGACGTCCGTATGGCGCCGGGTGTGGACGGTCCACACCCAATTTTTTCCATCATATTGGCATTGGCATGCAAAACCCATCGACGCGCTAAAGAAACTCCTCAACCCATGGCGAACTGCGGCGGCGGCGGCGACGTCGTCATCCCGATCTCGCAGCCAAGCAGAGGAGGGCAGCGGGGACTCCGCCAGGAAGCGGCGCGGCTCCCGCTCGACATCATCATCAGGGAGATCGCGACGCGCTCCCATGCGGCCACCCTCGTGCGCTGCGCGGCGACGTGCAGGGCCGCGCGCCGCCGCGTCACCGAGGACGCATGCCTCCGCTTCCGCGACACCGGCCGGTTTCTACTTCCCCTCCTGCGCGGCCACCTGGTGGGGACCACGACCTACGACTACGTGGGCGGCAGGGGCAGGGTGAAGACCAACGTGTACCTGGTGGACACCACCACCGCGGACGCCACCCGTCTCGTCGAGGCCACGTTCGTCTCTGCCGCAGCTGAAGCCGAGATGTTGATGGATCCCGTGCCCATGGACTCGCACGGCGGCCTTGTCCTGATCGGCGCCATGACGACTGCTCCACCTTTGCCACGGCATCAAACGCTGCTCGTGTGCAACCCGGCCACCGGTCGCCGCCTGGTCCTCCCGCCGGAACCGGAACCGTTCCCAGATGGTGGCTGCATTCACAAACAATACGTACTGCTCGTCGGCGACAGAGACGACGGCGAGGGAGGTGCCGGCGCTGGCGCTGCCGTCGGTCGTCCTTTCCAAGTGCTCAAGGTGAATCTAACGTTGTCTCAACACAACCCTTCTTACCATCGGCTGTTGGTCCAGACCTTCTCGTCGGAGGACGGCTCGTGGTCCCCGCTCACGGCGATCCCGACGCCTAACATACTCGGGTGGTGCATCTGCTTCGAATCGCAGAAAAAGGTCCTGGTCGTCGGTGACGTCGTGCACTGGTTGTGCCTCACCAAAGTCGGAAGCTACGTGCTCATGCTCCACGTGAGAGAGGCGCGGGTGAGCGAGACGGCTCTCCCGGCGACCTTCCTCTGTGACGACCCTTGGGCACGTAGCTACCTCTTGGCGACGGATTCAGCTCGAGGGAGCCTGGTCGTGCTCATTTCCGACACGGAGAACAATATACGCGCATGGGAGCAGTTCAAGGGCACCAAGAGCAAGATGATGTGGAAGGCGTGGCCGCAGGTGGTGATAGACAGGGAGGCCATCCTGGGGTTCAATGACGAGGTGGAGGAGGCCGTCCTGCGGTACAGCGACGGGGTGGCCAAACGGTGGATGGATGGGTTGAAGCGTGCTCTTGAGCTATCGTGGTTTGGTGAGAGGAGCGGCTTCGTGCTCCTAAGGACTCATAGCTGCCGTTTGCTTTGGCTAGATCTCCACTCCAAGAAGATCGTCAGGTGCTTCTGCTCGGATCATATGTCATACGCACATGTATATTGTCCCTACGAGATGGATCTTTCGTCTTGGGCACCAACCTTTTGTGGTGCTGTTACTATTTGATTAAAAACATTCCAGCTAGTATTTCTAGTTTTAGTTCATTTTTTTTCAATTCGGATATTTCTTTTGCATGGTAGCAGGTGTATCTGCATATATACTCTATATGTGTATTAAGCGACATTTGGAAAATATTTTGCTTTCATGATTCTGGCACAGAGACACGGTGAATTTTGCAGTAATCGCCAAGCCAACATGGCCATGTTAATGGAAAGCAGATCCCTAAACCCCAGCCCTCCTTCAGCCTTTTTGCTTTCACCATCTTCTCCCAACTTAGACAGTGTATACTATTTTCCTTGTCTTGGTTATTCCACCATTACTTCGCATATATCAACGACACACTTATATTGGATTGCACATTTCCTTTGTAATGTCAAAGCAACTTGATAACAGCTTGCGCTACGGCTTTTATCATGATCTCCTTTCCAGCTCTTGATAACAGCTTCTCTTTCCAACCCTTACTCCATTGCCAGATCCTCTCCTTTAGGTAAGCAAACACACATTTGTACGCACTTTTCCAACAAAGGCTGGTAGCCCCAAATATTTCTCACTCATCTGGTTTCAATCGATCCTTCTTAGCATTTTGCTTGCATATTTTTTTTAAAGACCAAAGACCATATGGCCCCGCTTTATAGAAAGCAGAAAGGTATGCTGGGGTTACCAGCTACAAATAGTCGCACAAAAGGAAAAGATACATGGTTCTCTCACTGGAACGCACAAAGCACTAGAACTGCTAAGCAACAACTAAAGCCATGACAGGCAACTGCTAAGAAAACGCACGCCATTTTCCAGCCTCCCATATTCCATCTACACCATTAGCCATGGGCGTTTGATTGCAACTGTTGAGATAGCTTTTTCATTGTCTTCTGGATCCCATCTCTTTCCTTGTCCCTGAGAAGCACACTCCATTTCTGCATAAAAACCATTGATCGATGGATAACAACGTTAGGACCTGAAACCACTCTATTCTGAAAGACAAACTCATTACGAATAAGCCATAGACTCCAACAGATTGCAGCTAGAATGTAAATCATCACAGGTTTCGGTTCAGCATTCCTGCCCCGACTAAAGAAGAGGTATTGTTCAAGGTTAGTAGGGGTTATGGGCCAGTGAAGAGCATCTCTAAACGACCACCAACAGAAGTTTGCCAGGTAGCACTCGAAGAAGATATGCTGGGCAGTTTCAATGTGCCCACACAGTTTACATTCCTGTTCCCCAGGCCAATTCCTCTTTATCAGCTATTCAGCAGATGGTAAGCAGTCATTATAGATTGACCATAGAAAGAAACTGATTTTCAAAGGCAATTTAGCCCTCTAGATAGTCATGATCTCTCCGTTGGTGGTACCTAGGAATTTGAGTTCCTGGTATAAGGAAGCTGTTGTAAACACTCCATTTTTGGTTAGACCCCAGATGACAGTGTCTTGTTCTTCCTGACATAGCTGTATATTTTGCACCTCCTCAGATAAGGCTATCCACTCATTTATTTCAGCATCTCCAAAAGATCTCCTAAATGTAAGGTTGATTACATTATTCTGTAAAGCCTCATAGACTGTGCACTCTTGTTCATTACAGATTTCAAACAGCCTCCCAAACTTAATTTTCAGGGGGCATTGTTGCAACCATACATCTAGCTAGAACCTGGCTTTTCTCCCATTTCTGACAACATAGATAAGCCCTCTTTCACACCACTATTTCTCCTCATGTAGCCCACTCTAAAATTGTGAGGCACCTCTTTGTCTTGACTTGACAAAACCTGTTCCATCCATATACTTCCTTCTCAGTAGATTGCAGCAGGGGTTGACATCCCCCCTTTCTAACTTGAAAATCCATTTGGATAACAAACATTGGTTCATTACCCTTGTGTCTATGAACCCTAACCCACCTTCAGTTTTTGGGGCAGCCAGAACCTCCCACCTCATCATATGATATTTCTTTCTTTGCCCTAGACCGTGCCAGAAAAAGTTAGACCTGGCTATCTCCATTTTATGGTGGGCTTCACCCCTCAAGTAGAAGATCCCCATCACATAGTTTGAAACTGAGCTTAAGCATGATTCTGTTAGGATCATCTTTCCTCCATATGATAGCATGCAACTTTGCCAGGTAGGAACTCTCTTCTCAACTTTTTACCAGACATATGCAAAGTCAGTGGGGCTCATGTAGTACCTGTCAAGCATTACTCCTAAATATTTCATGGGAAACTCTCCTATGTTGCAGTTTAACATGTCTGCTACTTCTCTCTGTTCTTCAATTGTGGCTTCTAGCACAAAGATCTCACTCTTGTCATAGTTGATTTTCAAACCAGACATAGATTCAAAACAGTAGAGTATGAATTTTGTGTTGCAGATTGTCTCCTCATCCATATTCAAGAATAGGACTGTGTCATCAGCATATTGTAAATGTGTCAAGCTTCCCTCTACAAGATCTGGAACTAAACCTCTAATTAAACCATCATTCCTGGCTCTCTCTAGCATCATTGACAAAGTATCTCCTACCAGGTTGAAAAGTAGGGGAGACAATGGGTCCCCTTGCCTTAGCCCTTTGAATGTCCTAAAAAATCCACCTGGCTGTCCATTGATCATGATGCCTACCTTGCCTCCTTCAATCACCTGTTTCATCCAGTGGATCCATTTGTTAGGAAATCTCTTCTTCCTAAGGACTTCTATCATAAACTCCCAGTTTACTTTGTCATATGCCTTTTCAAAATCAAGCTTCAAGATAACTCCCTTTTTATGTTGGACCCTGAGATGATGTAGTACCTCATGCACCATAACAATCCCCTCCAGGATGTTTCTCCTTGGTATAAATGCTGTTTGCATTGGACTGATGATCTTTGAAGCATATTTAGATAGTCTCATTGTTAGCACTTTTGTAAACCACTTGTAGTCAACATTTAACAGACAAATAGGCCTAAATTGTTTAATGTTATTAGCCTCTTTGATTTTTGGGATAAGGGTGATCATCCCATAGTTCAATCTGCTCATGTTAAATTCCTCTAAATAGAGCTTGTGAAACATTTCAACAATCACTCCTTGAATGTGAGGCCACATTTTCTTGTAAAAGCTAGCTGATAGTCCATCAGGTCCTGGTGCAGATGTAGAATCCATATCCTTAAGTGTTGCCTCTATTTCTGAAGAGCTAAATGGTTTGATAAGATCATTAGCCATGTCTTCTGTAAATACTCCATTAGGTGGCCAGAAATCCTGTTCTATCTCAATGTTTCCCCTATCTTCTCTTCCAAATAGATTCTTGTAATAACCCTCAATGTGGGCTCTCAAATTTTGTTCTCCAGTAATGATGTTCTCTCCATCTTCTAGAGAGAAGATAGTATATTTTTTCTTTCTCCCATTTGCCTTGCTATGAAAGTAACCAGTGTTTGCATCTCCCTATAAAATCCATTTCTCACCTCCTCTTTTTTTGCCATTGGATCTCTTCAAAGGTATAAATCTGTTCTAGAGCTCTCTCTTTTATATATCTCTCATTCCATTGTTCAGTACTCAACATCTCCTCATCAGCTTTATCATCTAGCTGTTTTAAATCTGCAGTGAGGCTTTGTTTGTCTCTTCTGATTTCACCTCTTATATTGCAGCCCCACCCTTTACAAAATGTTCTAATATGCTTCTTAACACATTTCCAGAAGTCCTGTATATCACTATTTCCTCTAGTTGGCCATTTAGACAGAAGTTTGGTCTCAAAATCAGCATGTGTGAACCATGCCATCTGAAACCTGAACACATAGGGGTGGCTCACTCTGACATCTTTACTACTAAGGGACTGTGATCAGACCCCACTCTAGTTAGACTCTCACATGTTGCCTAGGGGAAATGAGATTCCCAGTCATAGCTAGTAAAAACCCTGTCTAACACACTCATTACAGGTTGATCTTGTTTATTTGTCCATGTATATTTATTTCCTTTTCTTTGCATCTCTTTTATCCCACAATCTGAGATAAACCTGTTGAAGGCATCCATTCTGTTATGGTCCACATTCTGAGAGGATTTCTCTGAAGCAAACCTTATTAAGTTGAAATCTCCTCCTATTAGGAAGGGGCATGATGTACTCTGAATTTTTGCATCAAGATCATCTAAGAAAAGCTGTTTCCTCTCATTTTGCACTGGGCCGTAGACATTGATCACTTCCCACTTAAAATTGTCTTGTCTATTTTTCACTCTTATACTTGAGAAGAAAATCCATGTGTCACTCCCTATAAATTCCATATCACTCTCCTGTACTCCTGTTAGTGTTCCACCAGAATGCCCTTCAGCCTCAGTCCATACCCATCTGAACCCTTGACCATTCACTAGATCTTTAAGCATATTTGATGTAAACTCTCTTAATAGTTTCTTGTAAGCAGACAATCTCCATGTGATGTTGTGACATAAGGTTTTTAAATTGCCCTCTCCTCCCAGACCCCCCTAGAACTCTAATGTTCCAAAAGATGATCTTCATTTATTCTTCCTTGGTCTGCCCCTGCTGGGGGCCTTGATCTTTGTGTAACCACTCTTTTGTTCATGCAACGCCTATTTACTCTCATCTTTGTTCTGACAACTCTCATTAATTTCTTCTTCCACATCAGTCTCCACTTCTAAAACAGCAAACCTGTTTGGAGAATTGCTAGTCTCCTTAGTTACCTTGGCTCTTTTCTTTGCTTCCTGTAAAGCTGCTCTTGCAAGTTCCTGGGCTTTCAATCTATCAATTGCTAAGTGCATCTCAGTTTCATTACCTAGTTTAATTTTACAACTATTTGCTACTTTAGATAATTTATCATTAGATTGAGAACAAAATGCAGTGAATTTGGTTTACCTGTGATTTCATCCCTTTGTGCTTTTAGCTTGCTAGCTTGTTCTTGGCTGTTAACAGTTGAGTTGACCCTTGAGCTTTTCCTCTGAGCCACTGCAGGTTGAGATTTTCCTGTTTTGACCTGGCTTATTGTCTTGTCTCTTGTATCTTCTTCTGCATTAATTTTAGTCACCTCCCTCTCAGTTTCTTCCTGTTCTTCCTCAGAAGTCAAGTTGGATATTGCTCTCCTACTAAAATTCATCACAGGGCCCAGTTTCTTGGTCCTCTCTTCAATTTTTCTCTCCAGAATATCCATTTGTAGTTTTTGGGCGCTTAACTCTTTGTCATGCTCCCCTGAGTCTTCACCTAACATTTCCTGCTCATACCTCTCTAGCTCTTCCTTTTCTTTCTTAGTCAGCTCATAATTCTCATCATAGTCTATCTGCTCTTCTTCCATCTCTTCACTCCTTGTAGCTTGGTCAAACTATCTTGATTTAGTCTCATGCCCAACTCCCTGTTTGTCAGAGTCTACTATCTTAGTGACTTTTAGAGTATCCACAATTTCTTGGGGCTGAGATTTCTCTAGTTCTAAATTGTTAGTAACTTGCTTCATGTTCTCTTCATCAGTCCCACAGTATTGGGTGAGGATTAGGTTATCCTCAGATGTTGGGACAAGATCTGTCACAGCAGGTTCACCCATCACTAAATCTATCTTTTTACTCATATTCAGGTCCACTTTATTGAGTCCAGTGTCTAGATTCAAATTGGTTAGCTCCTGGTGGGGCTGACCTGTAGTCCCCTAATTTGCATTAGAAGTTCCCTCTTTTCTGTTTGATTTTTGTTGAGAAGCATGCTTATCTTCTAGCTCATCCTCTTCTTCCTCTTCTTCATTTTTATCCCTGTGTCTGTCAACTTGGAGGTGTTGGCCTCTGTATCAAATTGATCTTTACCTGTCTCAACCACCCATCTGACCCTTCTACTCTCTCCATTAAAATATACTTGAGTATCCCCCTTCAGAGCTATAGAGTCCCTACATCCAAGTTTAACTCTCACTGTTCCATCCCAATGCAAGCTTGCCATATCCACCTCCTCTGGATCCCCTACCAGGTGTGCCACCTCCATTACCACTTCCAGGGATTTAGCATAGTCAGGAATATTGTGTGCTCTTATCCAAACAACTTCCAGGCTACCAACAGACCTTAAGCTAGATTCTCTCACTTGAGCTCTTATGGGAGCAGTACCAAATTTAAAGTTTGTGATCTTGTTAAGTCATATCTCTTGTCTTCATTTGGAAAACATGATCATGAATTGCTTGTTAGGGACCAATGTGATTATCTCCCAGGTAATGTTATGCCTGAAGAAGGATTTTAGTTCAACTCTCACCATTTCAACATTAGCTGATCCCTGTAAAATAGTCATCACTCCCTTAGCCCCTTTCTTTGCCACCTCTTTCACAGGAACTCTAATGTTGTAGAAGCCCTATCCAGGCAAACCAAAACCACATACTCTCAAGCCTTTCTTTTTTGGACACATCCCACTCTTATGGCCATCCTTGCCACAGCTGTAACAATGGGGGGGGTTTGTGCAGTTCTTTTGAAAGTGTCCAGACTTGTTGCAATTATAGCAGTGAACCTCTGATATGTTAAATACCTTCTTGCCTTTAACATCCCATCCACTTTCTTGCTTAGAGCCTCTGTTCATATCAGCCCTAAACCTATCTTCCTACTCTCTCAATGCTTTTTGCCTAAGGGTTGCTTCTGATTGCCATTCATCTCTCTCAAGCCTTCTTTTACTGCACGAAGTCTATCAAATTCCTCATTTCTCCTAGCATAACCTGAACCTCCCTATCCCTCATCACCATAGTCAGAGCTTCCCTGTCCACCTTTGTAATTAGTCCTCTGTGAATCCCCATCAAAGTACCTTCCCTGGCCAGATCTGTACTCTCTTTTGGTATTCTCTTCATTGTAACCACCCTGTTTATTCTCATATCTCTGCGTATTGTACCTAGGTTTTTCCTCTCCTCTGTAGAACCCTGCTTGATGGCGCCTATCCTCATCCTCCCTCCAATCTCGACTGTCATCTCGGTGTTTGGGGCCCTCTCTTGAGTTAGGACACCCCCTGTAGTCCCCATGATCCCTATACCCGTCCTCTCTTCCACGCTCCATAGTCTCTCCCTTCAGAACCTCTACAAAAGAACGCCCATCAACCACTTTAGCCATCGTCCTCCTCACTTGCTTGCTCCAAGGGAAGAATCACCTTACCTCCTTCTCCGCCGCCAGGTGTCCTGCGTCGCGGTCTAGGGTTAGAAGAGCTGCTGATTTGGGAACCCAAAACCACCCTTCGCTGGGATCTCTCCAGGAGTGGGCCTGGTATAAGTCCTCTATGCATGTTCTAAAAGGGTGCCTGTTGTTGTTCAATTTTGCATCCCGGTCCTTCTAAATTAATCCACCAGCCTGCAGAGACACAGAGCCATCCCCTGTTTCAGATATTGGCCTCTGTTTCTTCATCCTGCTTTCTGATGATACATGGATCCCCCTGCAAGCTCAATTTGATTAATCCTATTCAAATTATCTCTCTCCTGATTCATCAGCATTCCCCTAGAGTTCATCTTGTCATCATTCTTTTGATTCTGACCACTCCGTTCACTGAGCAATGTGGATAATCGAATAGGAGGAGCACTAAGCCAGCTCTAAGTTGAGATTTGATCAGCATACTCCGAATTCAGGGAATCAACCATGTTGCAATGAGGGGCATGCGATGAATTAGGGTTCCTGACTCCCAAACCTAATCTTGTAGACACCATTGGAATCATGGTAGAAGCACCCCTACCCATCCCCAACGATGCCCATGGATGTGCAAAGGAGTAGTTCTTACCATCCTCACTATGAGCCGACGAGGTTGGCCAGCCGTCTCCCGCCTTGTCCCGGTTCATCCGTCTCCGTCCTCGCAATCCCGCTTCCCTACAACCACCAAGCCCTACCCATGGGTGGTCAAAGGCATCCTGGGGTGCCTTCACCACGCGCCCCCCACCGGGGATCATCGCCAGAGACGAGCCTTGGGGATGCTTCCCCGCGCCACCCACAGCACCACCCACAGCGCCACCCCCGCCACCTGTGTTGCCGCCCGCGCCACCCGCGTTGCCCTCCCAACCGCCTATTCTAATCGCCATCCCCCGCCTTGCTTACTCATATTAGAGGATTTTCTCATTGATTCCTTTTTGTTTAATCTACAATGAACTGGTTACACGTTTTTTGTCATGTTATATGCTCTTTATGACTCAGTTTAGTACTGAAATCCTATAAAATTGCCATGGTCGAATCATGTTTCTTCTATCCTAGGAGATGTAATCGCCATGTACTATGCTATCTTCTTGTGACTTTTTTCGAGAACATGCAACATCATGTATTTCATTAAGCAGAAAGAGAGTTTTCCTCGCACCCATACACGGTAATCCGAAGATTACCGATCAACAACCCAAGAATGCACACCACCCACATAGCTTGTCCTCTTGACTTGACTTTAGATTTTATAAACTTGTTGCCCTTGATTGAAACCAGTATATTGTCCAAAAACCCAAAACTGTTCGTCCATTTGCTCAAAAGAAACCAATCGGCGAGGCAGATGCCAAAACTAAATCTATACTCTTTCTATAGACATTTTAGTTGGGGTAAGTTTCAGCTCTCACCGAAATATGTCTCAAAATTCTTGTCTTATTTCGGCGTGGGTTATTTACAAACCCATCGATGAATGTGAAAAGGACTGTTGATTTGCCAGCGCTGGTTGACCAGAAATCTTTGTAAAACACGTACGCATGCTCTCGACCTTGTAGCTGAAACAAATATCATGAACAACTGTCATTGGCATTGGGATTTCAGTGCTTCAGTTTGCAGCTATATGCTGTGGGCACTACATGATGATGATGCAGGCACACACGAGAACATGAGCGGATGGGACGAATATAGATGGTTGGTGATGTATTCTTGCCAGAGGAATAGAACTTGATGCTCTGGTCATAGATTTAGATCCAAACTGGTGATAGATAAGGTTGTGCTAGCTGAGAATCACAGTTTTGTTTGACATAGCTTCACCAATAGTTTTAGGAGTTGTTATGACTTACTAAATCCATTCCAAATTATAGGTTGTTTGACTTTTTTCTCTAAGTTTGACTACTCTTATTAAGAATTTGTGCAAAATATCCTCTTTTTTTATTATGGCTTACTTTATTAACAAATGTTCTTAAAGAATGACTTAAATTTGACTATGTTTATACAAATTTTTTGAATAAGATAAGTGATCAATCTTAAGGTAAAAAATCAAACAAATTATAATTTAAAATAGAGGGGGTATTTTTTAACTTTATGGGTGAATGTTCTTTTATGCTCTGGCAAAGAAATGGAGAGATGTGAAGCTAAAAAAATGTAGCTTTTCTCGATTCTCTCCGTCACCTTCCTCTTCCAACCATGTTTGAAGCTGTTTTGCTAAATTTTTTTTTGAAACAACTTAACTTCACCGAAAAAGTTGTTTGTGAATGGTGAAGCTAAGTTGTGTCAAATGGGGTCTTAGTTTTCGAACATTCCAATATATATACCTGAGAGATAAGAGGTAGGCTAGGGTTCTTGGCCCCGAGCATCAGGGGGTGTTTGGTGTTCCACTTCAAACTTTAGTCGCTGCCACATTGGATATTTGGACATAACATGAAGTATTAAATATCTCTGTCTCCAATTCTCCATCTCTGCTCTATCTTCTATCTACACCTAAAAATCTCTAAAGTAATCATCTACCCGGTGATAAAAAAAACGTATACGATCCGTCACAAAAACTATCAAATACGTATCCTACGATCCGGTCACAAAGCTACCAAATACGGAGTATGTATCCTATCTGGGCACCGATCCTAGCTGGCTCGCGTTCGATATAGGAACAGATACGAAGTCCTGGGTTCAATACGAACGGAAAAAGTCTCGATCCGATCGACACGAACTCTCCACACGTGTACCTCTCTAGCGCATTGTATCTTGCCCACTTAACCAGGATCATATTGGCGATGCAAAGCCATCCACGCACTAAAAAAAACCCGATGGCGAACGGTGGCGGCTGCGGCCGCGGCGTCGTCATCATCCCGGCCTCGCCGCGTGCACAGTAGCCAAGGCTGCCAAGCGGAGGAGGGGCGCGCTCCGACGCGGCATGGCTCCCGCTCGACATCATCGTCTCGGAGATCACGGCGCGCTCCGACCCGGCCACCCTCATGCGCTGCGCAGCCACGTGCAGGGACGCGCGCCGTCGCATCGCCGAGGACTACACGAACCTCCGCGACCGCCTCCGCCTCCGCGACACCGGCCTGTTCCTACCTCCCCTCCTGCGCGGCCACCTGGTGGGGTTCACGACCGTCGAGGGCTACAGGGTGAACACCAACGTCTACCTGGTGGACACCACCACCGCGGCGGACGCCACCCGTCTCGTCAAGGCCACCTTGGTCGAAAGCCGACGAGACGCTGAGGGACGCCGTGCCCGTGGACTCGCGAGGCGGCCTCGTCCTCGTTCGCGCCACGGCGACGCGATGGCATGACACGCTGCTCGTGTGCAACCCGGCCACCGGTCGCCGCCTGATCCTCCCGCCAGAACCGGAGCCACCGTTCCCGAATGGTCGCAGCAGTCGCGTGCAGTACGTCCTGCTCGTCGGCGACAGAGACGACGGCGAGGGAGGTGCCGGCGCCGGCACCGCCGTTGGTCGTCCTTTCCGAGTGCTCAAGGCGAAGCTAGCGTTGTCGAATAGCAACCGTCGGCTAATGGTCCAGACCTTCTCGTCGGAGCACGGCGCGTGGTCCCCACTCATGGAGATCCCGACGCCCGACATACGTGGGTGGAGCATCTGCTGCGAATCGCTGCAAAAGGTCCTGGTCGTCGGCGACGTCGCTCACTGGCTGTGCCTCACCGGCGTCGGGAGCTACGTGCTGATGCTCCACGTGAGAGAGGCGCGGGTGAGCGAGACGGCTCTCCCGGCGACCATTCCCCGTTACAACATCGCCGGGATGCGTAGCTACCTCTTGGCGACGGATTCAGCTGGCGGGAGCCCAGTCGTGCTCGTTGCCGACGCGGAGAACAATATACGCGTGTGGGAGCAGTGCAAGGGCAGTAAGAGCAAGATGATGTGGAAGGCGTGGCCACAGGTGGTGATAGACAGGGAGGCTATCCTAGGGTTCAACGACGAGATGAAGGACGTGGCCAGACGGTGGACGGCGCGGGGGTCCAAGCATGCTCTTGAGCTATTGTGGTTTGGTGAGAGAAGCGGCGTCGTGCTCCTCCGGACTCATTGCTGTTTGCTCTGGCTCAATCTCCACTCCAAGAAGATTGTCAGGTGCTTCTGCTCAGATCGTCGGATGTCGTACGCAGAAGTGTATTGCCCCTACGAGATAGATGTTTCGTCATGGGCAGCAACCTTTAGCAGTGTTGTTACCATTTGATTAAAAAAATGACATTGCAGCTATGCTGTGCCGTGGTGGCATTGTTATGAGAAACTGTCATTGGCATTAGCTCCTGCAGCTATGATAGTTGAAACAAATATCATGAGAAACTGTCATTGGCATTATTATGAGAAACTGTCATTAGCACTATCTCCTGCCTGGGATTTCACAGTGCCCTGCAGCTATGTTGTGCTGCTGTGGCCGCTAGATGATGTCGGATCGAAGACGCGGAGGAACACGAGCAGGTAGGATGAATAGATGATAGGTGATGTGTTCTTGACGGAGGAACAGAACAACATGCATGCTGTGTGGTCATTAGATCCTATGGTCCTGTTTTGACACAACTCACTAATAGCTTCATGAGTTGGAGTTTTTTTGCCAAACACTTTTTTTACAAAAAAGAACAACTTTATAGGTGAAGGTTCTTTTTATGCGCTCACAAAGAAATGGAGAGATGTGAAGCTAAAAATAGCTCTCTCCCTCACCTCTCTCTTTTAGTCATACATGGAGTTGTTTTGTCAATTTTTTTTTTCTATAAACAACTCAGCTTCACTGAGAAAGCTGTTCGTGAAGCTATTTTTCAAAAAATGCAACTTCAATAGTGTGATGCTGAGTTATGCCAAATGAGGTCTTAGTTTTCATTCGAACTAATAATAATTATAATAGGAAAACGAAATGAATTACATTATGCTACTGTACATGTTTTTTTTCCCCTGAGGAACAGCTACTTTATGAGGGGGGAGCCGATGGTTGCATTCTAGTCCGCCGTCGCCGTCGTCCATGACCATGGGTGTTCTCGGCCCCCAGCATTAGTTAGGCCGGCCTGAACGGAAACGCAGCCCAAATTAAAAAAAAAAACTAATTAATCCGCTATGCCCAATTACTTGCATGTCCCGGCGGCGCAAAAAGGTTGTTATATCGCCACGCAAAACCAGGATCATATTGGCATGCAAAACCCATCGCCATCGGGTTGATCCACGCACTCAAGACTTAACCCATGGCGAACTGCGGCGGCGGCGACGTCATCATCCCGATCTCGCCGCCTGCACAGCAGGCAAGCGGAGGAGGGCAGCGGGGACACCGCCAGAATGCGGCATGGCTCCCGCTCGACATCATCATCACGGAGATCGCAGTGCGTTCCGACGCGGCCACCCTCGTGCGCTGCGCGGCGACGTGCAGGGCCGCGCGCCGCCGCGTCGCCGAGGACGCAAATCTACGTAGCCGCCTTCGCTTCCGCGACACCGGCCGGTTTCTCCTTCCCCTCCTGCGTGGCCACCTGGCAGGGACCACGACCTACGACCACGAGAGCGGCAGGTTGAAGATGAAGACCAGCGTGTGCATGGTGGACACCACCACCGCGGCGGACGGCACCCGTCTCGTCGAGGCCACGTTCGCCTCTGCCGCAGCTGATCAGGCCGAGAGGTTGGTGGATCCTGTGCCCATGGACTCGTGCCGCGGCCTCGTCCTCATCGGCGCCACGCCGACCGCTGCTCTACCTTTGCCATGGGATCAAACTCCACGGCGACTGCTCGTGTGCAACCTGGCCACCGGTCGCCGCCTGGTCCTCCCGCCGGAACCGGAGCCGTTCCCGAATGATGTGCAAAATCCTGAACAGTACGTCCTGCTCATCGGCAACAGGTACGACGGCAAGGGAGGTGCCAGCGCCGGCGCCGCCGTCGGTCGTCTTTTCCAAGTGCTAAAGGTGATGCTAGTGTTGTGTGAACACGACCCTTCTTACCGTCGCCTGTTGGTCCATACCTTCTCGTCGGAAGACGGCTCGTGGTCCCAGCGCACCGAGATCCCGACTCCTAATATCAGTGGCCAATCTAGGATTTTAGGTTAGGGTATGTAAAAAAAAATCACATCCAACCTATATATCAAGGCATATTTTCCAAAGAGAAGCGAATTCGGCTAGTCTCCACGACGGCGCGACCGTGCAAACTGCAAATTGTAGACGAGGGATGGATCAGAGGCCGGACAGCAGGGCAGAGGCCAGAGGGGTCACCTGCACCGATTAATGGGCGTCGGGCATCGGCGTCAGGGCGGCGGCGTATTTAACTCAGCTCCGATTGGCGTATAGGGATTAGATATTACTCCGTAGAATACGAAAAGCCAGAAAGAAACGCACGTATATGTGCTGAGGTCTGAGGACAGTCTTGCTGCGTGGGCCGTGTCCTGGGCCTTGTGACTTCCCACTTCCGTGATAGATGGTGTGATCGATGGTAACAGTTTATTGTTTCCTTTTTAATCTGAATATAAATACTGTATACGTATATTATATTGGTTATTACGTATACTATATCCATTACTTGCCGGAGGGACAGCCCCGGCATACCCTGTGGCTCCGCCACTGCCTAATATACACGGCCGGTACGCCTGCAGGACGTCGCTGGTAAAGGCCCTGGTCGTCGGCGACGTCGTGCATTGGCTGTGCCTCACCAACGTCGGGAGCTACGTGCTCATGCTCCACGTGAGAGAGGCACGGGTGAGCGAGACGGCTCTCCCGGCGACTTTCCCCCATTACAACATCCCCGGAATACGTAGCTACCTCTTGGCGACGGATTCAGCTGGCGGGAGCCCGGTCGTGCTCGTTGCCGACGCAGAAAACAATATATGCGCGTGGGAGCAGTGCAAGGACACCAAGAGCAAGATGTGGAAAGCGTGGCCGCATGTGGTGATAGACAGGGAGGCCATCCTGGGGTTCAATGACGAGGTGAAGGAGGCCATCCTGCGCTGCAACGACGAGGTGGCCAAAGGGTGGACGCCGGGGTGGAAGCGTGGTCTTGAGCTATTGTGGTTTGGTGAGAGGAGCGGCGTCGTGCTCCTCCGGACTCATGGCTATTGTTTGCTATGGCTGGATCTCCTCTGCAAGAAGATCGTACGGAGCTTCTCCTTAGTTCATCGGATGTCATGCACACAAGTGTATTGTCCCTATGAGATGGATCTTTCATCTTGGGCGCCAACCTTTAGCAGTGCTGTTACCATTTGATTAAAAAATTGCAGGTCATTTGCCTTTTTTTTTTAATTCGGATCTCTTTTGCATGGCAACAGGTGTATCTGCAATTCAGCATATACATGTGTATAATTTGGAGCAGCAACCCATCCGGCCTCAGGGACTACAGGCTGATCAGCCTAATCTACTCGGTGGGGAAGCTGTTTGCGAAGGGATTGGCGCTGCGTCTCGCCCCCAGGATGCCCGAGTTGGTCTCCATTAACCAGACAACGTTCATCAAGGGGAGACGGATCCACGAGAACTTCAGGACGGTGCAATTGGCTTGTCGCTGGCTGTACACGAGATGGGTGCCGATGATTCTACTGAAGGTTGACCTGGCAAAGGCATTCGACACGGTGGCCTGGACGTTTTTGCTCGAGGTGATGGAGAACCTTGGCTTTCCCAGGCGCTGGCGTGACTGGGTATCCTACCTTCTCTCCACGGCCACGACCAAGGTGATGGTCAACGGCCGGCCGGGAAGACGTATCTACCATGCCCGTGGACTCCGTCAGGGCAATCCTCTTTCGCCACTACTCTTCGTCATCGTTATGGAGGTGCTTAACACCCTCATCCGGGAGGCCGATCGGCAGGGGCAGCTGACGCCTCTCCCAGGAAGCACGATCAATTTTCGGGCCTCCATTTACGCGGACGACCTCGTCGTTTTCTTGGCGCCGGAGCTACTTGACTTCAGCTGCATGAGGCAGCTAATTGAGATCTTCTCGGGAGCCTCGGGGCTGGCCACCAACTTGGACAAATGCAACATCACGCCGATCCGCTGCGACGAGAGCCTGGTCGGTGCCATCCTACAAGTGTTCCCATGCCAGGTGCAACCATTCCCAATTAATTACCTGGGCGCGCCCCTCTCCATCTCCAGGCTGCAGCGCGCGCAGGAACAGCAGCTTGTTGACAAGGTCGCCTCCCGGATTCCAACATGGAAGGGGAACCTCATGACTTCGATCGGTCGGGCCACGCTTGTTAAGTCCACTCTCTCAGCTATACCAGTCCACACCTCCATCTGTTGCACGCTCTCCCCTTGGGCCATCAAGGAGATTGACAAGCGTCGCCGAGCCTTCCTATGGGCTGGCTCCGAGGCAGTCTCGGGAGGAAAGTGCAAGGTCGCGTGGCCGGTGGCATGCTTGCCCAGGGAGCTCGGGGGCCTAGGTCTCCCTGATCTCAAGACGCTCGGCGTCGTGCTCCGCCTTCGTTGGGAGTGGCTGCGGCGCTCGGACCCCTCGCGCCTTGGGCCGAGCTCCCCTGCAGGACCGACGCAATGTTCAAGGTGTCCGTCTGGGTGGTGATCAGAGACGGCAGGCGGGCACGATTCTGGACGAATGACTGGCTGACCGTCGGCCCTATATACCTATTCGCCCTGGCCCTCTTCCGCGCGGTTGGCTCGCGTCGGAGGGGAAGATCTGTTCACGACGCACTGCTCAACGACCGATGGAAGCACGACATCACTGGAGCCCGCACAATCGCCGTCATCACCGAGTATGCCACACTCCGTGAGATCTGCCAGGACGTCGCTCTCCTTCCGGACACCGCCGATCGCTTCGTCTAGAAGTGGACCGCAGTGGGGAGTACTCCTCTGCTTCGGCCTACTGCGCTTTCTTCTTCGGATCCACCGAACTGGCCGGTGCAAGGGAGGTATGGAGAGCGCCTATCCCTCCGAAGATCAGGTTTTTCTTCTGGCTTGTGCTTCACGGGCGTCTGTGGAGGACGAGAGGAGGATGCGGCATGGCCTGCAGCTGAATGCCGACTGCGTGCTGTGCGGCCAAAACGCAGAAACCTGTGACCATCTGCTCGCCTCCTGCGTTTTCATGAGGGAGGTTTGGTTTTGCATCTTGCAGTGGGTTCATATGCAGCATCTGGCGCCCGATCATTTGGCGCTCATCGGGCAATGGTGGTTGTAGTCAAGGACAACAGTGCCGGAGACGTTCCGCCGAGGCTTCGACGCCTTGGTGCTGCTTGTTTCCTGGAAAATTTGGAAAGAGCGGAACCGTAGAACTTTCGATGGGAACAGCGAGACGGCTTCGCAGGTGCTGCTCAGGATCCGAACCGAGGGCAAGGCGTGGATCGCAGCAGGCTATAGCAAGCTTGCCCCGCTGTTCGCTATGCTTGCCTAGCGGACGAACGTCGACGCGCGCAACTAGTTTAGTTAGTACGACCTCTCAGCTGCACCGTTTGAGCCGGTGATTTGTGTTCAGTGTGTCCTATGGTAGCCTTTCGCATCTTGCTTAATACTACCACAGGGGTGTAACAAAACTTTAATTTCTCTTCAAGCAATACGAGCCAACGGCATGTTCTCGAAAAAAAGTTTGAAAAATATTTTGCTTTCAAGCATAGAAGGACGCAGGATTTTGTAGTAATCGCCATCCCTGTTTGGCCAACGTGGCCATTTAAAGGAATGCAGATCCGTGAAGCCCAGCCCTCATTCAGCTTTTGCTTTCACAACTCCTCCCATCTTACCTGGTGTATACTATTTTCCTTGTCTTGTTATTCCACCGTTACATCGCTATCAACCATTTTTTTTGATTGCAAGAGATAACAAGGCTTCTCTTTCCAGCAAGAGATAACAGTCCTCCTTAACTCTTTTTTTGTGACTCGGTTGGAAAGAGAAGCTGTTATTACTGCCAACCAAGTAAAAAAAGCACTGTTATTATTGCCAACCAAGTCAAAAAAAAGCTTCTCTTTCCAACCCTGAATTTGTTGCCAGATCCTCTCCTTCAGGTAAGCAAATACTCTTGTTTGTGCTCTTCCAACAAAGACCGGTAGTCCCAAATATTTCTCGCTCATCCTTTGAGCCGATTCTACTTAGCATTTTCCTGACATATGGAAGAAGCAATTTTGCTTACACTACTGGAAACTTGAATTGTTCCATGGGTGACGAGATGTATCTTGGACATTTGGACATCATCTATATGTATGTATCCTGGATGCTATGAATGAATGTGGTGAACATTTGGACTTCATCTTTACATGTATGTTATTTGTTATGTGGTGATGAAATTTCTGTATGGACAATATTATTGTATCCACTTTGCTGCATGGGTAAGTGTATATATTCTGTTGGTGGCTTGGTATTTTTCTATGTGTAGCATAAACCAATAGAATAATATTGTTTTTTCTATAAGTACACCTAGTTTTTCCGACGGAGCAGCACTAATAGAAAAACTTATTTTTTTTATCAGTTTTCACCTTTTCTGTGTGTATCAACACACAAAAAAGTTGTTTTTAAATATGGGGAAACCATTTTTTCCATGAGTGTTCGCCCCATAGAAAAATTGTTTCTAATGGTGGTTAATATCAGTACACCATCAGAAAAATATTTTGACGTGGGTATATGCATTTTTCGGTTTTGCACCGACGGAACAATTCGAGTTTTTAGTAGTGTATTACATATAGAAGAGGGGAGAGAAAAGTTGTATCTGGTTTCCCCTAAGGCTTGAATTGATTTCTATGTCACTCATGATGTCCACTCGCCTAACACACCCCCCCCCCCCCTACACACACACACCATCACTCTCTCTCTCTCCCTCACTTTGTTGTATTTTGCATACACAGAGGATATCTAATTGTCGTGTGTTGATGTTTATCTGTTGGTACTAGTCTTGTTTGTGGCCCTTACTCCATACTTATATTAGAGAATTTTCTCGTTGGTTTTTGTTGTTTAATCCACAAACGAACGAACAACCAATGTAAAAGTATATGACCTCATTGTTCTATTGATTATGGTGGTATATGTTTTTGTCCTGTTATATGCTCTTTTATGACTCATTTTAGTAATGAAATCCTATAATAAACTTCTATTGTAGAATCATGTTTTTCCTATCTTAGGAGATGCAATCGCCATGGACTATAACATTTGTTTAATACAACCTCTTGTGACTTGCCTTCGAATTTTATAAACTTGTTATCCTTGATTGAAACAAAAGCAGAAGCCAGAAGCAGAAGCCATTATTGTCCTAGAACCCAAAACTGCTCTTCCAATTCCTCAAAAGGTTGGTGAGACAGATGTGAAAACTAAATCGTTTTTTGTTTCGAAAACTAAATCATTTTTTGTTTAAAAAACTAAATCGATCTACTCTTTCAAAAGACATTTTCTCTAGTTCTTTGGGTCCCGCATCTTAGTTACGAGCAGACTCCATCTCTCAACGACTGTATACCAGTGATGATGAGGATATTCGCCTTGTAGTCCCAAGCTACTCCGCGTATTCTGAGTTTGCCTTTGGTACGTTTTTGGTCATCGCCAAACCTAACTATATACATACATATATGCAATGATGATTTCACATACTTATAGATTAGGCTCATCCCCCAGCAGTTAGGCTGGGCTGAACAGAAACGCGGCCCAAATTAAAAAAAAAACTAATCAGCTAAGCCCAACTGCTTTGCATGTCCCGGCGGCGCAAAAGTAGTTATATATTCGCACACAAAACCAGGATCATATTGGCATGCAAAACCCATCGACGCACTCAACCCATGACGAACTGCGGCGGCGGCGACGTCGTCATCCCGATCTCGCCGCGTGCACAGCAGGCAAGCGGAGGATGGCAGCGGGGACACCGCCAGAATGCGGCGTGGCTCCCGCTCGACATCATCATCACGGAGATCGCAGTGCGCTCCGACGCGGCCACTCTCGTGCGCTGCGCGGCGACGTGCAGGGACGCGCGCCGCCGCATCGCCGAGGACGCAAACCTACGTGGCCGCCTTCGCTTCCGCGCCACCGGCCGGTTTCTCCTTCCCCTCCTGCGTGGCCACCTGGCAGGGAACACGACCTACGACCACGAGAGCGGCAGGGTGAAGACCAACGTGTACATGGTGGACACCACCACCGCGGCGGACGCCACCCGTTTCGTCGAGGCCACGTTCGCCTCTGCCGCAGCTGAAGCGGAGGCTTTGACGAACCCCGTGCCCATGGACTCGCGCGGCGGCCTTGTCCTCATGGGCTCCACGGCGACTGCTCCACCTTTGCCACGGCATCAAAAGCTGTTTGTGTGTAACCCAGCCATCGGTCGCCGCCTGGTCCTCCCACCGGAACCGGAGCCTTTCCCGGATGGTGGCGGTGGGTACAATCGCGAACAGTACGTCCTGCTCGTCGGCGACATAGACGACGGCGAGGGAGGTGCCGGCGCAGGCGCCGCCGTCGGTCTTCCTTTCCAAGTGATCAAGGTGAAGCTACTGTTGTCTCAACACAACCCTTCTTACCATCTGCCGTCGGTCTTCCCTCGCCGTCGCTGTTGCCGACGAGCAGCACGTACTGTTTATCCATATGGACAGCACGCGTCTGGAACGCCGGCGGGAGGGCCAAGCGGCGACCGGTGGCCGGGTTGCACACGAGCAGCTGGTGGTCGTCACGCCACGGGTGAGCCGTCGTTGATGTTGCCCGAACGAGGACGAGGCAAGCGTTCTGTAATCAGAGTGCGAGCTTCAGTTCTAAAACAATTTGGGCACCCCATGTAATCAAACTCTTCGTCTATTAATACAAAACGCGCAAACCTTTTGCGTGATTGAGAAAAAAAAAGGACGAGGCCGCTGCGCGAGTCCAGGGGCACGGCGTTCCTCAGAGACTCGGGTTCGACCAAGGTGACCTTGACGAGGCTGGTGGTATCCGGCGCCGTGGTGTCCACCAGGCACACTCCGGTCTTCTCGTAAAGGTCGCTGTCGTAGCAGGTTCTGTTCAACGCCAGATGGCCGCTCAGGAGTGGGCGGAGGAACCGGCCGGTGTCGCGGAGCCGGAGGCGGGCGCGGAGGCCTGGATCCTCGGCGATGCGGCGGCGCGCGTCCCTGCACGTGGCCGCGCACCGCACGAGGGTGGCCGCGTCGGAGCGCGTCGCGATCTCCTCTACGATGACGTCGAGCGGGAGCCATGCCCGTGCCTGTGCCTGGTGGTGTCTCCGCCCCGCCGCCTTCCTCTTCTTGGCTGATGGATGCTCTGCACGCGGCGAGACGACAACGTCGCCGCCGCCGCCGCCGCTCGCCATGGATTGGGTGTTTGATCAACGCGTGTCAATATGATCCTCGCGGCCGTAATGTTGATGAAGCGATCGACGGCGCGATGTGCAAGTTGGGCCTGGATGATTAGTTTGGGCCGCATTTCCGTTCGGGCGGGCCTAACAATCCCTGGGGCTGTGCTTCTAAAGTTCTATTGTATTCAAGTTGCCAGATCTGAGCCTAACGATATCGTCTCCTCTCCTACAAGGTGTTCACATTTCCGTAATTCCGTATCACGGATGACCTTGTATGTCTTGGTAATTAATACTGCGGTGATATGAGTATAAGAGTTCATGCATCGATCTTGATGGTAGGTCCAAGTAATGGTGAGAAGAATCATGAAGAAATTACATTGTTGCATACATACACACCAACCCACCAAATCCTTGTAAAGCCAAGTAAATAAATATGTTAAATGGCTGTTTCTCCTTTTACAGCTCCTTTCTTCAGTCTATATTTATTTAATGACAATATATAGGAGTAGAGACTAGCGAATAGCCGAATACATTATACAACTCGTGTTTGACAGTATCTCCTGCTAATCTCGTCAACACAATTCAATTCCAGCATCGATGCTCGACGAAACTGCAAGCACGTACGCTTGATTGCTTTTGGGTTCTGAATTCTGACTATGCTTTTGCTACATGTCCGTAGACCGTATTACTGCAACAAAAATCTCACGTACCGTCTTACTGCAAGTTGTAACTGGTATATGTCCTTTCACTTGCACAGATTGTCAGTGTAGTCCTTGTAGTTGCATTATATCCTTGATTATCTCTGAAGCAATCACAAGTGATGCACCTCCCATAACAACCGAGAGAGTAAATTTTCCTCCTGGGACTATAGGGGATACTGGAGCTTCCAACTCATCCGAATATCTCTCTGACCAAGACATAGCCGCAGGAAAAAATCCAAAGAGTACTAGAACTGAAAAATAATACATTCAAGGTATCAGTTCATTTTAAGAAATGTAGTATGTATGCAGTCAATAGTCACAGAATGTCTTTCACTTCTTTCTATTTATAACATCTTACTGGAATAGATTATAGATGATCATAAAAACGAGATAGAATAATATTGATATATATGACACTTCTATTTGTGTTATGGAGTAAAGATAATAGTTTTCATGGGGGTCAACATATAATAGTTTGATTTTAAAACTGTCTTATCTTTTTTCATGGGGTCGGGCTGATTTGTTTTGAACCTAAGCCAAGCGCTTTGAACTCCCAGTTATACCAATCATAATGATAATAGAGCTTTGATCTTTTTTTTTGGTGAAATAAAACCTTGATCTGCTTCAGGTAATGAGGTAAAAATTCATATCATGTGGTGTTTATATATCAATCAAATAGGAAGAAAAAAACGAGTGATGTACTTGTACTGTAGCTATTGTCCCATTCTGCCACATGTTTGTGAGGATAACAAACTGTGAGATATAACAAAGTTTGAGATACAGTTAAAGGATCCTTGCCTCCATAAGTTCCTGCAAAGTCCAATGCCTTAAAAAATATCTCCGGATCAAGCAGTGACAGAATAAGTGGAGGAACCAGAGTCAATATGTATGGCAGCGGTTTGTTCTGGCCACTCGGTAGTTTAAGCACTGCAAAGTTTACAGAGCAGACGAGAAAGAAGGGTGTAAGCAACTGTAGAATCATGACAATAAATTATTTCTGCCTTGGTATCTCTCCCCAAAAAAAAAAAATTGGAGTGGTTCCTCCTCCGGCTTAGCTGAGAAATATGATTCCTATGGAGTAAAGATACTTACAGTCTGCTAGGAAGTCTGAGAGTCCTAGAATAAATCCAATGTATGATGTGCCTATTGCGAGAAATGAGAATGCCTCAACAATAGGCTGCAAACCAGAAGGCATGTTGAAATTAGTTTATGTTTTCTAGAGAACTGTATCTGTATGAAAAACTTGAAAAACACTTACCCCCACTATCCCATTACTTGATCTAAGTAGTTCTAAGGGATCAGAAACAGTGCTGCTCCCTGCAAGGTCTGGAAGTGTCCCCAGGATTACTCCATCCCATACTAGGAACAGAGCCAGGGGTATGGCAGTACCCGCCACGATTGCTGTTCTGCAAAACCCATAAATGATATGCTTACACTTTGAAAATTTACCAATATATGATCATTTGATACTTTAGTCAATTTAGCAGAGCTTCATAATGTTTATTTAGTTGGAAAACTGTTGCAGTGTTGTATAAATAGTTCTGTTGTTGCATGGCCGACAATATTGGTAGCACCTTTAACCGGCACAACTAAGAACTTCTGTACTTAATTAGGTGTTATCATTTATGAACAAAGTTACCCTCAGTTTCTCATAAATCTTACCTTACTTTTGACAGGTCTCCCTCCAAATTTGTACAGAGAACAGGAACCACATTCTGTTAGGGCAAATACTCAATCTAGTGTCAAGAAGATAAATTTATTCAAATAAATATGGATGGTAACAAGGATTACCTGGTATACAAAGGAAAGTGCAATTATTGGAATACTTTTTGGAGCAGCAGCAAAATTCACTTCAAGAAGAGAACTCCACTGTAGATTTCCACTTGCCACAACCTGTGTAAACCACATACTGTAAGTTGCTATCTACGTCGAAGGAGTTTCCAAGTTGTCTGATGATCTAAATTTGTGAAAGTATATCGTTTATGTCCAAATGGAAGCATATAAAAAGGACAGTCACATTACATTATCAAGAAAATAGATCATCGTGTCAAAAGAACCTATCTGCATGTAAGTATTGAGCTTATGCAATGTTTTACTCGTCGTTCATTGTACCTGTGTGTGTAATTGAACTCTCTCTCTCTCCCCCCCCCCCCCCCCTCCCTCCCTACCTCCATGACAATATTTATTTTGGGAAATGCCTTCTGTTTTTTTATCACTTTGCCATTGAACCACTAGACACGTTCTTCTAATGAGATATTTTTGAAATAATTATAACAGGTTTCTTGAATGTAAAATCCATCAGGCAACTTTGGTGCATATCTGATAGCATGAGCACTTACAACAAGAGAAGTGAAGGACGCTAGGATGCCGGCTACCAGAAATCCATTTACTGCACCAATCAGTCGCTGGCTGCGGTCATGAATACAGCTTGTTTTAGTTCTAATATAATATAATCTCTTGGGTAAGTAGTAATTAATAAACAGTTATGACATAATAATCAAGTAAGAGTTTAATTAACACATCCCTAAGATCAGAATTACGTGTACAGTAACTTTTTAATGCTAGGAAGACACTCAACATCCATAAAATAAGGATTTCAGCATGTAATCAGTAGGTGGCACAGCTTATATCTTGGATATACCTTGTGATGAACCTTCAAGTCTAATCAAAAGGCTATAAATCAAAAAAGATCCGATTGCTCATATGTTTACAATTCTTGATGTCCAGGATGCCGGATATATTAGTAGTTGACAATTACCTTCCAAAATAACAAATCCCTCCGAAAGCCAGAGAAAATAGGGTAGCACTCTCCCATCTGCAACCATAGCACACCGTCAATGGCTTAAGAAATTGCATGACTGAATCATTGTATGGTTACTCAAATGCACTGTGATGACTAGTGACACTTTGGGGCTTCTTAGTATTCTATAACCCATAGGTAAAGTTAAAGTTATTCTATCTTCTGTAGTTGTTTTGTGGATGTAACAAACTTCATTTATTCTTAATGCAATGACACACATTTCTCTAAAGTAAAATAAAAAATAAAAGACAAGTCTTACAATGGAATACCCAATGAGTTTGTTATGATATCTGAAGAGCGTGCCACATATGCGACAAGAAGGGCATAATGTATAAATAAGTAGGATACGCTGTAGCACAAGGAAAGAAAAGTCAGAAATTCTTAATATGAAATATGAATGTTAATTGAGTAGAAAATAGAAATTCTGATTCTGAGTGGTGAGCTCGGTCTATGTTATGATCTGAAGTTCCTTCTTTTACAATTGTAATTTTGTCAGTTTTTCTGGTCTTCTATGCACACATAAACTTCTACCGTCCCTATATAATTTCTTCATACCAAGCTGTTCGTACTCCAAATGTCCCTAGAGTGCGCATAGCCATTGAGACCTGAAATATGTGTTCTTCAGATCACTACTTTGAGATTATGCAAAATAAAAGATGTACAGGGAAATTTTTAGCTAATTCTTACTACTGCACATTCATTTTGATTGCCCCTAAACAGTATTTTTGCTTAAGGAAATTATCACAGGAGGATATGTTATCTACCAGGGAGACACCTCCGGATCCTAGCTCACACATGGTATTCACGTTGACTTCAGCAACTAATAGCCCTGTCACAACCTGGAAATGTGATGCCAGTCATGATCTGCCTTACTGTAAACTGTTCAATGAAACAGGCACTGGGTCAATTATCAAACCGTCCTGTATCAAGGTGACACAAGAAAAAAATATTCAAAATAGTTTCAGTTATAACGACAATGATTTTTCCACTGACGGAGAATTTCTTTTAGAGTTCTACTACCACTGATGCCGAAGCAGAATGAAAAAGGATTTACCTTCTGTAAGCTTCTACTGCCTGACTGTGTGGCACCTTTAACAAGCCGGATTTGATAATTTACCCAGTCAGACATTCTATTACCATGTATAACCAGCAGAGAATGCATATAACTGCCGAGGCCAAGAATCCAGCTTCTTGTGTGACTGCAGGGATTGCAAGGATACCTGCCCCAACCTATTTGCAGAGGACAAAAGAAGAGTAAGTGGAGTGCCATGGGAGATGTTTATCAGAGGGCGAAAACGTCTAAACTCAGATTTGCTCTCCATTTCTCATGAATTTTATTTCGCAAGTTTTAGTCTTTGAGGCAGTGAATGTCACACAACGTGGTATTGCAGCGATTTAGCTCCTCATCAGGTATCGTATCCCGTGATTTCTGGATGTAGTTCTTTTAATTGCAGGTTAGATTTCATCTTCAATTCCTACTTGAGTATTTTGCATCTCTTACGGCAAGAGGAACTGAAGAAGGATGTACCGTTGTGCCAGCCACAAGGAAGATGGCACTGGTGACGCTCCCTGAAATCAAAGTGGAACTTGAGGATTTCATTCTACAATGCATGGTAGGTACTACAGTACCATCAGTACGTGGTAATCAAAAGGAAAGATTCTAAGGGGGGAAAGAAGTGGAGCCGTGCATTACCAGGCTCGTGCTCCATGGTGGCCTGGTTGAGGTTGGAGAAGAGGCGCTCTATCTGCTGCGGCGAGTCCGGCTCCGGCGGCGGCGGCTGCCGTTCGCCGGCGTACTGGGAGCAGAGGCATCGCTGCAGCTGCTTCCTCGTCCTCGTCCTCGTCCGCCTGAGCACCGGCGCTGTTGTTGCGGAGACCGGACAAGGAAAAGGCGTGATGCGTCGTGCCGACGGTCTCAGCAGAGGGTAGCTGCTGCAGTGAGCCGAGGTCAACAATGGTGCCATATTGGTAATTGGGTATTGCCGTTGCCGAGGTTGTTCTTGTCTCTCTGCGGTGCGGTACGTTATCTTCACGCTGGGCGCTTGTGTGGCTCTCAGTCTCAGGTACAACGCAGACTGAGCAAAGTGTGTGCTGGCGCTTTCTCCGCTTCACTTCAGCGGCCCTCTCGTCCACACTTTTCGTGGCATTTCATATGGGTAAACCATTTTGCTGCTTTTGCAACGGTCTTGAAATCGAAACATGCATGTAGCGGGACACGTACTATTCAGAGTTTCAGACTGAATGAGTAGGGATTGTGAGTTCACTAAATTAATCTTCTTATCTTTGTTTCATCATGTACTGTTACTCTTAGTAAAATCAGCTATATATAATTTTTATGCTCGACGAAGCGGAAGGACAGACACTAGGAGAAAGGGTGATGGAAAAAATTTGGACGAGAATTTTATTATCTTTTAAATTTAATGTTAGGCATATAGATAATTTCATTCGGCCGACAATTAATGTTGGATAATGGAAATGAATGAAAACAAAAACTTAGGCAAACACTGTGTACTGTAGTTGCTAAGAGGTTGTGGTGGAGTTTTTTTTCTAAATAAAAAGAAGAGGTTATGATGGACTGTTTTTCTTTTCATTTTTTTGCACAGGTTACCGCATTATTGGGTTTAGTTGTGGCCAATAATTTATTTCTATAGTTAAGATACGCTTAAGTAATAAGAAATTCCTTGTGATACATATGCTAAGTTTTGCTATCTTGTGTGGACTTTGGAAACTGTGAAATGATTTTTGTTTTCAGAACTTAGGCTATGTTCTCTTATTTAAAAAAGTCGGCTTACTTCGGCTTATTTTCTCTCTCAAAATACTATTAAATCGGAGGATTATTTCTTCTCTCAGAAATCAGCCTGCTTATAAACCAGCCGAACAGGCCCTTAGTTTGGAGAAGTGTATGTGCATGTTTCTAGACCAGGTGGAGAACGTGACTGGAATCGAGAAGTTGTTATGCCCCAACAAGTATCGCGAAGAGTAGGGCAGTACGGTCACGGTGGATTAGGGGCGGTGCTAAAGCAAATCAAAGGGAATGTGCATACCTCGTATGGACAAGATTTTGTGACACGAGATTTAGCTAAATTTCATCAAAGGAAATAATGATGAGAGCTAAATTTGCACATGCCTCCTTTCCAAAATATGATGAAATTTAGCTCTCATCATTATTTCATAATTTAGCCACATGCCTCCTTTCCAAAATAGAGATGGGTTCTATTTGATTTCACACCATAAATTCGATTTAACAACTTTAGACTTGTAATCCATAATCATTTTTACACCGGCTAATATTCTCACTGAGGTTATATCTAGAAATACAAGATGTAGACAAATAGAAGTTTTTTTTCTAGATTAGGAATAACACCGTGATTAACCATGTTGTTTCTATTAACTCGGCATCTTTTACCACAGTGGTGTTTCATGAGACTTTTACCTAACATTGTGGGTATCCAGTATTAAGACATGCAGACTCTACTGTAGAGTCTAACCATATTATATTTAGGGTACTTTGCCAATGTGACAGTATATTTACTGAGGAGAGAGCAAAAAAAATCAAGACTCCAAGTCTTGTTTAGACTCTAGAATTACAATATCTCGAGATAATAAATAGGCTTAGACTTATGGTAGATTCTGTATTGTGAGTGTCCTTAAGTGTCGAAACACTCTAAGCCAAGACACCAACTTTGAGCCAACAATGACAAGTGGCATTACCTAGCAAAGCTAAGCTTGAGAGGATATGTGTGGTTTTTTTTAGAAAAGGAGAGAATGTGTGGTTTAGTGCAAGGATGAATATGTTGCAGGATATCTTTTAGAATGTTGGAAGACATTCTTTAATTGCGGTAATGGACTCTACACATAATTAAAGTAAACTTTCTAGAGGTGGATAGAAAAGTGGAGTTAAAAACGGTCGTGATGCCCATAACTACACAACCCTTGATAGTTATTAAAAAAATACAGCTTTTGTATATAATAAAACCGGATGAAGATGAACTCAAAAAAAAAATTACAGCCTAATAGGATCAACAACCTAGAGTTGACAAATATGGATTTCAAACTATTTAGTGTATAATATAGCTCTGTTGTTGGCATATCTGGAAAACGAGGAATAACGTTGCCTTCTGGAACAATCGAGCGATGATACAAGGGGCGCCGATGGCCTGCAAGACTGAAGCGAGCTTGTGGAAATCACGGTTGCCAAAGAAGGACAGAGCAATCGCTGATGACTGGTGTTCTGTGTTAATTAACGCAATGTAAACTATTTTAAAAATGATGTAAACCATGTATTTGTAACATTCGACTTTTGGAGCCACTGAATCGATGAAATCAGGTGGGGGAGCCTCTCCCCTCCTGTAGACTCCTTTGAAAAAATTTATAAATTCAATAATGATAACTTTCGAACTACCTTCGATTTGGATGTTCACATGGTCGTTCGTTTTTTTAGGGGATGACATGGTCGTTCATCGTCAGTTTTCAGTTCCGAGAAATTAGGACTAGGCCGGCCTCAACAGAACCGCGGCCCAGATTAATAGAACACACAAACTAATCAGCTAGGCCCGGGTAGGACCAACTTGCGTCGCGTCGCAAAACCAGGATCGTATTACCACGCAGGCAAAACCCATCCACGCATCATCTCATGGCGGGCGGCGGCGGCGGCGACGGCATGGCGACGATGTCGTCCGCGTCTCGCCGCGTGGACACCGCCAGAAAGCGGCGTGGCTACCGCTCGACATCATCATCGCGGAGATCGCGGCGCGCTCCGACCCGGCCACCCTAGAACGCTGTGCGGCCGCATGCAGGGACGCACGCCGCCGCATCGCCGAGGACGCAGACCTCCGCGGCCGCCTCCGCCTCCGCGACACGGAGCGGTTCGTCCTCCCACTTTTGTGCGGCCACATGACCGGGATCAGGACTACCAGGGGCGCCTTCCCCATGGCAAAGACCGACGTGTACCTGATGAACGCCGTCGCCACCACCGCGGCGGACTCCACCCGTCTCGTCAAGGCCACCTTCGCCTCCGGCGCTGAGGCCGCGACGTTGTGCCCATTGACTCGCGCCGCGGCCTCATCCTCATTCGTGCCACAGCGACGACTCAGATTAACTCGTGTCAACGGCAGCTGTTCGTGTGGAACCCGGCCACCTGTCGCCGTCTGGTCCTCCCACCAGAACCGTCGCTCCGGGGGCAGGAGGACCCGGGTGCTGGCCGGAGTGTGGACGAGCAGTGCGTGCTCCTCGTCAACGAGGGCGACAGCGACGACGAGGAACGTGGTGCTGGTGCCGGTGCTGACGCCACCGTCGGTCGGCCTTTCCAAGTGCTCAAGGCGAAGCTAGAGCTGTCAAAGAAGCACTGTTCTCATCGTCGCCTGCTGGTCCAGACCTTCTCATCGGAGCACACTGCATGGTCCCCACGCACGGGGCACGGAGATCCCGACTCCAAACTTGCATGGAAGCAACAACTCGCCGTCGCCAGTTAGCGGGAGCTACTTGCTCATGCTCCACGTGAGAACGGCGTGGGTCAACGTGACGCCTCTCCCGGCGAGCTTCCCCCGTGACGGCAACAACAATCATCCGTACTTGTACCCGTACGACGGGAGGTATTATCAGTACCTCTTGGAGACAGCTTCGGCGGGCAGGAACCCCATCGTGCTCGTCGCCGACGCTAACAAGATATCCTCCTGGGAGCTTTCGAAGAACACCAAGGTGTGGAAGTCGCAGCCAAAGGTGGTGATAGATAACGAGATGATCCTACGCTTCATGAGGATCAAGTGTGTTCCTTGCCTAGAGTTGTTTGGAGAGAAGAGCGGCGCCTTGCTCCTTCGTATTGCCAATTGCTGTTTGTTGTGGCTGCATCTCCGCACCAAGAAGATCCTCAGGTGTTTCTCCTTGGATCGGTTGTTACACGCAGACGTGTATTGTCCCTATGAGATGGATCTTTCGTCTTGGGTGCCAACCTTCAACTTCAATAGTGATGCTCTATCATCTTGTGATTAATTCGTCGCTTTGACTGAACAGTGTCTCAACTGCTTGCATTGGCAGGCGTGCTGATCTGCATTGGCAAAAATAATTAAAAAAAGGCAGTATTTAACTTCTATAGTGTTAATAATTCTTTCAGTAAGCTCCTATTTTCCATTGGACTCGGCTTTGCCCAAGTGAGGGTGCAAAGATCCATCCATCTAGTAGATCAGTACTTGTTTATGTTATCCTCCAAATAAAGCATACATCTGGTCTTTGCAATGATGTCGGATCTTCTGGTGTTAATCTCTAACGCATCTGCTCATGTGGTTTCTTTTATGGGCATGCAATTGGCTATGGGTTTTGTTTCCATCGCCATATCTTTATCTGACCAGAGATGATGGTGACGTTCCTTCTTTTGAAAAAAAATGGCATGAGCACTGGTTTATCATATAAGAAGAGCATGGCAGAGTTTTACATAGAGATATTATATTAGAAGTAGAAAATGAACCAGCGCGGCCCTTTATTTAACATTAACAGTAATAAGCTCAAATGTGCTCTCCATTATATTCATGGGTTTTGGTTCGAAAGTTTTAGTGTGTGAGGCAATGGAGGATTTTTCATCTCTCTTACAGCAAGAGGAAGGATGTACCGTTGTGCCAGCCAAAAGAAAGATGGCACTGGTGACTCTCCCTGAAATCAAATGGGAACTTGAGAAACTTGAGCACCACCACCGCAGCCAGGCGCGCACGTCGTAGCCGCGCTTGGGCTCCGTGTCGTCGTACCAACCCCAACATGTAGTAGTCCTGGAGCGTGTCCATCACGCTGAGCTTCAGCACGTGCTGCACACCCATCGCCACTCGCCGACGCGTTGCGCCCTTCACCGTCATCATTGCCGCGCTCCTCCGGTCCGTCGCGGACGTGTTGGGGCTAGGCCTAGCTAGGGAGGGAGCGGGCCGAGCAAGTCCAGGCACGACGCAGAGAAGCTCGCCAGAGGAGTAGATAGGACGAGGCGGCAGCCCAGGCAACAATTCTGGAGCTCACCGAATATTAGCCATGGGCTGGAGGTTGAAGATGAGAACAAAAAAGACATTTCCCAAACCTTCTTTCTCATGAAATCCAAAAAAATCAATAAAATAATCTGCGTGTTGCGTCTGAGCAAAGATGAACACATTTATATGGTACCCAACATATTTCATCGTTGCAGTGTGTACACACCAATTACGGTTTTCCCATTGTCCCACAACAAAATTCGCCAAAAAAATAAAGAAAAGAGAGAGAGAGAGGGGCTGTGATGGAGTTTAAAGCAAAAGGTATGGTGGACTGTTTTTCAAGTTATTGTCGATCGGGTTTAGTTGTAGCCAAGATTTTATTTTCTCATAAATATGCAAAGTTTTTGAAATTATCTTATGCCCGAATAAGCATCACGAAGAGTAGGACAATATGGTGAATCAGGGGCGAACCTATAGAGCAAATTTGAGGAAGAGTATATTTACCTTGTTGTGCCAAGCTTTGTGCCATGGGAGAAGCGCAACTATGGTGAAATTTATCTCTTATCACTATTTACAATTTACCAATCCACATAACTCCTTTCTCAAAACAGAGATGGTTCTGTGTGGCTCCACACCATAAATTTGATTTAACAAATTATACTCGCATTCATTTTTCACTGACTATTCTTTTGATTTGGCATCGTTTACCGCAACGGTGGTATTACTCGTTGTGAGAAATGATAAAGAATGTTTCACCATCGACTTTAATTTTATCCCACACTGTGAGTATTCTATCAGGCGTCGAAATATTGCTAAACAGTAAACCAAGTCAGGAGCTCTGAAGATCCAACAAACGGTGGCAAGTAGCTTTACCTAGCAAAGTTAGCCTTCAGAGGATGTGGTTTTTGGTTCATGGATAATTTTTTTGTACGATATTTTTTTCAATAATGACAATTACTGATTGACACTACTCAACAGTTGGAAGACACTCTTCAATTATCGCAATGGGCTCTTAGACACAATCAAAATAATATTTTCTAAGAGTGGACGGCAGAGAAGTTAAAGTTATCATTTTACCCTGACTATTAGTATCATCGCAACCCTTTGGTAGTTATTAAAAAAAATATAATTTATGAATCTGCATATATAATTAAAGCGGGATGAAAACTAGCTTTACAGGAAAATTTATAGCTTAATAAGAGCTACGACTTATAATTAGCAAGTTTTTTGACATAAAGCAATTTAGAGTACCCAAAAAGTTAATTTAAATTTAATTAAAATTTAAAATTTTCAAATCAAATTTAAAATTTCGGAACTATCTCGGATGTTTGACAATGATCATCCATTGTCCATGGTGTTTTCGGTCCCCAGGAATTTTAGGATTATAGGTTGGCCTCAACGGAGCTGCGGCCCAAATAAAGCTAGGCTCGGGCAGGCCCAACTTGCGCGCCGCGTCATCGCTTCGTTATTACTCTTGTCACGCAAAACCCGGATCGTATTGGCAATCCACACAACCCATGGTGGGCGGCAGCGGCGTCGACGACGTCGTCGTCCACGTCTCGCCCCGTGCACAGCAGCCAAGCGGAGGAGTGCGGCGGGGACACCGCCAGAAAGCGGCGTGGCTCCCGCTCGACATCGTCGTCATGGAGATCGCGGCACGCTCCGACCCGGCCACCCTGGTGCGGTGCGCGGCCACGTGCAGGGAAGCGCGCCGCCGCATTGTCGAGGATCCAGACCTGGGTAGCCGCCTCCGCCTCCGCGACACGGAGCGGTTCGTCCTCCCACTCCTGCGCGGCCACATGACGGGGATCACGACCTATACACTAGGGGCGCCTTCATGTCCGTGCCAAAGACCGACGTGTACCTGATGGACGCCGTCGCCACCACCGCGGCGGACTCCACCCGTCTCGTCAAGGCCACCTTCGCCTCCAGCGCTGAGGCCGCGACGTTGAGCAACGTCGTGCCCTTGGACTCGCGGCGCGGCCTCGTCCTCGTTCACGCCACGACGACGATTCAGACTAACTCGTCTCAGCGGCAGCTGTTCGTGTGGAACCCGGCCACCTGTCGCCGCCTGGTCCTCCCGCGAGAACCGTCGTTTCAAGATGAGGAGGACCCGGGTGCTGGGCGGATTGCGGATGTGCAGTACGTGCTTCTCGTCGGGGACGGCGAGGGTGCCGGTGCTGACGCCGCCGTCGGCCGGCCTTTCCAAGTGCTCAAGGCCATGCTAGTGCTGTCAGAGAAGTACCGTTCTCAACATCGCCTGCTGGTCCATACCTTCTCGGGAGCACGGCGCATGGTCCCCGCGCACAGAGATCCCGACTCCAAACTTTCAAGGAAGTGACAGCTTGCCGTCGCCGCTACAACGCAGGCCCCCTTGTTATCGGCGACGTCGTGCACTGGTTGTGCCTGACCGATAGCGGGAGCTACTTGCTCATGCTCCACATGAGAGCGGCACGGATGAACGTGACGGCTCTCCCGGCGAGCTTCCCCCGTAACGCCAAGAAGAACCATCCATACACGTACCTGTACCCGAATGACGGGAGGCAGTACCATTACCTCTTGGCGACGGCTTCGGCGGGCGGGAACCCTATCGTGCTGGTCGCCGACAAGGACAAGATATCCGCCTGGGAGCTGTCCAAGCACACCAAGATGTGGAAGCCGCGGCCACAGGTGGTGATAGAGAACGAGACGATCCAACGGTTCATGAGGAACAAGTGTGTTCCTCGGCTAGAGTTGTTTGGCGCCGTGCTCCTTCGTATTCTTGACTGTTGTTTGTTGTGGCTGGATCTCCACACCAAAAAGGTCTTCAGGTGCTTCTCCTTGGGTCGGTTGTTACACGCAAAACTCTATTGTCCCTATGAGATGGATCTTTCGTCTTGGGTACCAACCTTCAATAGTAGTGCTATATCTTTTGATTAATTCATCACTTTGCTAGCATTTCAATTCCAATGTTTCTACAGCTTGAATTGGCAGGTTTGTTGATTTGCAATGGCAAACAAAAAGCTAGTATTGGATCTCTATAGTTAAATTCATTCAATTATTTGCTATTTTCCATTGGCGGCTTGCCCAAGTGAGGTTGCAAAGATCCATCCATCAGTACTTATTTCTAAATAATAAAGCTCACATGTTTCCTGGTCTTTGTAATGAGGTGATGTTGATGCAAAATTATATCTGCAAACACACCGGGCTAATACCCACA
>CM041630.1:66912647-67019308 GCA_023333625.1 Bothriochloa decipiens
CACAGTTTTCGGTCCATATTGACACGTGTCAAAAAACGGTGTCAACAGGTGATGATGTCGGATCTTCTGGTGTCAATCTCTATCACATCTGCTTATGTGGTTTCTTTCATGAGTTTGCAATTGGCTGAGTTTTGTTTCCGTAGCCATGTCTTTTTTACCAGAGTTGATGACGACGGTCCTTTTATAAAAAAAAATGCAGGAGCACTGAGCATGACAGAGTATTACATATATACATATTAGATAGAAGTAAAAATGAACCAGCGTGTTGTATCATCTAGGTTTCTAGACTCTCAGGATGCCCATAAACCTCTATATACTTTGGCACCACGAGGGTCGAGCCGTGTCCGCCGCATGCGCTGCGATCGCAGGGGACGGCCACGACCCTACTGCGCCATGAGCCCGCGGGCCCAATGCCGCTATGTCGTCTACGCCCCCACAGCTAGGACTGTGCCTACCTTGCAACCAAGCGCATGAGCCAGGCCGCCGTCTCTCTCAGCTTTCGTGCTCGCCCTCCACAGGCTGCCTCCTCGCTATCGTTGCCGCGCTTGCTGAGCTCCACTTCAAGCTCAGCAACTTGAACTGGCCTGATTTAGTATTGGAACTCGATACAATTCTAGTAGCTCAATATCTACATCTAAAGAGACCCTTTAGGTTTTCCAGGTTTTTCAACTTGGTTGGTAATCCTAGCCGAGCAAGCTGTTTTAGATGTATTGCGCCTTGCTCCCTACTTATTTTTTTTTTTAAAAAAAAGAAGAAAGTGATGACACAGATAGACCCTGCCTTCATCTAACTAATGAGATGTGGGACACTATGATAGCAAAAGTGAAGAAAGTGATATATACTAAAGAAAATAAGAATTATGATGAACAATTCATCTTCTCTACTATTCAAGACATATTGGTTGATCGCTAGTGAAAAAGCAACACACCTCTCATTTGTCTTGCACATTCACTTAATCCAAGCTGGTAAATATTTTGTAGCACTCAGTCCACTCCATTTTTGTATTATAAATGGCTGATGTCCATTCTTTGTTCATCTGCACTGTGTTGATCATACTTATAATTTGTAGGTACTATCATGAGAAATGGATTAGTGAAAGTGAAGGACGTCAACCCCCACATAAGGACCTCGATATTTCAGTACAGAGAATGAAATGCTTTAGGAAATTATTCCCTGATCTTAACGATCTCAATCAAGTTAAAGATGAACACTCAAGGTTTGCTACTTGCTCAGAAGAACTCAGTTACTTTGACTCCATTTATGACAGATGGGTACTTGAGTACTTGACCCTTGAAGTGGTGGCTTCCTATGCTGCAAAAATTAGCTCTCAAATATCCAGCTTCATCTTCTTCTTGTGAGAGGAATTCTTTTTTTGCGACCGGGACTTCACCCGTTTTTCATTAAGAGGATGTGAGAGGAATTGGAGCACATACAACTTCATTAGCATACAAAGAAACAAACTAGCTCCTGAAGAACGTGCTGAAGACTTGGTCTTTATACATAACAATTTGAGACTTCTATCAAGAAAGGCGGAAGATTGTAGTACATGGCAAACAATAATGTGGGATGTGCGAGGAGATGGCTATGAATCTTTATCTGGTGTGGGATTTCTAGAAGTTGATGTGATCTCTCTCTTGATGAACCTGAAATGGAGACAGAGAGTGCCTTTTGAAGGTGGAGACGATGAACACAGAGGAGAACCCACGTACGTAATGATGAAGACGAGTAGAATCTTAGAACTAGAAGAGAAAGTGTCGTAGTTAAGTTGCATGTGTTATCTGTTATGTACCGTTTGTGCATGTGAACTCAATTATGTTTGTGAAGTGTGAACCTGTGGTCTGTGGATGACGATGGGACCTTTTAAGTTGTGAAAACTATGTTATTTCATATTAAATCATGCTATTATTATTACTATTATTATTAAAATCCTAGCCATATCCCTATGTCACTGTTTTTTTTAAGAATAGCGTATTCGCATATCTGTACCCGTATTCGTATCTGGTTAAAGCAGGACAAAACCCTTAAACAAATGCTGGACTACTTACTACGTGGATGGATGGATCCTCAGTTCCTTACACCCTCATTTCGGCCACTGGGCGACACAGTCGAAAAAAATAGCAAATAGTTGAGTTCTAGTAGAGACGTTTGAATCAATCAAAGGTAATAGCACTACTGAAGGTTTTTTTCTCGAATACGCAAAAGGCTTGCACATCTTTGTATTAAGTAGAAAAGTTTATTACAACCCGCGTTTTCGCGCGTTTTGGGAGCAAAGATATTACATGAAGCGCTACTCCCGCACCTTACATCGTAAGCGGATTACTCATTAAATCGACAACCTACACTACGCGCACCGGCTTCGATCCATAGATCGGTGGTGGCGTCAAGCGTGACCGCCGCGTCGTCCGCATCATCCGCGTGCCCGCCGTGGCTGCGCAGCATTAGGAAAGAGCTCCCGCATCGCGTCGGCATCACCGGGCTTGCCGCTAAACATGGCCTCAAGATCCCGAGTGGCCTCCTCCGTAGTCCTTCCTTGCAGCAGCCCTATCCTCTGCATGAGGAGATACTCACCTCGCTTGGCCACTAGTTGCTTGGACAATGGCTGTGCCGTGATGCGTCTGCCTCGTCACGGCATCCAAGACGAGGGAGACTTGATGGTCGGCGGCGATAATAGTGGTGAGGCAGCCTTCGTGAACACCCGTTGCGTGAAACGCTTTAGGCCCCCGGTGAAGGAGAGCGAAGCAGAGCGGCCTCCGTTGTTGTCCTCCACGTCCCTGTCGGCGCTGACGTGGCTAGACGTCTCTATGTTGGTCGTCGGCGTGCTGAAGATTTCGGCGTCCACAGCCACAACCTCGTTGGTCACACGCAGCGACGATGGTGGTGTGCCCTCCGAGATTGGAGCAGTCGCCACCTCCGAAGGTCTGACGGGCGGCGCCGTGGACACCGTGTCCAGCATGACTGGCTGCACGGCCGGCAGCGAATCCACGATGGCCAAGGAGGTAGGCCCTGACAACGCGACTGGCGCACCATCGGCCTCCGCCACCCAGTTGATCACCGTCGAAGCGGGTTCCGGAGGGGTCAGAGCAGAGTTGGTCGCCGGAGGGGTCGACGATGCGGTCTCCGAAGTCACCATACCCAGAACAGTCCGCGTGTTGCTTAGCTGTGGCAGCGGGCCTTCAAGGATGATGGCCCAGGCGACATCCATCGAGGCGGACAACGAACCGGTAGGCTCCATTGATACGTGGTGCGAGTTCTGAGCCGAAGGCACAGCAGGTGCTCCAGCCACGGGGCGAGAAACTCGCGGCCGCCAGACCATGGACGGCCAGCTGGCGGACCCCATCTCCTTCTTTCGCCGTTGACGACGGCGCTGGCGCGATCAGCGACCACGACCAGTGCCAATGGCGCAGTCGTCGTTGTCTTGCTGCTCATGAGCATCTTGCCCGACGACGATGTCGATGCGCCTCGCCCTCCTGCACTCCCGTGTGATGTGACCAAGGCCCCGACAACGGAGGCATCGCCATGGCAGGTTGCAGGTGGCAACATGATGCCCTGTCGTGAGGCACTTGAAGCAGCGGCCAACGGCGTACGTCAACAACTGCCGTGGCCTGACGTCGCCCCCGTCGCCCGCCCCACGGCGCCATTGGGGACACGGCGCCTGCGTCGGCTAGGGAGGGCGCTGGGGGAGCATGCACTACCACCTATCGGCATCTGGGGCAGTCGCTCGGCGTGATCCTAGCCACTGATGGACTGGTAGCCGCTCCCCCCCGCTCACCGACTTGACGGACGCACACATGCAACCTCCGAGGCACCTACGGTCAGGGGTGCGACCCTCCGTTGGGTGAATAGGAAGGCCGCTCACCAGCTAAGAAAGTGGTCGCCCATGCCCCCTCTGACCTCGCCGAGGCTCGCACCGCCCAATGACAGCGTTGTAGCAGCCAGGAGCAGCGGCAGCCGCATTGGGTGGAGGCATAGGCGGTGCCCTTGGCAGGCAACGAACATCATTCGGCTGCCCCAGAGGCATAGCGGCAGGCCTCGGCACCTGATGGGCAGCATCCAAGTAAGACGAGGGATGTTCATTGCCGGACACGTTGCTGTCGTCCGCCCAACGCCGCTGCTTTGAGTGACCCTGTGTGGAGCTCCCGGGGTGAAAGAGAGCTACATCGGGGGACAAGGACGAGGGCGGGCTCACGATGGGGGTGAATGGATTGACGAAGAAGGCGTCGAGGCCGAGGCCGCATCTGGCCATGTTCACATCATCGTCGTCATCCTCCGGGAAATCCTCCACGACGACTATGGAGTAGTCGATTCCGGTTTGCCCGACGGTGCGGAGGACCTCATCCCCAATGCCATCCTCGATGGCTGTACCGGTTAGCGGTGCTAAGGGTGTGCTCGCTGGCAGCGTGCGGAGGACCTTGTCCACAATGTCATCCACCACAGCGGAGCAATCTTTCTCGTCGGGCATGGAGCAGAAGCGGCCAAAGATGGGGAACCCCGGCTGTGGCTGGTCAGCCTCCAACAGCATGGGCCAGGCCCCCACAGCCAACGACGGCGAGGAGCCGAGGAAGCAGCCCCCGTCCCGAATGAGGTGCTCTGCGTCTCTAGCTCAAGGAGAGGCGACGACTTGGCAAGCCTCGGTGTCCCAACGATGGCGGAGGTGGCCAGGACTGTAGCCTCAACCTAAGCCGAGGTGTCCCCCACTATAGACTCGGGGAAGCGGCGGTCTTGGCTGGCGTCGGCACAGGAGGGGCGGCCCGCCGAGGCGAATCCCGGGGCCGCAAGCACCAAAGGTTCATCATCGGTGTGGCACACCTGCCCTGCCGGAGCCCCGGGCCGTCCCCAACCGGCAGAGCGCCGCCGGCAGCGACCCCAGGCACGCCGGGCGGGGGCTCCATAGGCGATGCGGTGGCGCTGGCCACGACCTCTGCGGGGGAGGGGCGAGCGGAGGGAGGCCGTGGCGAGCTTGAGGATGACGCCATCGCTGGCGGCGGCGGCGTGGTCGCGCGCCCGTGTGAACAACGACGGGGAGGAGGAAGAAGACAAGAATAGGCAGGGTCGAAATGGGTGGTGGCGGCGTGCACATGTCTACCTTGGGCCCGTCCGTGGCAGCCATGGCCGACGCACGGACACCAGAGGTGCCGATGGACGCGGCCCCGACCACCAGCTGACAGAGCGACGGCGACGTCATCTCGAGGACGGGGGAAGGCCCATCTGGCCGGCGAGGCAGGGGTGGAGGAGAGGGAGGGGGCCGGAAGGGGAGTCGTGGGGGAAGGAGGGGGGCACTGGGACTGGGGACCCGGCCGGCGGCGGCGGCGCAGGCGGGTCAAGGGCGTCCGCCAGGGACGCCCCCTAGGGCTCCGCAGGAGCTGGAGCGGGCCGGCCCATCTTTTTTTGACAATGACTTACACTACTGAAGGTTGGTACCCAAGACAAAAGATCTACCTCATACGGACAATATACTTCTGCGGATTGCATCCAACAACCCGAGGAGAAACACCTGATGATCTTCTTAGAGTGGAGATCCAACTAGAGCAAACAAGAGCCATGAATCCGAAGGAGCACGATGCCGCTCCTCTCACCTGTTAGAATTCGCACGGCGGTGAGCACTAGCGAGTTCACGAGAGCAATGAACTGAAAGAACAAACTTGACACAAGTGATTGTGCTGCAAAGAAGTGCAGCATTTTCTGTTGTATGCATTGCTATTTATGGAATTACAAAGTAGTGGGATGCAAGCCCACGGCGCCCACGATTGCGTGAGTGCGCACGTCCATCCCCATGCGCCGCAACAGCCAGCCATGGCTTGCATGCTCGAGTTCATGGGGAGCTATTCTCAGCCATGACTCCTACGCACACGGTAACCACAAGTCAGTCCTTGTGTTCATGCAAGAGTTGAAAACAAATATGCTATGCTGAAAATAGGACTAGGATTACTAACAAATTCTCCTCCTAATCCTAGTGTATATTCTATAAATCTACGACACCAATTCTGGAGCGCATCTCACAGAAGTGTTCACGCCCCAGAGCTTTAGTAAGAATGCCTGCCAGCTGCTCTGTTGTCACGATAGACTGGAGCCTCACCCTGTCCTCTTCAACACATTCACAAATGAAATGATAGCGAATGTCGATATGCTTACTGCGATCATGGAAGACAGGATTTTTGCTGAGTGCAATGGCGGACTGGTTGTCGATCTTCAGAGTGACAGCGCTGTCCTCCTCGCCCTTGAGCTCAGCAAACAGCCGCGCCAGCCACACTCCCTGACATGCTCCTGTCGTCGCTGCGATGTACTCAGCTTCGCACGAAGACAGTGCCATAATCTTCTGTTTCTGTGACTGCCAGGTGATGGTGTTGTCGCCGAGGAAGAAGAGGATGCCTGAGGTGCTCTTGCGCGTGTCGATGTCCCCAGCCAAGTCATTGTCCATGTAGCCTACGAGCTGGGGATCCTTCTTCCTCTTGTAGTGGCAGCCAAAGTGCAGGGTGCCAGCAACATAGCGTAGCACTCGCTTCATGGCCGCCAAATGCTCAGTGGTTGGGTTCTCCATGAACCGGCTGATGAAACCCACTGAGTACGCCAGATCGAGTCTTGTGTTCACCAGATACCACAGGGAGCCGACCACACTGCGATACATGGTAGCGTCAATAGTTGGAGCCAAGCTCACCTTGCTGAGTTTCAGGCGAGGCTCCATTGGTGTTTCGCTGGGGTTGCAGCCTGACAGCCCTGCTTTCTCCAAGATCTTGGCTGCATATGAGCTTTGACAGATGGTGATGCCGGCCTTGGTCTGGGACACCTCCAAGCCGAGGTAGTAGTGGAGCAGCCCCAAGTCACTCATCTTGAATGTGGCTTTCATTTGGTCCTTGAAGGTGTCGATGTCGACTTGGTTGCCACCGGCGATGATCAGGTCGTCGACATAGACCCCGACCACCAGCCGGTGAGCTCCAGCCCCGTGCAGGTAGACAGCATGTTCCGAGGCACTCCTCCGAAACCCGAGCCCAAGAAGAGACTCATCGAGTTTGGCGTACCACGCCCGTGGAGCTTGACGGAGTCCGTAGAGTGCCTTGACGAGGTGCAGTACCTTGTTCTCTTGGCCGCGGAGGATGAAGCCAGGAGGCTGTTCAACGTACACCTCCTCCTGAAGCACCCCGTTCAGGAACGCGGACTTCACATCCATATGGTGCACGGCCCAACCTTGAGTGGCGGCGTGCGCGAGCAGGAGCCGGACTGATTCTAGGCGTGCAATAGGGGCACAGACCTCATCGAAGTCCACGCCCTGCCGCTGTACGTAGCCCTTCGCGACAAGGCGGGCCTTGTACTTGTTGATGATGCCGGCGGCGTCCTTCTTTGCCTTGTACACCAACTTGAAGCCTATTGGCCTAGCGTGCGCCAGGCGTTCCACCAGCCTCCATGTGCCGCTGGCCTCGATGGAGGTCATCTCTTCGAGCATGGCATGGCGCCAGCACTCGTGGCGTGCTGCCTCGTCGAAGGAGGTCGTCTCGGCGTCGCTCGCTAGCAGAAGGCACTCCTCCAGTTCACGGTGGGCGAGCTCGGGCGTCTCAGCTTCCCCGAGCACGTTGTCGACATGGCGAAAGCGAAGAGGAGCGTCATCGTCGTGATCTGCGTCGAGGTAGTCCTCCATCCCGGCTCCTGTTGGGGATGCGAACTCCACTTGTGGATGTGCCGTGGAGCCGGGTGCTGGTGAGTTGTCGTGGATCGCTGGTGAACCAGCCATGGACGCGCCTGGTGCTGGGGATGCGAGCGCGCCAGATGGAGCCGGGGATGCCGAGCTTGACGCGGGAGACACATTAGTTGTTGTTCTGGTGGTGATGATCACGGAGGGGTCCTCCTGGTTCAGCTCCTCGATGGTGAAGTCGTTCAGCTCTGCTCCAGGCCACGCCCACGCTGCTGCTTCGTCGAAGGTGACATCGCGGCTGATGTGGACACGCCGTGTCGAAGGATCATAGACCTGGTAGGCCTTGGATCCCAGTTCGTAGCCAACGAACACCGTGCGGCGGCTGCGGTCGTCGAGTTTCTTCAGGTGTGGCGTGTTGACCTTTATGTGGGCGATGCAACCGAACGTCCTCAGGTGCTGGACCGACGGCGTGTGCCCGTTCCAGAGCTCGTAGGGGGTGTACCCACCAATGGCCTTGCAGGAGGATCTGTTCAACAGGTAGACCACCGTTGACACCGCCTCCCCCAAGAATACACCAGGGAGAGACTTGGCCTTCATCATGCTCCTGGCCGTGCCCACCACGGTTTGATTGCGGTGCTCGACGACGCCATTCTGTTGAGGTGTGTACGGCACCGTGAGCTGCCTGCGGACGCCGAGTTGGGCGCAGTAGTTGATGAAGTTGGCGGCGGCGAACTCTCCGCCACGATCGGTGCGCAGCATCATCAGCTTCTTGCCGCTCTTGCGTTCCGCCGCAGCCTGAATGTTCTTGATGGCGGTGGCCGCGGCGTCTTTGGACGGCAGCAGGGCGATCCACATGAAGCGTGAGTAATCATCGACAAGCAGCAGGAAATATTTGTTACCACTTGGAGTCATCAGAGTGATGGGGCCGCAGATGTCCCTGTGAAGAAGTTGGAGCGGCTCTGTGGAATGCCAGAGCGCCTTCTGGGAAAAAGGCGTCCTCCTCTGCTTGCCGGCGAGACAGGCTTCGCAGAGCTACTGCACTTGGTCGACGATGGGCAGCCCGCGAACCAGCTTCTCGTGTCCCATCTTGCGCAGCGCGGCGAAGTGGATGTGGTCGAAATGCTGGTGCCACCTCCAGGCGTCGTCGTCCGTGCGTGCCGCGAGGCACACCGGGCGAGCGATGGTGACGTCGAGGTTGTACATCCGACCGGGGCTCCGAGGGATCTTGGCGAGGAGGCACCGGTCTTCATCATGAACCCACATCACGCCTTGCTCCACCAGCACCTGGTACCCGCCTTCGTCGAGCTGGCCGACGGAGATGATGTTGGCGGTGAGGCGTGGTAGGAAGTAGACGTTGGTGAGTGCCCGGTGCTTGCCGTTCCTGTAGTGAAAGAGCACCGTGCGGTATCCTCGATGCGAGCGACAGAGCCATCTCCGAAGCGGACGGAGCCTGTGACGCTGGTGTCGATGTTGGCGAAGGCAGCGCGGGAGCCGGACATGTGATTCGACACACCGGTGTCAAGGATCCATTTTGTCGGATCCGGGTCCAGCTCACCGTCGAACGCCGCAAACACCTTGGGCTCATGGAGGTGGAAGCAGGTGGCTGACTCGGGTGCCGGCGGCACGTTGTTGGGGAAGACCGGCGGTGGAGGCGGCTGGGTCTCGCCCTCCTGGAGTGAGGCGATGGCCATCATAAGGGTTTGCTCCTCTTCTTGGGCCACATGGGCCTGTTGGGCCGGCTCCTCCTTCTTCTTGAGGCGACAATCGCTGGCCCAATGGCCCTTTTTGCTGCAGCGAGGACAGGGATTGTCCGGTGGCGGCCGTGACGAGTTGGAGACGCCGTTGCCACTGGTGCCGCGTCCACGACCTCTGTCGTGGCCTTTTCCACGGTTGCCAGAGCCAGAGCCGCACCCTGAGTCGCCGGACCTCTTCTTGTATTTCTCCACCCACTGCTCCTCCATGAGGAGCAGTTTCCCGCTCGTGGTGTGCGCCGGAGCGGGCTCGACGTCGTCGGTGGCTTTGAGGTGGCCGGTGACTTCCTCGATGGAGAGCTTAGAGATGTCAAGCAATGTTTCGATGGATATGATGAGTTGCTTATACCGTGGGCGGACGACGCGTAGGTACTTGGCCACCACCTTCTCGTCCGGCTTTGGGTCGCCCAACATCGCCAGGCGCTGCACGATGCCGGTCATGCGCAAGGCGAAGTCCTCGATGGGCTCACCATCACGGAGAGCGATGGACTCGTACTCGGCGCGGAGGTTCTGAGCAGTTGCCTTCCTCGCCCTGTCGTCGCCGATGCGCAGGGTCTTGATGGCCTCCCAGGCTTCCTTGGCAGAGTGCTTGGCCGTCAGGATGGGATGGGGATCAACTCCCCCGGAACGCCGCTGCAGATGGCGTCCAGCGCAGCACGGTCGTCGTCGTAGTCGACGTCGTTGTACTCAACGGCGTCCCACAGGTGGCGCGCTTGCATCTTCAATTGCATGCGCAGCGACCACTCGTGGTAGTTGTTCTTGGTCAGCTGCGGCCAGTTGCTGCTGCCGCTGCCTTCCCGGACGATGCGCTCGACGATGACCTCGCGATGATCTCGAGTGCGCAAGCGAAGTGGTGCCCGGGAGCGGCGAGGCGAGCGACGCGGTGAGCGACGCGGAGAGCGGCTGCGAGGAGGAGAGCGCGATGGAGACTTGCTGCCGGAACCGCTGCCCTTCTCCTTCTTGTCCGTCGACGGCGGCTTTTCGCGCGGCTTCGACGACATGGTGTCGCAGCTCCCTCTCTCTAGCTCCGATGCCACTTGTTAGAATTCGCACGGCGGTGAGCACTAGCGAGTTCACGAGAGCAATGAACTGAAAGAACAAACTTGACACAAGTGATTGTGCTGCAAAGAAGCGCAGCGTTTTCTGTTGTATGCATTGCTATTTATGGAATTACAAAGTAGTGGGATGCAAGCCCACGGAGCCCACGATTGCGTGAGTGCGCACGTCCATCCCCATGCGCCGCAACAGCGGGCCATGGCTTGCATGACTCCTACGCACATGGTAACCACAAGTCAGTCCTCGTGTGCATGCAAGAGTTGAAAACAAATATGCTATGCTGAAAATAGGACTAGGATTACTAACATCACCAAACCACAATAGCTCTGGTACATGCTTCCTCTTCCACCACCTACTCTCCTTCTCGACCAGCTCGGCCAGGCCATCATCCTTAAAACCAAGGATCGCTTCATTCACTATCACCACCCACGGCCGTGGTTTCCACATCTTGGTGTGCTTGATTGCTCCCAGGCTGAAATCTTATCGGTGTCGGCGACGAGCACGACGGGGTTTCCACCTCCAGTAGCCGAAGCCAAGAGGTAGCGACGTCTCTCGTTGTATGGATGTTTCTTGCCGTCGCGGAGGAAGCTCGCCGGGAGAGACGTCACGTTCACCCGCGTCGCTCCCACATGGAGAATAAGCATGTAGCTTCCACTGTCAGTCAGGCACAGCCAGTGAACAACGTCGCTGACCACCAGTGGTCTTTGGTGCCACGACCAGTTCCCGCTCCCTTGTAGGTTAGGAATTGGGATCTCAGTGAACGGGGACCATGCGCCGTGCTCCGACGAGAAGGTTTGCACCAACAGGCAACGGTAAGAACGGTACTAGGACAGCACTAGCTTCGCCATGAGCACTTGGAATGGCCGGCCGACAGCAGTGTTGGCACCGGCACCCTCGCTGTCACTGCTGCCGACGAGCAGAACAAATTGTACGCCACACGTACTCCACTTCGTACTCCAGCCAGAATACGGGAATGCCGGTGCCGGCGGGAGGTCCACGTAGCGACGGGTAGCCAGGTTGCACACGAGATTCCGTCCCTGATACGCATTATTCTGGGTCCTCGTCGTGGCTCGAACGAGGACGAGGCCGCCGCGCGAGTCCATTGACATGTGCCTCAGCGTCTCTTCGGCCTTGGTGAAGGTGGTCTTGACGAGACGGGTGGCGTCCGCCGCGCCGGTGGTATCCACCATGTGCACGGTGATCTTCTCCCCGTCGGTGCAGGTCTTGATCCCCGTCAGATGGCCGCGTAGGAGAGGGAGGACGAATCGGTCCGCGTAGGAGAGGGCGGCCGAGGAGGCTGGGGACGTCGGCGATGCGGCTGCGCGCGTCCCTGCACGTGGCCGCGCACCGCACGAAGGTGGCCGGGTCGGAGCGCGCCGCGATCTCCTCGATGATGATGTCGAGCGGGAGCCACGCCGCTTTCTGGCGGTGTCCCCGCCGCCCTCCTCTGCTTGGCTGTTTTGTACGTGGCGAGACGGGGACGACGTCGCCGCCGCCGCCGCCTGCCATGGGTTGGATCTTTAACTGGAAAGGTTCGTGGAAGACGAGGAGGATCTTAGTTTGGGCTCGCCGCTCGCGGACGCGAAATAACGAATGCCGTCACGTGCATGTTGAACTTGGCTAATTTGGGCCGCGTCTCCGACTCCGTTCAGCCCGGTCTACTATTCTTTTTTCTTTAAAGAATAACAAGGTCGGCAATCCTGAGTACCCAGAACACCAGTAATTGGGGCGCATGCTGTATTTGGCATTGCTAAAATTATTTTTAAATTAGGGACACATTTGCTTCTTTTTAGTTCTATTAGTTAACTTGCTTCTCGGTCAGATCGAGAGAATTTTGATGACCTTTTTACATCACAAGGATCTCATAGATGCTCATTGAGAAACGGTCTGGGGATGCTTCTTTTTTAATGATTTACATCGTAGCTTTCATGCACACAAGGGTAACGGCGGTAGATCGTAGCTTTCATGCATCGTAGCTTTTTTAAGGACTTGGAAGAATGTAACTTAGATGGTCATTGTGAGAAATAACTTTATTATGCCTGTTATTCAAAAGGGTTTCCGGGATTGTATACATTCTCAAATACAAATGTATAAAAGTTTAACTATAAAAAAATCGGGTTGTTTTCATGCGCCCCAATTAAAACCGTAGCGTTAGCATGGACATTATACTAAAAGTTCCGTCTCATGTGTAGAGAGAGCTAGTGAATGGCAAAGAGAGGTCCTATGTGATGGACTAGTTCGCCGTATTGGTTCAGGTGAGACCACCAGAATTTGGGATATGAACTGGCTCCCTAGAGACAGAATGCTTAAACCAGTGTGCAGCATAAAAGATAACCCACCGATATGGGTTAGTGAGCTGATTGATCAAACGACGCGTACATGGAATAGGCATATTGTGCAAGAGTTCTTCACGCCGATGGACTCGGAGATCATAGAGAGTATTCCACTGTGTACCATGCCGTTGGAAGATTTCTGGGCATGGCATTACGAGAAATCTGGGACATTCTCGGTGCGCTCGGCCTACCCTATGATGATGCAAACACAGGAGTCATTCAATGCTTGAGAGGAGAATACGGCTGGCAGGTCAGACACCACTTCTGAGAAAAAGGAATGGAGTGAACTATGGAAGTGTAGAGTGCCATCCAAGGTGCGTGTGTTTCTGTGGAGATTAGCCCGAAATTCTATACCGACAGGAGATGTGCGTCATCACAGGAATATGGCACCCAGTTACTGACCTTATTAGTTAACTTGCAAATGTGGTGAAGAGTATTGAGGGTGATGGCTTCGGGAGTTATGGAACAATCATCTTGGAGATCAAGGCGAGAAGAGAAGACTTTAGCAAGGTGGAGATTATCCATGAGGGTAGACAAGCTAATCAAGATGCTCATCTGTTAGCTAGAAGTTCAGTCAGTTTTTCTTTCGGTAGGCGTGTGTGGCTCCTCTCTCCGCCGGAAGGAGTTTGTAATATAATTGCTTTTGAATAAAGATGAGGGAGGGCAACTTCTCAAAAAGAAAACAGTAATTAAAATCCTTCTGTTCCTAAATTACTAGATTATTGTCACGATTTCGCCAGAAACTTTTATAGCATGTATACTCCTACCCGATTCTAACGTCTAGTGGTTCATTGTGAAGAATTACTTAAATATACATGCCATTGTAATTGAAAATGATGTTACTATTTTTTGTTCTATATATGCAGATCATAGATTTTTTTCGAAAAGGAAATCCAAAAGATCCGGCAAAGCCCTCTTATATATATTAACTATTCAAATTCTCCGCGTGTTGCTGCGGAAATTTCGAATTATTGGATTTCGTGGTATGATGATGTGATGAATAGAGTAGTCTTGCCAACATGACATTACAGTTGCGTGTACTAGTGAGTTTTAATTGTATGTGGTAGTGCATTGTCTATTGGGACAACTTATATTAAATTATGCTTAGTGGATGTGATAGTGGATTGCCTTGTTAGATAGCTTGTATGTTGAGAGAATTAGCTAGTATGGTTTGTCTATATAGGAGATATAGATAAGTAGGGAGCAAGGCACAATATAGCTATAGAAACTAGATATAGATAAGTAGGGAGCAAGACACAATATAGCCATAACAACTTGCTCAACAAAGATTATCAACCAAGGTGAAAAAAACCTAAGGGATTACTCGCAAAAACCAAAGAAGCTACATCCTACTATTACTCATCTTCTTGCTCAACTTATTCATCTTCTTATGCAAAAAAAAATTATTCATATTCTTACTCAACTTCTTCTTCAACCATTGTACCATTAGTCCATTAGCCCCGATTGAATTATTGCGCGCATGAGCTAGCCCTTCTAAATGAACCATTATGTGTGTGAGCTAGAGCCGCAAGAGGGACGTGACCCCCCTTACCTCTCTAGCTCAACTCCCGGACTAGGGACATCGCCGCCACCGCCACCCTCCATGGTTCCTTCAATTTGATCCAACCGGAAACAAACAAAGTGGAGATCAGTGAGTTTTTGCGTTCCGCTAGTTTATATCCGGACACTCTATGTAAATGTCATGACACGCACGGGCTAGTTGGGCCATGCTAGTGGGACGAAGGGGACTCCGATCCTATTGGTACTTTAGTTTCATAATGATCAAAATTTGCCCTAGGCTTGGGATGAATTTTTAGGACACCTAGTGTCTTTTGTGAATAGTGTTATGTTGTGAGCCATCTAAATTCTCCCCAAGCATTATAAAAACTGTAAAAAAAAGTTAATATAGTCATGCATACAGTCATGTAGATATCGTTTAAATGACACCAAAATTTTCCCTCCGCGCTCAGGTCGAATTTTTCCTGCCCGTCAAGTTCGTGTACCACCCAAATTTTTCCGTGGTTTATCACGGAAACAACCATGTTTAAACGTATGTTTTGTCATATATTTACAACCATTTAGCAATGGTTTATATCTTTTTTACCTGTTTACTGGTTTAGATACATTAATTTAGTGTTGTTTTTTAGTAAAATTAATTTAATGTTGTTTAATCTAGTGACTAAGGCCTAAATTGTGCATGCTTGAACCCACTGTTTAGCGTTTAAACGTGTTTAAGTAAACACTGCTCGTATGGATGCATTGATTTAGACCATATACGATGCATAGATATGGTGAGGACTTGATTTTGCTGATTAAATTAGTATTTTGCGGAGGTGCGTCTCTACACCCATAGCTACATATATGTCTACAACAACAAATAAAACAGTGAAGCCTAGAGTTTGAGCTGACGGATCAGCAAATTCCTTTGCACCGATGAGCGAGGACGGCTCATTGCTGTCGACAGCAATCGCAATCAGCAGGCTCTCGTGGCAATTCAAGAGCACTTCGCCAGCTAACCTTTTCTCTTCTCGCTCTTTTTTTTTTCTGAGAAACACCTTTTCTCTTCTCCGTAGCCATGCAATTTGGGTCAGGGAAAATCGGTGGCTAAGGAGAATCTTGGAAGTTTTTTTCTAGGTCGATTTGAGCTGACCCACTTGCATATCGTTGCAAAATCTAGAGAAGATCCCTGCCATGAGAGCTAAGCTAGTATACATGCGTGAACGATAATTGGCTGCGTACCCTCTAGCCAGGACTGTTTGATTGCCATTATCCGCCTTGGTGTGTGGTGCTCAAAGCAATCCCCCAGTGATCGTCTGTCAATAAGCGTGCTGCTGTAGAGATCCATCATATCAGAGATACATACGTCAGCATTCGGAGATCGATGAATCATTTCAGATCACACGCATAGTAATCACCCAAAATCTAGTGACTTATAACTAATATATCTCGTTTCCACTGGTCTTTTACTGAATATGGTAGTACATGCTTGGTTGCCTTCAGAGTGTGTTGCAAAGTCTGTGAATTTGGTAGATATATTACCATTTAATTTTACACAACTCACGGTAAAATTTTAGATTATAGCTGAACTTACCAAGTTGTTTTAGACTGGCAAAATGGAAAACTTACCAAGTGGTAAGTTTTAAAACCTTTGGAAAACTTACAAAGTAAAAAATTCATACTGTACGTGCACCAGATGAAACGTACGCTGTCTTGGTTGATGAGTTTCACATCGCAAAATGATTGTATTTCCGTGAGTGTTCCTATCTTGTGGTAATAGCCCTGTTGCCCAGCCTTAATCTGTCGCCATGAACGATGGACAGTAAACATGCGTGCAATGTGCCAGTTTGAGACATCTGAACGTACAGTGATGTCATCTAGGAAAAACAGCAAATAATCGAATAAATTAAAAGGCTACAGAAATTGAAATACTAGATAAAATGTTTGCCAAAAACAAGGAGTTGAAACATTTTAATTGAAAAGCAAGCATCGAAGAATGACTCAAAGGCTAACGGCACTGCTAAAGGTTGGCACCCAAGACGAAATGTCCACCTAGTATGGACAATACACTTGTGTGCCATACATCCGACGACGATCCGAGGAGAAGCACCTGACGATCTTTTTGGAGTGGAGATCCAGCCAGAGCAAACAGAAGTTATCAATCCTAAGGAGCACGACGCCGCTCCTCTCACCAAACCACGATAGCTCAGGGACAATTTTGTTGCCCCACCTCCTCTCCCTCTCGACCAGCTCGGCCAGGCCATCATCGTTGAACCCAAAGATCGCCTTGTTCTTTATCACCAACTGTGGTTGCGGCTTCCACATCTTGGTGTGCTTCGACTGCTCCCAGGAAGATACCTTGTTATTGTCAGCGACGAGCACGATGGGGTTCCCACCAGCCGTAGCCGTTGCCAAGAGGTACTGATATTTCTCGTAGAACGTATCTCTCCTGCCGTCGCGGGGGAAGCTCGCCGGGAGAGACGTCACGTTCACCTGCGCAGCTCCCACGTGGAGCATCAGCATGTAGCTCCCGCTGTCGGTCAGGCACAGCCAGTGAACGACGTCGCCAACGACCAGCGGCATGCGGTGTAGCTCCGACTTCCAGCTGTAGTCGCGCCCGTGCAGGTTAGGAGTCGGGATCTCCATCAGCGGGGACCAAGCGCCATGCTCCGACGAGAAGATGTGCACAAGCAGGCGACGGTAAGAACGGTACTCTGACAGCACTAGCTTCGCCTTGAGCACTTGGAAAGGTCGGCCGACGGCGGTGTCGGCACCGGCACCGGCACCCTCGCTGTCTCTACCGCCGACTAGCAGAACATACTGTATGCCGACCGTACTCCAGTTGTTAGCAACCGGGAACACCGGTTCCGGTGGGAGGGCCAGGAAGCGACGCGTAGCCAGGTTGCACACGAGTTTGTGTTCCAGATGCATGCTATTCTGAGTCGTCGTCGTCGTGGCACGAACGAGGACGAGGCCGCCACGCCACCTTCCTCAGCGTCTCGTCGGCCTTAGTGAAGGTGGCCAGGACGAGACGGGTGGCGTCCGCCGCGCCGGTGGTATCCACCATGTACATGTCGATCTTCTCCTCGTAGTCGTCCTCGTCGTCGGTGTAGTCCATGATCCCCGTCAGGTGACCGCGCAGGAGAGGGAGGACGAACCGCTCCGTGTCGCGGAGGCGGAGGCGGCCGAGGAAACCAGGGTGCTCCGCGATGCGGCGGCGCGCGTCCCTACACGTGGCCGCGCAGCGCACGAGGGTGGCCGGGTCGGAGCACGCCGCGATCTCCGCGATGACGTCGAGCGGGAGCCACGCCGCTTGCTGGCGGTGTCCCCGCCGCCTACCTCTGCCTGGCTGCTGTGCGCGCGCCGAGACGGGCGTTATAGTAATTTGCACACAATTGTCGTTATGCTGGATTATAGTAATTTGCACCTGTTTTCTTCAGCTGCTTTGCATGTATTTTTGGTAATACACATTTACATACTATTTCTCCTTACTGTCACTGGAATGTAACTTCTCTCTGTAATAAAAGTATAAATGAAACAGATAGCTGCGACTTTAAAGTTGCTAGCTATACATTTTTTTTTTTCATTTTTGTCCATCGTGTCTTTAGTTCAAGGTGGGAACAAGAATATAGCTTCCATGTTCCACTATATATTTTCCATTTTGAATCCGAATCAAATGTAGTTATAACAATTTCTGCATGAGAACTAGCCCACAACTGCACGTCGGTATTGGCGAACCGGGAAAAAAGTTAAGCATGTGGAAGCTAGATAAACTAAAGGAAGAGATCGACATTTTTTATTGAACAAAGGCATGTAAGCACGTCAGCGGTTTGACTCCACGAAGGCACGAACCTGCATGTTCAAATAATTTTTCTTTCTATTATGTGCATCATTGTCCTTCCAAGATCCAAGTTGCTTATACTAAACCAAATTTCCTACCTCCGTTCCAAATTGTAATTCATTTTGATTTTTTTTGATACGTACACTTAAAAAATCAAAGTGAACTATAATTTAAAACGAAGGGAGTATTACTTTCTTGAGCCTGTCAGTGACTCAAGTGAAGGACCTGCGCTACCAACCTATCTACATGCATAATGTATGCTTACCAGCTGCTAATTAGACCATACCTAGCAAATACCCCCTCCTTCTTTTTTTTCTTTTCAGGCCCATGGCATGATAGCCAACAATATTGCATTAGCTTATAATGCGTTACGTACATACATGCTCTGCCGAAGCTTCGTGTCCAGAAAAGATAGTTGTTAAATTCTTCGTTTAATATTTGCATGTAACCATGATTAATTATGAATATATCATTTCTTTATATTGCTGCTAATTGATGTAAAAAAGTCATATATATAATGCATATTTATGAAATCAAATATAACATACGTCTTCTGCCCCATATAGTGTGGACGCTTTCGCATAGGCAACATGCAGACATGTGACACTGTGGGAACATGCATGCGACTGAAAATGAGCATGATGGCAAGAATTTAGTTATCAGGTAACTGACCAGAATCAAAATCAAGTGAACAATTTTACAAAATTATATCTATTTCAGCGCCACCATCCTTTCATAACTAGCAAGGCCTTATTTAGATACTCTTGTATTTACCTCCATCCACATGCTTGAGTTGGATTAGACTATAAATTAGTTTAAGTTCTACTCCAGTCAACACCAACCATGTGGATTGAGGGTATCAAACAAGGCCAGACGTGGGGAGAAAGAGGACCGTTGATCAAAAGAACGTCACAATTGGTTCTGGCATCATAGAGTATCGCATTTTCCCATGAAAAAACCATAAAGACACATGGGTCAGGGATTAACACACATCATCCATCACCTTATTACAAAGACAAGAAAAGATGGATGCTTTAAAATCTAGATGAAACCTCAAAGAAACTCCTAATATATTATGGGCCTATTTGGGAGGGCTCCCAACAGCTTCATAAAGTTGTTGTGAGCTATTTTTTTGTTTTGCCAAACAGTTCCTTTTAGAATAGTTTTAGCAATGAAGCTATTTTTCTTTCCCTCTAAATATATATGAGTAATATGTATGGATCCTCACGCCATCACTTGGGCAAGCAGAGTTGAATGAAAAATAGCAAAAAGAAAATTGAAATTTTGAATGATATTAAAAAAACAGCTAAAATGCTTTAGTAGTGCAAGCAGTTGAGACATTGGAAACATTGGAATTGAAAACCAGACAAATATTGACGAGTGAATCAAAGGGTAACAGTACTACCGAAGGTTGGCACCCAAGACGAAAGGTCCACCTCGTAAGTCGCAAGGACAATACACTTGTGCGTATTGCATCCTATGGTCCAGAGATAAGCGCCCAACCTTCTTAGAGTGGAGATCCAGCAGACAGAGGAAACAGCAGTCATCAATCCTAAGGAGCACGGCGCCGCTCCTCTCACCAAACCAAAGTAGCTCAAGGACATAGTTGCCCTTGTACCCAAGGTTCGTCTCGTTCTGTGTCAACACCTGAGGCTGCGATTTCCACATCTTAGTGTGCTTGTACTGCTCCCAAGCGGATATGTTGTTGGTGTCGGCGACGAGCACGACGGGCTTCCCACCAGCCGTAGCCGTCGCCAAGAGGTACTGGTGGCGTTCCTCGTTGTTAGGATGGTTGTTCTTGCCGTCGTTGGGGAAGCTCGCCGGGAGAGACGTCACGTTCACTTGCGCCGTTCCCACGTGGAGCATGAGCATGTAGCTCCCGCTGTCGGTGAGGCACAGCCAGTGAACAACATGGCCGACGACCAGCGGCCGCGACCACCGATTGCAGCTGCTACCGTATAGGTTAGGAGTCGAGATCTCCGTGAGCGGGGACCATGCGCCATGCTCCGACGAGAAGGTATGCACCAGCAGACGAGCGTAGGTATGGTACCATGACAGCACTAGTTTCGCCTTGTGCACTTGGAAAGACCGGCCGACGGTGACGTTGCTGCCACCGACGAGCAGAGCATATTGTACGCCTTCTCTCCCGAAGGCATCCGGGAACGCGCGCCGGTTCCGGCGGGAGGGCCAGGTAGCAACGGGTATCAGGGGTGGAGCCAGGATTTTGGGTGACTGATGTCAGCAAAAAAATTTCAACTGACGACAATGACTTTGGGCTGCTGTCAATGGATCCAGTATAGAAGAGTATACATGGGCCGGGCCGAATGCCACTGCTGTCACCTGACAGCAGTACTTCTATACTGGCTCCGTCCCTGACGGGTATCCAGGTTGCACACGAACAGTTGCCGCTGATGCGTGTTATTGCGAACGAGGACGAGGACGAGGCCGCTGCGCGAGTCCAGGGCACGTGGTACCTCAGCGTCTCGTCGGCCTCAGCGAAAGGGAAGGTGAACTTGACGGCGGCGGTGGTATCCACCATGTACACATCGGTCTTGACCCCCATCATCTGGCCGTGCAGGAGAGGGAGGACGAACCGGTCCGTGTCACGGAGGCGGAGGCGGCCGAGGAGGCTGGGGTGCGCGATGCGGCGGCGCACGTCCCTGCACGTGGCTGCGCACCGCATGAGCGTGGCCGGGTCGGAGCGCCCCGCGATCTCCGCAATGACGTCGAACGGGAGCTGCGCCGCTTTCTTGCGGTGTCTCCGTCAGTTTCCCCTTCCTGACTTCTGTGCGCGCGAGACGTTGCCGCCGCCGCCGCCCGCCATGGGTTGGATCTGGATGGCTTCGTGGAAGATGAGGAAGGAAGGTCTCGGTTTTGCGTGGCAATATGATGGTCGTTTGGGCTCGCCGCACGCGGCCGTAATAACGAGCGATGCCGTCACGCCAATGTTGGTTCGGTCTAATTTGGGCCGTGTCTCCGTTCTGGCATATCATAGGTTTGGTTCACTGTTAAGAAATTATTTAAATACTCACTGTGTTTCTAAAAAAAACTTAAATACCCATTGTAATTGAAAATATTACTATTTTGGGTTCCCTATGTGCACATCATAGTTTTTTCCTCAAAAGATCCGGCAAATCCAGCTTATATTAATAAGTAGGGCGCAATTTTTCCAAAAAAAAAATAATAAGCAGGGCGCAAGGCGCAATACAACTAAAACAACTTGCTCGACAAGGATTACTGACCAAAGTGAAAAAATGGAAAACCAAAGAATCTGTTTGGATGTAGATATTGAGCTACTCCAATAGTATTGAGTGCCAATAATGAATGAGACCAATATTGGAAATGGACTAAATACCAAATCTGTTGTTTGCATGTAGATGAATTTGGTACCGGATTCGAGTGACACATCAGATGCCATCATGTTTGGATGTACACATCATGGAATTTCACTTTCTTCTTCCCCAATCCCCCATCGGTCGCACAACGACCCAGGCATGCAGGCGGAGGCAGCCTTGGCCCACATAGGTGGAGAAGGAGGCAGCCTCGGCGCCGGCCCCGACCTCGAGGGTGGCGGGCGGAGGCGGCCCTAGCCCTAGGTGTGTAGGCATAGGCGGCCATGGGCCTGGACCTGTCCTTGTGAGTGTGTTGGTGTGTTGTGAGCTGGGCCTGGGCCTGTCCTTGGGTGTTGGGCGCTCCACCTCGGCCGTAGTGGGAGTTAGCCATGGCGATGATCAACACAGGCGGAGTCGACGGGGTTCCTTGATCCTTTCGAGATTGCTTCATGCTTTCGATTCTATCCAATATGGAGAGGTTTGCCTCGGTATTGAAGAGGAGTAATTTTAGTTGTAGTCAAATGGTGTGGAAATGAACTTCAATGCCATCTTACAATAATGCCAAAGACAACCAAACAACATAATTGGGAAAACTCAATTATATTTCAATTCCAAATTCCACACCTGAATATCTACATCCAAATAGCGTGTAAGGGATTACTCTCAACCAAGGAAACAATAAAGAAGCTACATCCTATTACTCATCTTCTTCCTCAACTTCTTCTTCAACAATTGTACTATATTAGTCCATTACCCCTCCTGGATGAACAATTGCACATGCGAGCTAGAGCCGCAAGGAAGGCGATCATCCCTTGTACAGGCATGTAGCTTAATAGCCTCATTTCCGGTTGATTCAGCAGGGACCAAGGTACGAGAATTTTTTTTTTTGTCGGCAATCAATATTTAGGTGGACTCCAATTGTACAATGGCTTGAAAACTGCAATAGTCGTCTATTCTAAAGAACGCATCCATATAATTGCTAGCCATTCATTGGTAATAGACAACCCTAAACCTCGCATCACCTCGTTACAAAATCCAGTGCTAGATGTACCACCGTTCATTGATAAGACAATCTAAACCTCCCATCACCTCATTACAGAATCCAGTTCTAATCACTAGCAGTGAAGCCTTGTTTAGATACTTGTATATTCACCTCAATCCACATATGTATTATAAAATCTAATGCTAAATGTACCACTAGCGAGCCCTTGTTTAGGTACTCTCGTATTCACACCAATCAACATGTGTTGAGCCAAATTGTCTCTAGTCCATTGGATTGAGGTAGATATGAGGGTATCCAAACAAGGCATGAGGTGAAGAGAGCTTTTTTTTTTTTGAAACTGTGAAGAGAGTTATTGCTAAGAAGATCACCATTAGCTTTGGTATTACAGACGCAAAATCAATAGCCTATCACATACCCCATGAAGAAAAAAACACGAAAGGTAGAAGAGGTTATAACACCAGAAGATATGATACCATCACCTCATTACAGAGGCGAGCCGATCCAGTCATCTAGGAAAAACAACGAATAACTAAATGAATTAAAAGCTGTAGAAACTGAATACTAGCTAAAATGTTTCCTAATACAAACAATCGAGACATTTGAATTGAAAAGTAAGCGAACATTGACGATTGAATCAAAGGGTAATAAGATTACTGAAGGTTGGCATCCAAGATGAAAGGTCCGCCTCATAGGGACAATACACTTGTGCGCAAGACATCTGACGATTCGAGGAGAAGCACCTCACGATCTTCTTAGAGTGGAGATCCAGCCAGAATAAACAGAAGCGAATCCGAAGGAGAACCGTGCCGCTCCTCTCACCAAACCACAATAGCTGAGGGACATACTTATTCTCCCCCCACCTTTCCTTCTTCACCAGCTCGGCTAGGCCATCATCCTTGAACCCAAGGATCTTCTCATTCTCTATCAACACTTGCGGCCGCGGCTTCCAGATTTTGGTGTGCTTTGACTGCTCCCAGGCGGAAACCTTGTCGGTGTCGGCGACGAGCACGACGGGGTTCCCTCCCGCCGAAGCCGTCGCCAAGAGGTAGCGATGTCTCTCTTCATACGAATAGTTGTTCTGGCCGTCACGGGGGAAGCTTGCTGGGAGAGACGTCACGTTCACCCGTGCCGCTCTCACGTGGAGCATGAGCACGTAACTCCCGCTACTGTTCAGGCACAACCAGTGAACGACGTCGCCGACGACTAGCCGTCGCGACGACCGGTTGCTGATCCGCTGTAGGTTAGGATGCTGGATCTCCGTGAGTGGTGACCATGCGCCATGCTCCGACGAGAAGGTGTGCAGCACCAGCAGGCGACGGCTAGTACGGTACTGGGAGTCTGGGACAACAGCTTCGCCTTGAGCACTTGGAAAGGCTGGCCGATGGCGGCGTCGGCACCGGCACTCGGGGAGGCACCCGGGAACGCCGGTTCCGGCGGGAGGGCCAGGCAGCGATGGGTAGCCAGGTTGTACACGAGCAGCTGTCGTTGAGGCGTGTCATTGCGGAAGAGGACAAGGCCACCGCGCGAGTCCAGGGGCTCCGCGTTCCTCAGCGTGTCATGGGCCTCAGCGAAGGTGGCCTTGACGAGGCGGGTGGCGTCCGCCGCGGCGGTGGTATCCACCATGTACATGTCGGTCTTCACCCCGGAGGTGTAGGTCGTGATCCCGGTCAGGTGGCCGCGCAGGAGAGGGAGGACGAACCGCTCCGTGTCCCGGAGGCGGAGGCGGCCGAGGAGGCTGGGGTCCTCGGCGATGCGGCGGCGTGCGTCCCTGCACGTGGCCACGCACCGCACGAAGGTTGCCGGGTCTGAGCGCGCCGCGATCTCCGCGATGATGATGTCGGGTGTGTCCCCGCCGCCCTCCTCTGCTTGGCTGCTGTGTACGCGGCGAGACGGGGACGACGGCGCCGCCGCCGCCGCCGCCCGCCATGGATCGGTTCGTGGAAGAATGAGGAAGGTCTCGGATTTGCGTGCCAATATGATCGCGTTGTTTGGGCTGGTCGCTTGCGGCCGTAATAACGAAGCGATTCCGTCACGCACAAGTTGGGCCTGACTGATTAGTAGTAGTAGTTACTTAATTTGGGCCGCTTCTCCGTTCAGGTTGCTGCTCACTCGAACGAGCTCAATCAGATTTTCATTTATGCAGATTGGTCCAGTACAAAGCTCCAACGGCGTCACAAGTAGTCACTATCAATGATACAAAAAGGTACTGTAGTCACCATCAGCCGGGATGATAATAGCCGTTTACAGATCGAGCTTAGTAGTGGGAGTGGAAACATGGTCACGTTCCAGTTTCAAAAACATCCGTTTTTCGGAAACCGGAGTTCCGACGTTAAACAATAACACCCTAAATTCTCATTCTCGTTTTACATTTCCTTCTCATCATGAGAACATGACTGCTAAGGTCTAGAGCAGAAGGCGCGCAACTGCATTTGACTTTACTATTAACGCGTTTAGACTTGTAGCCGGCTAGCTAAGCAGTTGTCAAAGGTCCAGACGTCCAGTTTGGTATAATTTAGCCTAGTTTTTTCTCTAGCTCTATATGAGCAACTCTAACGATGAAGTGAGAGTACGTTGTTCTATGAACGGTTTAGCAAAACAACTATACATATGAAGCTCCTTACGGCATAATCTGACAAATCTCACACAAAGGCTCAATACTTTCAGCTTCATCCCTACACCAGTCCATTGTGAGAGAATGTACTTAACATGTGAAACTATTCAACAAATTCCCGTTGGCATAAAACAGTTTGAAAGAGCTCGTGATGCTAGTGACGAAGAAGCTACGTCGATTAGGGTCTCAAAAACAATGCAACCAAGGTTTTCCTTTCTTTTATGTGCTGAATGTTTGTCCCATAATGAGATAGTCACTAGCTCTCAAACAATTTCTCCAAGAATCTTTTATGGAACATGATAATACCAAACTAGGATTCAGACACAAAGTCGTAATCGACGATGAACACTAGAACTGAAAGAAACAATAGCTTAGCTAGAACTGAAAAGCAATCAAAACGGACTAGTAAATGTTGGAACCCAAGATGACAGATCCATCTCGTATGGAGCAACAATAATGTCAAATCCAAATCGTGAATTGAGACGACGACCGGAGAACCAGCGTGCTATTTTCTTGGATCGGAGGTCCAGCAGGAAGAAACCGTATTGACCACCAGCGTAGACGAGCACGAAGCCACTCCTCTCGGCAAACCAGTGCAGCTGGATAAAGAAAGTCCCCGAAAAGGCAATATTCCTGAACCGCAGGAAGGCCTCGTACTCCACCACCACCTCTGGCCGCGGCTTCCACTTGGCCGTCGTCGTCTTCGTCGCCGTCTGCACCCACGCGGAGATCTTCTCTCTGTCGGCGACGAGCACCATCAGGCTCCCGCCCGCCGTCGCCGTTGCCAGAAGGTAATGTACCGGTGCCCACGTCCTGCAATCGTTATTGGGACGAGGAAAGCTCGCCGGGAGCGTCGTTACGGTTACCTGTGCCGTCCTGACATGGAGCCTGAGTACGTAGCTCGCGGCGTCGGTCACGCACAACCAGTGCACCGCGCCGCCGGCGACCAGCGGCCTTCCGCCGTCTCGCTGTAGCAACGAGCTGCCATGGAAGTGAGGGGCGCGGAGCTTGGCGTACGTGCCCCACGCGCCGCTCTCCGACGAGAAAGCCTGCGTCTCCTGGTATCGGTGGTGCTCGGACATCACGAGGTTCGCCTTGAGCACCTGGAACGGCCGGCCGATGATGCCGCTCGCGTCGCCGCCGATCTCACCATCGCCGCCGAGCAAGACATACGGTTGCCAGCGCTTTTCTGCAGCCATAGCCCCACCGTGATAGCCGACGCTTCTCTGCGTCTCCATCGAACGTCGGCTCGGGAGGGAGGGTGTGGCTGTGGCCGGTTGCCGGGTAGCACACGCGGAGCTCGTCGCGCTTGCCTTGGGGTCGATCAGTCGTGCGGACAAGGAAAAGGCCGTCGCGCCACGCCAGGGGCTTGTGCCACAAGATGGACTTGCCGCCGTCAGGGTGAGGAGGGAAGCCCTCGGCGGCGGAGAGCCGCCTCGACCTCGCTCCGGTGCCCGGCGCGGCGGTGGCGTCCACGAGGTGCACCTCGACCCCGGTGAGGCAGTTGCCGTTTTTGTACCTGTCGAGAACCACCAAGTGGTCGCGCAGGAGGGAGGGGACGAAGCGTCCATCGGCGGCGTGACGGAGCTGGAGACGGCGGTGGAAGGACTGGTCGTCCGCGACGCGGCGGCGTGCGTCGCGGCACGTGGCGGCGCAGCGGACGAGAGTCGCTGGGTCGGTGCGCGCGGCGATCTCCAGCACGATGTCTAACGGGAGAAAGGGCTTCTGGTGATGCTGTTGCCGCCGCTCAACTCCCGGCATGCGGAGGTCGCCGCCGCCACCACCGCCGCCCTCCATGGTTCCTCTGATCCACGAACGAATGAGGCGGCGTGGCACCGTGGCGGCGGCCGTGGAAATCAGCGAGGCCGAGGTTATATATCCGCACTCTCGGAGCATACTAATTGGGCCAGGGTAGTGGGCCAAAATGGAGTAGACCGCACGGTACTGTGGCGGGCCAGGATAGTGGGCCGAACTCAGATGATATCCAAACTCTTGTTAATTAATCCACTAAAAAAAAGTAACAATTTTGCCATGCCTACATGAGTATGGCATGTAGAGTCCAAATGTCATTAATTTTATTTATTCTAACATGGGCACAAGGAATCTTTTTTATTTATAAATAAATCACAAAGAAGACACCCTAAAAATCACAAAAAAAAAAATTACGGTTAAAGCAAATTGAAAGATAGGTATATAATTTTCTAGATATTTTCACTAGAAGTTCCATAATCCATAATCTCGAACCACATGAAATCATTAGTCGAGTGCCATGTTATCTTCTCAACAAACGCCTTTCTTTCAAAATTGCAAGAAACTTTGGTCTTTCTGCATATATATTGTCTTGCTATTTATTTAGACATATAGGGTCCCTATTTGTTACTTGCATTAGCATTGTCTTATTATATTATAGGTTATATAGTATTACCTTTAACATGGATATGACAATGCAATTTACAAACGAGCACATGCCCAGTATACTCGACGAGAAGTCGACAAGTAGATCCTGACCCACAAAGACACTGAGTCAAAGGTAACTTCCTATAATAGCATTTTCTATCAATTCTATAAATGGCATTATTACACCATAATTAATTAATTAATAAATTGAACATGAAATAGTTTATGAAACTAGGATTTAGACAAGGACACAAGGTCATAGATGAGAACACACTAGAGCTGAAAGCGTTCTATCTTAGGTAGAACTGAAGCAATCAAAACGGACTAGTAAATGGTGGAACCCAAGATGATAGATCCATCTCGTATGGAGCAAATACGGTGCCAGCTGATGCGGTGAGATTAGGATTGGAGAAACACCGTACTATTTTCTTGGATCGGAGGTCCAGCCAGAAGTAACCGTATGTAAACCCACCGTAGAAGAGCACGAAGCCACTCCTCTCGGCGAACCAATGCAGCCGGACATGGAAACTCCCCGAAAAGGCAACGTGCCTGAACCGCCGCAACGCCTCGTACTCCACCACCACCTCTGGCCGCGGCTTCCACTGGCAAGTCGTCGGCTTCGTCGCCGTCGTCTACACCCAGGCGGAGATCTTCTGGCTGTCGGCGACGAGCACCATCAGGTTGCCGCCGGCCGTTGCCGTTGCCAGAAGGTAATCTGTCCACACCTCATTGTTGGGACGAGGAAAGCTCGCCGGGAGCGTCGTCACGGTGAACCGTTCCGGCGTCGTGCTGATGTCTAGCCTGAGGACGTAGCTCGCGGCGTCGGTGAGGCAGAGCCAGTGCACCGCGCCGCCGACGACCCGCGGCCGTCCTCCTCGTAACAACGAGCTGCCATGCAAGTGCGCAGACCAGATCTTGGTATACGTGCCCCAGGTGCCGCTCACTGATGAGAAGGTCTGGGTCTCCAGGTAGCGGTCGGGCATCACGAGGTTCGTCTTGATCACTTGGAATGGCGGGATGCCGCCGCCGCCGGCGGCACCGCCGCCGAGCAAGACATACGGTTGCCATCGCTTTTCCGGTGGTTGCCAGCACCTCTCTGCATCTCCACGGAACGTTGGCCCAGGAGGGAGGGTCTGGCTGCGGCCGGTGGCCGGGTCGCACACGCGGAGCTCGTCGTGCCTGCCTTGGGGTCGATCAGTCGTGCGGACAAGGAAAAGACCGTCGCGCCACGCAAGGGGTTTGTGCCACATGATGAAATCACCATCCTCAGGGTTAGGAGGGAAGCCCTCGGCGGCGGAGAGCATCCTCGCCGTCGCTCCGGTGCCCGGCCCACCAGGTGCATCTCGACCCCGGTCATCAAGCTGCCGTGGTACCTTTCGAGCATCACCAAATGGCCACGCAGGAGGGAGGGGACGAAGCGGTCGTCGGCGGCGTGCCGGAGCCGGAGGCGGCGGCCGAAGGACTGGTCCTCCGCGACGCGGCGGCGCGCGTCGCGGCACGTGGCAGCGGGTCGGAGCGCGCCGCGATCTCCAGCACCATGTCTAGCGGGAGAAAGCGCTTCTGTTGCTGCTGCTTCCGCCGCCTGCGGACGTCGTGGCAACGAGGTGGCGGCCGTGGAAAATTAGCGAGTTTACATATCCGCAATCTCGGATGCAAAACGGATCGATGGATGGCACGACGCGCACGGACTAGTTGGGCCAAGCTAGTGGCCCAAAGTGGAATCGACTGAATGAACTCTGGAAATTTTTTTTTTTTTGGAAAAAGGAAAAGGATTAGTGGACCAGGCTAGTGGGCCAAAAGTAGAGTCCAAGTGTCGTAACTTCTATTGAAACACAGCCACATAGTAGTTGGATAATATGCAAGATTTAGTCAAGTGGGATGTAAGCTAAGCAGCTAGTCAAATAGGAACAAACTGCGTGTTTTGCCTGATATGGTGCCTGATGGCCATGTCATTCCGCCCATACACGCAGAAAACGTACGTCGGCAAGGGAAGAGACGCTACACGTACGGCAAGATGCCACGTAGGCAGCCAAAAGGCTAGCAGATAGCCCAGCAGGGGGGTCGGAGGCATGGACCGATTTTGGAAGACTGACTCACTGGTTTGGCCTCTTCTCTTCTCTTCCCCGAGATTGAGTATGTACGGGGGCGACGTGTCTGAATCCACCACAGGTGCTACTGCCCATGCATCACCGCTCCAATATTGAGATGCATGCTTGTTTTTGTACGATTCTCTGGCCTAACTTTGCTCGTGCAAAACAGAAAAACTCCTCAGTCTGAATCCCAAAATACGCGTATTTGCAATGTTTCTCACTCAGATAATAATATTGTTAGTGCATCATTAGTATGTATATTAATTGAAATTAATTAATGTATTTTAGATAATATTGAAGGATCATATAACAAAATATCATGGTTATGTTATTTATTACTCCAAGCAACAGGGGCGGATCTAAGGGGGGGCTGGGGGGCTCCAGCCCCCCTACAGCCGGTGCATCAATGGAACAATGGTGAGGGTGGGGGAGAAAAAAGAAGTGAAGAAATGAAGAAAAATGGAGGGAAAGAGAGGAAGAAGAAGAGCCAGCCCCCCTACAATCCTTTCCTGCGTCCGCCGCTGCCAAGCAAATATTTATATTATGCAATGTATGTATTCTCGTGTGAGCATTCAAATACATCATCGTCTTAGCTCGAGTAAGCTAGGTAGCTAGATACGAGCAACCAAACATTGCGGTGTTGAATGAACTCAGCCATATGCCTCCTAAATAACTAGACCGATACACAAACAAATCACTTCGATCCCGTCCCAAAGATTTTTAAGAATCTAGATAAATAAATTATAGGATTCTCGATAAAGAAAAACCTTAGAATCCTATAATTCCATCCAAAAATATACTAGATTCCAAGATAAGGCATTTCAACATACAAACACATACACAATGTCCTAATTCTTTTAATCCTTTGAAACTAAACGGACCTTCATGTGCTAATTAATACAAAGAAGTCACCGGATGATCCAGATGAGGGCGAGGCTCAGCGGTGCTGACGACACTGCCACGTTCTCAGATCTTGGCAACCTTTTTATAAAGAGATGGATGTGGACGCACTTTCTTGTCATTCTTGCTAATAGACTAACTAATCCTCCTTTCCCGAATCTGCATGCTCCATCTCTTGTCTCTGCCGTTTATGGCAAAAAACTAATCTGCAAATCACCTGCTACAAATCCAGGCAGGGTATGCTCTGCTCGCACTTTATTTTAATTAATAAATAAATACACTAGCAGTGCAGGTGCAGCTCGAGCTTCAGCTCGGCCAGTGATGAGCGAGCGACAGATCCAGATTGAGACTGGCTTCCGCGGATCTTCCAGTTCCAGATGCCAATCCTCCATTCCCGTCACTTTCCCAGTTTCCCTGAATAACCGAGCTTCTCAACACGACAAAACTGAAGAGATGGAGAGATATTCAGCGTGGGACCCTCAAGGCCAAGGGCAGAGAGAGAGAGAGAGAGAGAGGATAAAAAAAAAAAATCTCCTTTGCTAGCAGACGTCAGAGAGGCCAGAGAGCGCTCGTGCCGCATCTCATCTAGACTAGCAGACGTCAGACGGCAGCATGGCGCGGTAGAGTTCCGGAGAGGCTGACAGTGCTCGCGTCGTCCTCACCTCACGTGTGGCGCGGTGTCACCGTCACCGCCACCGGCGCTCCCAGCCACACAACCGGACGGACGAGCCGAGCAGATTGCCTTTGCTATTCTTCGCCGTCTCAAAATTAGGAGCCGGATCCACGAAGGGAGGAGAGGAGAGGAAGGAGGGGGAGAGAAAAAGGCTCCTTTTTTATGCTGTCACTGCGGATGCAGGCGACGCTTTCCCAGGCTCTCCCACCGTCGTAGACGTCGCCGTCGCCTCCACTCCACACGCACACCCATCCATCCGCTCCCCACTTCCGTCGCCTTCTATCCGTGACGGAGAGCCGGAGAGCCTTCGCCGCTCTCTCACTCGCTCTGTTTTCTATCTCACTCTCTCCCCCGTCCGTCGCTGATTGATTCCCTGCCCGTTTGTCGCCATTGCCTGCCGCCAGTCGTGCCGTGTCAAGGTACGCACCCTCAGCGCCCTTCTTCTTGCTGTGGTTGATCTGTTACCCGGGCTCCTTGGCCATGGCAATAGCAGCATGGGAAGGCGTAGTGTAGTGGCATAGGCATGTGGGCAGACTCTTGGTTCCACGAATCTGGGTGAAGTCAACTTTTTTTTCCCCGAAGGAATCCGATTCCTGAATCTTGTGCGCCTTGCTTAAATTACTGGAGAAATGAAAAAAAAATGTTGAGGGGTACATGAAGAACGTATATGTGGGATCTTGTATGGTGGAATGGAACCACTCGTTTCATCGAATCTTGATTGATCTTTGCCTTTGGAGGCGAGAATTGATGTGACTATGTGAGCCTATTGTAGTTATTATAGTTTGTAGCTGAAGCTATGGGATTCATTCTTCAGTCGTGCAAGTCTTACATCTTTTGCAGTGCGTACATCAATGTATTCAGCTTCCTGATTTCTCTCCTCTTCCCTGTTTGATCTGAAGGACATGGCGAGCTCGGGGAAGAAATCTCTGAATTCGGTGACTTTGCTGTTCAAATTGCCATATTACACACAATGGGGCCAGAGTCTTCTGATTGCCGGGTCGGAACCAGCACTCGGGTCCTGGAATGTCAAGCAAGGAGTGTCTCTGAGTCCGGTCCATCAGGACAGTGAGCTAATCTGGTGTGGGAGCGTGTCTGTTGTTGCTGGCTTCACCAGTGAGTACAAATACTATGTGGTGGATGACAACAAGAATGTTTTGAGATGGGAGGCTGGGGAGAAAAGGAAACTAGTACTGCCGGAGGGTGTTAAGGAAGGAGATGTAATTGAAATCCGCGACTGGTGGCAGGTACTAATCAGTTTTATCACTAGTGTGTGTATGTTTATGTTCTCTACAGTACGCAGCAATACATGATCCTACATTTTTAGCTGAATGGGCTGCATCTATCGTTTTCTTTTGGATAAGATGTGAGTTGTTGTATCTGTTGTTGGTTTGCTTGCTATATTAGAAGGCTGGTTATGGGGCATCGCTGCTTGTCAGGTTCAGGCCAAACAAGTTTCTCTGTTCTGTACTATGTTTATTAATTGTCTTGTTTGCATTCAGGATGCTTCTGAAGCTCTATTCTTTAGAAGCGCATTCAAGAATGTTGTCTTCAATGCTACTGAAGGTGTTAAACAAGAATCAAAGTCGGTGTCCCTCAACAAAAGTTTGGATCCTGAAGGTATCATTTATATTAAAACCAATTGAGTGAGCAGGATCAGAGTGTTAAATCTGCAAATATATGAGATTTCGTGATGAATGTATTGCTGAACAAGAATTGATATAGCGTCATGTCTTCACATGTTAAATGTATCAAATGAAGTTCTTCCTACTCTAGATGTCTAGAGCTCTCTGTCTCTCTCAGATGATTTATTTTGTGTGCTCTTATGCATTTTGTAAGCAAGTTCCCAGATGAGATTATCCTTGGGGGTTGGGGCTTCTGAAAACAAAATCATTTCAAAAACATGAAGGTTACATGTATTTATAATAAAATGTAAATAAGAAAAAAATGAATGAATTTCTATTTTTGGAGCATCACATGAAGTTTTCAGTTTTTTGGGCTTATATAATACTTTCCCTGAGCAGATATTGTTGTCCAGTTCGTAATTAGCTGTCCTCGGCTCATATCTGGCTCTACTGTAAGTACACTTTAAAAATGTCTATCTTTTATAAACTATCCTTAATTGTGTTAATCAGTAACTTATTTAATTAATTCATACCTGCTTGCTTATGTCCCTGACGTCCACTGATAACAAACTTTAGGTCATCGTCACTGGAAGTAACCCTCAATTAGGAAGATGGCAAACTAAAGATGGTCTCAAGCTGAGCTATGTTGGAGATTCCTTGTGGAAAGCAAGCTTTGCTTTCCGGAAGTCTGAGTTCCCTCTAAAATATCCTTTTGCAAATGATTGTTCCCTTAATTTTTTATTGGATGTACCATACTGATGAATATTGTTTTGCCAGTATTCCTCAACGCGCCATCCTTTTAGCTGTTGGCTAATATCACATCTTAAGTTTTTTTTGAGAATGATTGCCCTTAACATCTTTTCCACATACAAATACTGTCAAATCAGCCAAGCAGGAAACTCTTCATTGGAGCTTGGTCCAAACAGGGAGGTTAATGTTGATTTATCATCACCCAAGCATTCAAGATATATTGTGTTATCTGATGGTGCTCTCAGGGTATGTATCCAATGGTGTTATCTGCAAAGATGCATGGGTTTGTTGCGAGAGAACTTTCTAGGAACTTCTCGATAATTTTAACTAGAAACCATTGACCATGCTATGATGCATTATAAGCAATTAATAGTATTCAGTATGCATGAACATGTGCTTGACATGACAGAACCATGGAACTCCATACTTTGGCTAACAAATCAGAGAATCAGTATGCATCATACACAGCCAACATTGTGTACTAATACTTCATCTGCATTTACCAGGATGCACCATGGAGGGGTGCAGGTGTTGCTGTACCAGTATTTTCAATCAGATCAGACGAGGACCTTGGCGTTGGAGAATTCCTAGATCTTAAACTTCTTGTTGACTGGGCAGTCAATTTGGGCTTCCATCTTGTTCAGCTCCTTCCAATCAATGATACTTCAGTTCATGGGATGTGGTGGGATTCTTATCCATACAGGTATGACTAATATTCAATACCAAAGGTTTCCTGCTCATAATGTGGTTTCTGTTGAAATCAGTAAGGACATTATCTAAACAGTAGCAATGCCCCTCGTGGGTGAATTACAGCTCCCTCTCTGTGTTTGCATTGCACCCCTTGTACCTGAGAGTACAAGCACTCTCAGACACAATTCCTGCGGATGTTAAGGTATACCTATGTTATGCTTTCATATTCATTCATTGTATGTCTTGGCTGTGTTGTTTTTATTTCACTAAATGTTTGAATGAATGAGTTGTTCCTCACCTCATTTCGTACTCAATTTATTACCAGGAAGAAATTCAGCAGGCGAAGAAGCAGTTGGATAAAAAGGTTATTGCATTTGCACATTGCTGTTGATTCTTGCAGCTATTTGATTAAATGTCTAATATTTGGTTATTTCCCTAACTTGAAAATGATCTGTACATTAGGACGTTGACTACGAGGCAGCATTGTCCACAAAATTGTCAATTGCTAGAAAAATATTCAATTTAGAAAAGGACAAAGTGCTAAACTCCAGTTCTTTCATGCAGTTCTTATCTGAAAATGAGGTACATTCACTGCCATTTCATTTATCGTGTGTAATCATGGTACTTGATTTCCTATTCCAAACTGTATGTGATAAGCTTTCACACTGTTCTAATAGGAATGGTTGAAACCATATGCGGCATTTTGCTTTTTGCGGGACTTTTTCGAGACATCTGATCACAGCCAATGGGGTCGATTTTCTCAGTTTTCCGAGGAGAAGGTATTGAAAATATTATTCTGCATTTGGTACTTGAATCTTTTGAGTCACTATAGCTTGCTAAGAACATATATTGCTCTAATTTTTTATGAGAGCATATGTGTAATATGAGCACTAAGATAGTTTCCTTCTGTAATGTGTTTCAGCTTGACAAACTTATTTCTGAAGGTACTTTACACCATGACGTTATACGGTTTCATTACTATGTTCAGTACAATCTATATATACAAGTAAGTATTGTCATTCTGAACTGCTCATAGTATTACTCTCGTGTATATATTTTTTTCACGTTATTTTTATTTGCTTTTTTAGTTATCAGAGGCAGCAACATATGCAAGAAAGAAACAGGTTATCCTGAAAGGTGATTTACCTATTGGTGTTGATAGGAATAGTGTTGATACTTGGGTATACCCGACCTTATTTCGCATGAACACTGCTACTGGAGCACCCCCTGATTATTTTGACAAGAATGGACAAAATTGGGGTTTTCCTACTTATAACTGGGAGGAGATGTCAAAGGATAATTATGGATGGTGGCGAGGTCGTCTGACACAGGTTATTTAGCATAACAGTCGTTGTATGTCTGACTGGTCATCTTTTTCTTTTTCTTTTATTATTCATATCCTACTAGCATGTTGCAGATGGCAAAGTACTTCACAGCATACAGGATAGACCACATCTTGGGTTTCTTTAGGATATGGGAGCTTCCAGATCATGCTGCAACAGGTTTAGTTGGGAAATTTAGGCCTTCCATTCCTCTTAGTCAGGTTAGTTATCTGTTGATCAAACTAAAATGGGTCAGAGAAATCTTTCGGAGTAGTTTATCTAACTTGTTCTTGACTTCCAGGAGGAGCTTTTAAGTGAAGGTCTATGGGATTTTAATCGAATGAGCCAACCATACATTCGTCAGGAAATTCTAGAGGTTGCTATGTTCATAATGATGTTCATGTTTCAGATTTTTTTCAGTGAAATTTTAGGCCACAATCGTGAAATTTCTTGCTTTTTTTTTTTCTCAGGCGACGTTTGGATCCTTTTGGACAGTCATTGCAGCCAATTTTCTAAATGAGTATCAGAAGCAGTGTTATGAGGTAATGCAATGAGTCATATTCTTCATAGAACACATATCAGCTGTTCAAGAGTAAATTGCAAATCACAATTTAAATGTCTCTATTTTGTATTGTCAGTTGTATGTACTTTTAATGCGATCTCGTTTATGAAATATTACTAGTTACTTTGATCTCACATGTTTTTTCTTCTTTGCTTCACTTGTATAGTTTAAAGAAGATTGCAACACAGAGAAAAAGATTATTGCAAAGATTAAAACAAGTCCTGAAAAGTCACTGTGGCTAGAGAAAGAAGACAGTATTCGCCGTGGCCTTTTCGATTTACTACAGGTAATTTGGGGCTTCTGTTGTGATTTAATTTCATTGTTGCTGACGCACTTCATTCTCTGTGTTATGACTTCTCCTAAGATATCCAGCTCCTTTCTGACTTGGTTTAAGTACTGTTGTTCTGCAGAATATTGTCCTTATCAGAGATCCAGAAGACTCCACAAAATTTTATCCCCGTTTCAACCTGGAAGATACATCAAGTTTTAGGGACCTAGATGAACACAGGTAATGTTAATGGTTCTAAACTATATCTTCTATTCTCCATTTCAAGTTTGAGGCGATTTCATCTACTCACTTGTGATTAAATTTGGTTCAATCTACTAAATGTTAATAACAAAATGTAAAAGTGTAAGGGCATTTGCTTATCTTAATTTGTTATCTACATCTCTCTGGGTACCCTTCTACCCAGAAAATGAAAATAGTGTATTGGTATGTTGCAGTAGACAGCTTGTTCTCAAGAAAACAAAAATTAGGGTACACCGCCTTTTATGCTTTGCAGTGTGTTTCTAATGAATCTGTGTTCATAATTTCATCCTCTCATCGGATGTCATTTTACAGCAAAAATGTCCTCAGAAGATTGTACTATGACTATTATTTTGCTCGCCAAGAAAATCTCTGGCGTCAAAATGCCCTGAAGACTTTGCCTGCCCTGTTGAACTCGTCAGATATGTTGGCATGTGGAGAGGACCTTGGCCTTATCCCTGCTTGTGTTCACCCTGTATGACCCCTTCTCTAGAACTGCAAAGTTGTTAACTAAGCCACTGGGTTTTACATGACGTTAATAATAATAATGAAAACATCTATGCAGGTTATGCAAGAACTAGGGTTGATTGGATTGTGTATCCAAAGAATGCCTAGTGAACCAAACTTGGAATTTGGTATTCCTTCTCAGTATAGCTATATGACGGTGTGTTCCCATCCATTATTACAGTATTACACTCAGATAAATTGGAAATATAATGAGAAGAGTGTTCTGATTGAAAATGGCATGGAGATTCAGAGAGGCTATGTTGATTTGGTGATGATCAATTTTTGATGTTTCAGGTTTGTGCTCCCTCATGTCATGATTGCTCTACATTACGTGCTTGGTGGGAAGAAGATGAAGGAAGAAGAAGTCGTTTCTACAAGACTGTGGTTGGCAGTGATGAAGAGCCCCCATCTCGTTGCACCCCGGAAGTAGTGCACTTCATTGTTCAGCAGCATTTTGATGCTCCATCAATGTGGGCAATCTTTCCCCTTCAGGTCTGAAACTTGAACTCAAATCATAGATCAAGGATTTCTTATCTAAAATAAGCTGATGAGTCTACTTCGGATTTGGCATTTATCAGGACCTTCTTGCACTGAAAGACAAGTATACCACAAGACCAGCACCAGAGGAAACAATCAATGACCCCACTAACCCAAAGCACTATTGGAGATTCCGTAAGTCGATTTCCATCATTCCCCACCTCTTTATGAAATAAGGCGTTTCAATAAGAAAATTATTTTAAGGTTAGTCTTGAAATGCTGCCTCTTTTTAGGAAAAGCCTCCCATTAGCCATGCTGTAATTGTTGTATGGTTTGGTAGTCATGATGATAGATGAGTTACATGATGTAGCTGCTGCCTGAAACTTAGACAGTTCAGCATAGATGTTTTCTATGGTCTACTTAACCATTTGATCTAGTCTCATCACGAGAGATGGCACAGTAGCTGAATTTAATAGTTGGAGCATGATGCAATGCTAGCCTGTCAGATTTGAATGATTGAATAAACAATACCAAACTTTTAGGATACCATCATTTTCACATGGGCCATTGGCAAAGCTTTCTAATCTAAATTGGTATCTCAAGTTCCACATGGGATTTGCACTCCTGTTATGAACTTAATCCGGAAAAGTCAATTCTTTTCCTTGGATCTAACTTCTCCCTAACATTTTCAGGTGTCCATGTGACGTTGGAGTCTCTGTTGGATGACAAGGACATCCAAGCAACTATCAAGGACCTTGTCACAAGTAGCGGGAGGTCCTTCCCTGGAAAGAAGGTGGAAGGTGCCGACGAAAGCGGAGAGAAGCTATCTAAGGTGCAGTTGAATGGTAAAGCTTAGGAAAGGATTGCAAGAACAGCTGAAAGCGACCACGACTAGAAGTAAATAGAATAAGGCGACAGGTTGCATTACCATGTCGATTCGGATGATGTTGTTTCTGCTAGAAAATTCTTACCCCTGTGAAGTTCTTTCAACTCTGGAAATAAGAATTATCATCTATCGAGTCAGCTGTGAAAATAAATCATCCAATTTTGGTTTTCATTCATAAATTTTCTTTGATGTCCCAGTTTTTTTTTCTTGTTGGCCTATTTCTGCTCCATCCTGATTCAAGACATTGAAATGGCATCCTCTGCAGTTTGTGTTGTCCTAATCAACCAAATCGGTGCATCTGTTGCTACTATTTCTTTTAGTTGTTTAATTTATTTATCTGTTTCTAGGAATAGATTCTGTTCCAGATTTGTGTTACACTAGAACTTGTAGTGGGGACAGTTCCATTTATATTTGGTGCTGCTAAGCAAAAGAAAAGGTCCTGGCTATGGAAGGTTCTTCTCAAGGTGCTTTCCCTGAGAGCCCCTACTTTTGGAGCTTATTTATTTATGCCAAATGCCGATTCACAAGAGTATTAGGTTTCCCTTGCTATTGATGTGATGGCCCAAAGTGTTGGTTACACCAAATGCCAATTCATAAACACATTATTAGCAGCAACCGTACCCCCTTTAATTGATGCTGTAGTCCTGTTGGTTTGAACTGTTTCTTCCTTGGTTTCCGACTGGTTGGGCACTGTCATCTGAAAGGACAGCTTGGGCACTCTTTCTTAGTTTCTTGTCTCTGCAATTTGAAAAGGGTAAGCAACTGAACAAATGGACTTGGCCAGCTTCCCTGGCTCTGGCTTACAGCCGCAGGTCAATCTTCTTCTAGAATTTGAAGTCTAAAGTCCTTATTTTTCTTCTTTCGGTCACAAGTCTAAAGCAGAGAGATATTTGAAGTTGAATGGTAATTGAAGAGGCAGAACGGACGTGCCATTCGCGATCAGTACTAGTCTGTATCTTGCAATCTCCATGAAGTCTCGCGGTGGTACAATGCAAGCACATGTGTACGACGTCCTTGTGAAAACTGAAAAGCTCCGAAAGGGCCTGGGCAGCTGCTGATTACCTGTCTGAAAAAACAGGTTTATAATAAACCACGCCTCTCGTGTGTGCTTTGCCTCCTTTAACGACGTCGCTTTACAACACCAAACCCATTGTGTGATATAATCACTTAATAATCAGTGGTTACAATTTCACCTCCATCCTTTTCTGTTGTTGTTGTACTACTGGTTTTTGGAGCAGACAGAGTCATGTGACACTGACAGCACCGACCTGCTTGGAGTCTTGCAGTAGCTGACCGCATTCAAGTAACTGAAAACGAAGATCATCTGGAAGGAACGCTTGTTTTGCTCTTGCTGTCTTGCAGTTGCAGGCGCTGTTTGTATTCCTCCTCGGTGCCAAATCAAACATAATTCGGTGGCAACACCACCACTGAATTTGGACTTGGACGAGCAGGAAAGCGAGTTCCTCTTGTCTGCCACCACTCTCTCTCTATCTCTTCTCTGTTGTCTCCTTTTGGCATCCACTTCTTTTCTCGGAAAAAGTTAAGCTTTTTTCTTCCATTCACTCATTCACTAAGATCGAGCATGATCATGTCCTAGATTCTAGAATGATGAATGAATGTCGCAATAATTCTCATGGTTTAGGTTGAATGTTGAATTAAGAGCAAAGTAAGCATCCTACCTCACCAACTACCCCATCAGTTTCTTCAGAATTCATATATCATTACCATGCTTGCTGCCGGTCAACGCGTTACATGAGCAAAAGAATTTCTAAAATATTCGTGAAATTAATTAATGGCTGTACAAGGAAGACCAAGTGGGTAAAAACAAAAAACATACTACTACAACTATAACCGTGTGTGTGTGTGTGTGTGTGTCGGCACGGCGATTTTGGCCTTTGCCGTCGTCGTGTATCTTGTGTGATGTGTGAGCATGGAACTGCGATGAACTCCGAACTCGGAGACATGTCAAGGGGGTTGGTGGGTTCATGGGTACCCGGAGGCGAGGCAGTCCTCCCAGAACTTGCGGTCCTCCTCCTGCCGCTCCGCCGCGCGCTTCGGGTCCTCGGCGGCATCCGGCGCCAGTGGGAGAGGAAGCGCAGTGATCGCGCCGCCGCGGGCCCCGGCCACCGCCATCTGCTCCCACCAGGCGCCGGTCCCCCTCCCCGCCGCCTTGTCCCTCCCCTCCTCCTCCTCGTCGCCGGCAGCTTCGTCTTGTTCTTGGTAGCTGCTCCACTCGTCTCCCTCCACGCAGCTGCTGCACCCGTCGTCGTCGTCGAACATCTCCGCCTCGTCGTCTTCGTGGCAGCACGCGCTGCTGCCGCAAGAGGAGGAGGAGCAGGAGTCGGTCGCCGCGCCGTGCGGGCGCGGGCGCGGGCGCGGGTGCGGGCACGACTCCGCGACGCTCTCGGTGTCGCTGTAATCCATGTCGGCGTCGACGACGCGGGGCCTCGGGAGCAGCGATAACGGCGGCGGCGGCGGCGGCGGCGGGTGCACAGCGGAAGCCATATGGTGGGCGGCAGGAGAGGGGCGCGGGGGCGCGCACGCGGACTGCGGAGCCGTGGCCGTGGCGAGACTGACATGGACAGACAGCGCCAGTATTTATAGCTGACCACACGCCGAATTCGCCAAGCGGACAACGACTGCATAATCCTTTTTTTTTCTTTTTGGGAATGAAAAAAATACCTACGGCTGCAGATACGTATAACTACCATTCTTCCTTAAAAAATAAATGCCTTGCAGGAGCTTGACCAAAAACGTTCAAATCTATTCTCTTCTCTTATCTGTCCGGTGATACCAAGTCTTGATCCTTGTTCATTATGTGTGTCCATGAGAATCATCCTTCACTTATCCCGTTGCGATACGAAGACGATCGGATTCATGTGTCTATGTCCGATACGAAGTCTTTGAAGCCCATATGCTTCCGTGTAAACGTCCGTGCACAACCATATATCTACTATAGTTACGATTTCTCAAGTTCCATATGAACTTACACGGCAAGAATGACATGTCTTAGTTGTAATAACACAGCCGTTTACTCACTTATTTTCTCAAAATTTAAATTAACTATGCGCAATTGTTGGTTTGTTTTATTGTGGTACAACTTGTCTGTGTCCATCAATCAAGGTAGCTAGATTTGCCACTTCTGTTTGCAATTATTTAGAAGTTGTAATCCAAGAAGTAAAAGATGCTATTTCAGTCGGTGGGACGAAACATTTTGTTGGCAACGAGACACAAGTGAACCATGGTGAACTCATAATTCCAATAATTTTACAGAAACATTCTGTGTTTTTGTGTGCGTTTAGAAGGAAGCATCCCGTTGTCTGTACTACTCTGTGTTAGAAAAAGGGTAATTGCATTGCCATTATCCAACAGCTCACTTGCGTAAATTAATACGCCAAATAATTAAATAAGCAGAAGAAACACTCACCTAACCTCGAAATGTTGATGTATCTCGATCGGAGTATACGTGCAGACCACGACGTGCACGAGCGCTGAAACGGCTGAAAAACATGGACGCGATGTTTGATGTTGAGAATGATTCTTCTGTTCTACGTGTTCTAGAAACGGGTAGTTTGACTAGCTCGATTTTGTTGCAAAAGGTCACGCGGTATGTTGGGAGAAAGTTGCATCAGTCGTCTCACACTCCAAAGCGCACCAAAAAATAAAATAAGGAAATATACAATCGTGTGGAAAGTGATAGCTTATTTTTCAAAATTTAGTTCAATGCTCGTGTACGGAGTACGCGTTTTAGCTTCGTTCCCTTTCGTGTCAAAAGAACACTCACCTTTTATATTCCTCACTATAGAAAAATCTCACGCTTTCTCCAAACTGCGCTACGGCGCCGCTGTAAAAACTCTTCTACTTAAATATAATGATATACGAGTTTTTTGTGTGTTCGAGAAAAAATCTCATGCTTTATTAGGACAAGATTTAGTCAAACTTTAAAAACTACAAACATGAATAAAAATTATAATTATTTAACTCTTTTTTGATCATGCAAAAGTTTTATATGTCTTTGTATTAAGATAGAAATATAATTTAAACACACCTTAGCGGTGCCCTAGAGGGTTAGAGAAGAATTGTACATGGATACTTAGACCCATATTTAGCTTTGTAGCATGTGTCAACTATATATATAGACTTGTATTTCAAAATGATTGTGAAATATTTTAGATTCAAAGGTTTTTTCTTTGGCCAAAAATCAATACACAACCGTGCAAAAAAAATGTGTCAAATATTTTTGATAAAGGTGCGTAGTAATTTTTATTTCCTTAGTACTAGTAGCACGACAAAAATCAGTAATGGTTCATATTTAAGGGCCCTAGAACATATAGGATTGTCAAAACATAGTAATAGGAAAAACGCGTGATTAGAGTTGGGGGAAATTTGAACCCCATGCATATGCAGAAGAAAAGTTGAGGTCCATTCTCGTGTCATTTTTCCTCTAAAATTCCTGTATTCTTAAGGGATTTTGTAGGGTTCGATATAATGCTTTCTTGGGCGGATCCAATTCTATCCACTGAATGTCACTAAGCTATAATCTTCTTAAACTTTAGGATCTTTTGTGTTGTAATACACATATACTGTAGTCGTAATTCAACAAGGTCATTGCTGATTTGATGTCATGTGCCAGCAATGGTTATACCGTGGATCCGCCCCTGTTTCCAAAATGGTGTATAAGAAATTTTTCATAGGATTGAAATCTTATAAAATTCCTATGTTTTTCCTTTGTTCGAATGGAGGCTCAAGATATCATTTTTGTTCTTTATTCATGTTCTATTTTAAACAAGGAACACATATATATTGTATGCGAAACATAAGGTGTCTGAAGTAGTGAACCACCTAACATAAGAAAGAGAAGCTTGTTTGTTTGACGACGTGGATTTGGAATTAATATGCAGATGGCAAGGCAAGGCACACAAGGCTGGCAGCCTGGAAGAACGAAAGAAAGGAAAGGAAAAGGTAAGCAGCATCAGAGGCACTAGCTGGGCGGCTAGTATTAGCTTTTTTTTTTTTTTTTTTTGAGTATGGCAGCTAGTATTAGCTGACCAGCTACTCCGGTATGTGTGCTGCGCCGGCTTTGATCTAGAAGCGCTGACCCATCCAACCCAATGCAAAGAGCGAGAGGCCGCCCCTTCTAGAAGCTACAGTAGTTGCCTTCTTTTTAATTTGTCATGGATCACTGCACGCGCCTTGTGTCTGGATGCATATATGTGATTATAAGTTATAGTAATTTTTCTTCTATACATGACCAGACAACTTGTGAATGAATGATGCATGGATGCATATTTCCCTCCTAGCACCTGCGTGCGCACGAACGTACAGGCCGGACGCCTCGCCGCCGGCCGTTTCGTGGCCGCTGGAATAATCACCTACCAAATAAACCATGAAATTCCGTTTATTAACTAAGTAACTAACCGTTTGGTGGTGTTTGGTTTGGGTCCCTAAATTAGTGACTACAGTTTAGTGATTTTTGTAGTCCTTAAAATGTCAAAAACTCTAGCTACTTCCCAGCTATACTTTCTTAAGTGTTGAGCACCTTACAAAATCGAGTGTACTGTGCCCTACCTGTCTGGCATTCACACGACGGCAGCCTGCTGTGAGTGCGGTGCCATGTTAACAGGGAGGGATGAAAACGGATTGGATCGGAGCGGATAATGGCTTTCCTATATCCTAATCCTCTTTTTTGTAATCGGATTTGAAGCGGATCGGATATTGTGCGGATTCGGATTCGAATACAGTTTTCTTAGGATGTCGGAAATGGTGCGGGTTGGGACCAGTCTCGGAGTGGAAGCTGACTTTTCTAAATCGGATAATATATGCTTACATATTGTTTTTTTACAATGCGAAACGATTGATTAACCAATGTAAAAAAAAGTAGCAATACAACTTGAAATTAAGCAAAACTTTGTCTTCACTTTTTGCCGTGTACTAGTGGGCTGACTCGTCTTATTTCTCATTTGGGATTTTTAAAATTCGGATTATCCTATTAAAAGAGTCGGATAATCCGTGTTTAATTATCGGATAATCCGTATCCGCCGGATTTTGTCAATACCATATCCTATACCGCATCCGCAGATAATTGGATTCGGATTATCCGCATCAACGCGGATTTTAAAAACAGTTCTCCATATCGTTAAAATTCGGATTTGGAGAGGATCGGAGCGGATAATTATCCGCACCACTTTCATCCCTACATGTTAATTAGTCAAAGGATCCAAGCTCACAAAACCTTCAGTCGATGAAGCACAGGGCATGCATGATCATGGCAATAACAATCAATTGCACTTCGAAGAATGGGGGTACAAGATCCAGGAAAGGAGAACGCTACTGACAGATTTATAATGTTTTATAATATATAATAGATACATCAACACAAAAGGGCATTTGGTCTAGTGGTATGATTCTCGCTTTGGGTGCGAGAGGTCCCGAGTTCGATTCTCGGAATGCCCCTTTTCCTCTCTTTTTTAAAAAAACATTTTTTTTTCGTAATCTGCTACGAACTATTTGAACGAACCAGTAACCGGGATCTTCCAGCTAAAACACAGGCAAATCTAACTGTGCGTCTCTCAAGCAAACATCAGCTGGTGTGCAAAGCCGAACACAAAAAGGCCAATCGGATGGAATGATACTTGTTGGAAATCTATATGTGATGAAATTATAAATATGGTCATTAGAAATCTTTAACTTTTCCTTTCTTCTCAGAGACAAAATAACACATAATAACATGTAACTCAAATCCATCATGAAGCATTGCACCAGTGCAAGCTTCACAGTTCACACGCCGTCTGTTATAAAAGAGAGATGCAAGTGTGTGGAAAACGCAAAATGGCATGAAATAGTGTTTTTTTCATGAACAAATTATGAAGTTTTTTTTAAAGCAAAAGAATCGCTGAGGATAGTGTGTCCTTTGAGATGATACTAGCTGGAATTTATATGAGTAAACGTAAGTGATCCACCACCGCCGCCTAGGCCCAGCTAAGGGGATCATGAATCAATTCAAGCCCATAGCGTTAACTTCCGTGGTGTATTAGCACTGAACACTTCCAGATATCGCATATGAGTCTGTAATACATATAAGACTACTGAAGAAGACCCATACGCGTAGCGCCGGTGACGACTAGTACTAGGTAAATTTAATCTTTTTCTTGAATTTTCAATTATTCTACTATCGGTCATAACATTATATGAACTAATGTTTTTTCCCCCAAACAATCATTATATAAACTATAATTATCCTACATGTTTATAATTATGTACTGTATTATGCAGTATAGTGTTCCAAGGCATTAATACATGTGTTCCAAGGCCTCATTTTATAGTTTGGTACATGGGCCCAATTAATACATTGTTAAGAATCTAAGCAATGAAAAAGCCTGAGAGCAGCAAATCACCAAAGAGTGGCCGACATATTTTTAAAAATATAGACACAAGTTTAATCCTGATTGTATGATGGCCCTGTTTGTAAAAAGCAAGAAGAGTTTAAAAGATGCATGCAGTACAGGTACAAACCTGTGTCCAGCCTGCAATCCCGGACCTATTTGTAAGGAGGCAAAAACATAGCCGAAGACGAGCAGAATAGAAGGCTTGCAGGTGCAGGTAGGAACCAAGGACCATGAGGACCTATTTATAAGAACTAAGGGACCGACGCGCAAAATCGCAAAAAAAAAAAAAAACCTAGTACTTGGAAGGAAGGGACCGGCACGCAAAATCGAAAAAGAAAAGAACTAGGCAACAGAGCAGGGACTAGAGAAGGCAAAGGCCTGCAAGTCGGAAGGACCTGTTTGTAACACTTCGAAGGCTCATGAACATCTGTAAGCAGACAGGGACCGGCGCGCAAAATTTCAAAGACATTTGAACCATTTCTTGATTTGTGCCTATCATCCTTGACAAAAGACCATGTTAATCTTCTGTATCGTTTTAATTTAATCGTATGCTTCTGGTGCGCTCGAGACTATAAGCTGGTTCTTGGTTGCTGCGCTTCCGAGGTGGTGCTAAATTCTGGATCTGCGCCGCGCACTATCGCAGGGAGACGAGCGGAGGGGCGCGCCCAGTCCGTGGGCTGGATTATTCTCCTGCGGCCCACTAAGTAGCGCCATATGGGCCCCTTTGACCGCCTTGCCTCGTGTTTGTTTCCCTTTTTCTTTTCCTGCATGGCACGGCACAAACATGAAACGTGCATGCTTTTGCATTGCACGTAGGAGGTACTGAACTGCAGGTTGTCGCCCACGGCACAACCTGGATATTTGCATGCATGATCATCGATCAATCAGGCGACCGAAACTCGGATCTGACGAAATGATGATATATAGAGTTAATTAATCCGACGCGTCTGTATTGCGATTCCAAAATGAAAATCTTAATAATCCAATAGATACGCTAATTAAGAGTAAAATGCACCCAGGGTAGTCAAACTATTGGCATCCTCTCATATAGGTACTCGAACTATGAAACCGACTATCTAGATACCTGACATATCGCCGATACACATCAAAGGTATAAAACCCGCCACGTCAGAGCTAATTTTTTAAAAAACACCCTATCTATTTTTTCTATCTCGCAAAGAGGTCCTTCCTCTGCCTCAGCGCGTCTCCCGCGCTCCTCCTCGGCACGCGTCGCCCGCGCCGCCGTCGCCCGCGCCTGTGGAAATCCCGCCGCGGAAGCAGAGGCACAGAGAAGCAGTGCCGGCCGCCGCCGTGCCCAGTCACCCGTGGAGCTCCCGCTGCCGCCCCTTGTCGTCGTGCCGGCCTGGTTGGCGCAGCGGGACGCCCACCAGTCCACCATGAACCGGTTCGCCGCGTGGGACTCCGCCTCAGGGAGGCTTCACCCGAAGTCCGACAACAGGGGGCACCCGGCACCATCGCCGACGCCGCCCGCCGGCAGCTGCGGCGAAGGGCATCACGGCAACAGCGTGGCGTGTCGCGGCCGACGCGGAGAGCGCGAGGGTGAGCTCGCGGGCGCCGCGACCAGGAGGCGTCGGCCCTCGGCCGGGTCCCGCCGCACGCCGTAGCCGTCCTGGAGGCAATGGCCGAGCTCGCGGAGTGCGTCGACGTGCCCCAGCGCGGAAGCGCGCGCACAGCGCCACACCCGCCCGCAGATCGCGGTCCTGCATTGCTCGCTCGTCGCACCAATGCAGGCAGGTAGGGCGGAGCGCCCGCGAACGGGGCGGAGCTCCCCCGGTGCGCCCTTGCGGTGGCAGGGCAGAGCGGCGCGCGAGCGGGGCAGAGCAGGGCAGAGCGGGGCGCAGTAGCGCGGGCGCGTCCTGAAGCAGGGCGGAGCGACGCATGAGCGGCCGGCCGGCGACGGGGAGCTCCTGAAGCGCGCTCGCGGCGTGGGCTGGCGGCACGCGGAGGCAGAGGCGCCCAAGACGGTGCTGATGGGGCCCGAGGTAACGACAGGGAAGAAGACAAGACAAGGAAGGACCTCTTTGCGAGAAAGATAAAATAGATAGGGTGTTTTTTAAAAAATTGGCTCTGATGTGACGGGTTTTAGACCTTTGGTGTGTATTGGCGATAGATCAGGTACCTAGATAGCCGGTTTCATAGTTCGAGAATCTACGTGGAAGAAGGCCAATAGTTTGAGTACGTGGATGTATTTTACTCGCTAATTAATATTGTATCGAATCCACTAGATATATATTATCGAGACGATCCAGAGGGTGGTTTAGCTCCATGAGGCCGGCCACACGACTTTTCAAGTTTTGATCTACACAACCTGTACAGTTGTAGCATCTTCAGTTTTTATTTATATATGTTATATATATTAAAAAAATAGCCACGCGCGCATCGCGAGCACATGCACTGAGAAAGTCAGCCGGCCGCTTGTGATGAGTTGGGACCGGCGCCGGAGCTTGCGTCGGTCGGTGTGAACGCGTACTGAGATACACTCTGTGATCGTACCAGCCGGCTGGCCGGCCGGCCAGCCAGTCAGCAGGGCGCCGCCGCCGGCCGGAGGGCGACGAACGCCCGATCGAGGAGCATAAGCAAGCAGCCGGACAATGCACGAGCACGACGGCGGTACACTTGGCACGTCGTACGCCCGGGCGACGACATGCCTGCGTGGTTCTGTTTGTTTTTGCCGCGCGCGTAGCCTCGCTCTCGCTTTGGTCCAGCGCGCGTCGGCACGCATGGACGCACTCCACACTCCACAGGCGACGACATGCTTGCATGATCGATGAGCTGGCCGGTGGGGTCGCCCAGGTGAGAAAGGACATACTACGTGGCGTCGCGTCGCCGTCGCGGTCTGCGTCTGCCGCCGGCGCCGCCCAGCTGGAGTAGCCACATGTGACACATGGCACGGCAGATCGATCGTGTGGCAGCAGATGCAGACCCTGCAGATCCGACTGCCAGGGTGGGAGAGGGCGCGCGGTGCACGACTACTTAAAAGCGGACGCCTGCTCGCCGGGCGCCGCCGCAGAACCATTACTACCAGGACGTTACCTAAGCTAGCTGTTCATCGATCGATCAGGGGATCGATCAGAGTTGCACAGCGGATCGGAGCTTGTAGCTAGCTACCTGCCTTTATTTCAACATGTTGTTCAGAGCAGTGCAGCACGCCCTCAGGTATGTATGTATATATGAATGAGTTTAATGGACCTTGTTTCTTGCTTGCATTGGGTTCAATTCTTTGAGACTCACTATTTACAAATGAGAGCGCTGTACGTGTGTGATGTATAATCTGTCGCAGGCAGGGAAAGAGCCGAGCTGGGGCGCCGGTGGCCCTGCTGCCCGGCGCCGGTGTCGCCGCGGCCAGCCGCTTCTCCACGACCACAGAAGGTGACTCGCAAAGGCTGGCCGGGAAGGTGGCCCTGATCACGGGCGCCGCGAGCGGGATCGGCGCAGCAACAGCGCGGGAGTTCGTCCGTCACGGCGCGAAGGTGGTCCTATCCGACGTGCAGGACGACCATGGCCACGCGCTGGCCGCGGAGCTCGGCGCCTCCGCGGCCTCCTACACCCGCTGCGACGTGACAGACGAGGCCCAGGTGTCGGCGGCCGTGGACCTGGCCGTGGCGCGGCACGGCGCGCTGGACGTCGCCTTCTGGAACGCCGGGATCGTGGGATCCCTGTCCCGCCCGGCGCTGGGCGAGCTGGACCTCGCCGACTTCGACCGCGTCATGGTGATCAACACGCGGGGCGTGATGGCTGGGGTCAAGCACGCCGCGCGGGTCATGGTTCCGCGCCGCGGTGGGAGCATCATCTGCACCGCCAGCATCGCCGGCGTGCTCGGATCCGTCACGCCGCACCCTTACAGCGTGTCCAAGGCGGCCGTGGTGGGCCTCGTGCGCGCCGTCGCCGGGGAGCTCGCGCGCTCCGGCGTGCGCGTCAACGCCGTCTCGCCGAACTATATCGCTACGCCGCTCGTCATGCGGATCCTCCAGGAGTGGTACCCGGAGCGGACCGCCGACGAGCACAGGCTCATCGTGGAGAAGAGCATCAACGAGATGGATGGCGTCGTGCTCCAGCCAGATGACATCGCCAGGGCGGCGCTGTATCTGGCGTCCGATGAGTCCAAGTACGTCAACGGCCACAACCTCGTCGTCGACGGCGGCTTCACGGTGGGGAAGGTGCCCAACCTGCCGCCATTTGCGCAGTGAGCAGGAGCGAACTAGCGATGGATCAGATCGAGCTGCAATGGCTTCTTTCGCGTCATCTTTTCGTGAACAAAGAACTTTTGCATAAGCTGTCTCTTGCGTATGTTTTGTACCGGCCGGAAGTGGAACAAATACCCATCTGCATTCGCCATTCTCTCGTCACATTTGTACTCAAACGGCGTATCACGCCATTTGTTGCTTGTAATAATATCTTAAAATTCATCCCAGTGGGGATGATTCTACACTTTTGTCATCATGCATGATGTCTTTTACCTCTTTTTAGTCACTACTAGTACTTTCCGTGACACTCTGATACAGAAGCCTCACACTTCAAGATATATAATAGTGAAAAAAGTACGAGTGATCCATTTATTATCACAAAAACTACTAAATATGCTACGGCCAAAAAAAACTGCTCATTCTACTCCAAACTGTAAGTCATTTCAAAAATTCTAGAAAATCAAACAATCTTAAGTTTGACCAAATTTATACGATAAGGTAATAATATTTAAGATGCTAATTAAGTATTATTAGATTTTTTTATTAATTATATTTTCATAGTGTACCTATTCGATGTCACAAATCTTAGTATTTTTATAATTTTAATTAAAATTGAGATACTTTAAGTCTTCAAGATTCATAGAATGATTTATAATTTATAATGGAGGAAGCTACTTAGCATTGGGCGGTCTCCAACTAGCTTTCTCAGGGGATCGTGCTACTAGTTTCTCCGTTTTATTTTTATCAAGGAGGCAAATAATTTAAATAAATAACAACTTAATGTTGTTTAGGGTCCTAAGCCAAATAATCATTATACTCCATCCTTTTTAAATTATAAATTGCTTTAAATATTTTGTAACATCTATTTTTTATATATCTAAATATTATAATATTATGTCTAAATACATAGCAAAACGGATGAAGCAAAAAAGTCAAATTGACATATAGTTTAGAACTGTGGATCCCCTGGGCACGAAATACCGAAAACCGAGAATCAAACCGAATTTACTGAAAAACCAAACCGAAACCGAAAAAATTGGTTTCAGGTTCGGTTCCCATGTCTAAGGTACCAATTGACCGAGGTATTTTCAGTTTTGTACCTCGGTAAACCGAAAATACCGAACACTACCGAATATGTGTATTAGCAGGAAATAGCCCATGATATATTATATATTAGCCCAACAGCAGCCCAGCGAAGCCCACCTAAGGTCACAGAATGGAAACCTTAGCACTACGCCCACTCCCAGGCACTACTCCCACTCTCGCGCAGCCGCCCGCCCGCCAGCGCGTCGCGTCGCCTTCGTCCTCAGCGAGTCAGCGGCTCCGCCTCGGCGCTCCCGCTTTGCTCCTCCGCGGCAGGCCATCTCCGTCGCAGCAGAACAACAGCGCAGCACCACCTCGTCGCGCCTCCGCCTGTGATGTAAGCCGCGGACCTGCCTTCCATCGCGACAGCTCAAGTCGTCTCCACCACGCCACTATGCCGCCGGCGTCAGCACTGGCTGCGCCCCGACCTTGCCAAACTCCGCCTCCTTCCTCTTCAAGTCAGGCGAGTCCAGCGGCACCACCGGCTGCGCCCCGACCTCGCCAAGCTCCGCCTCCTTCCTCTTCAAGTCAAGCTGGTCCGGCGGCACCACGGGCTGCGTCCCGACCTCGTCAAGCTCCGCCTCCTTGCTCTTCAAGTCAGGCAGCAGCCAGCAAAGTTCCCTTCCTCACCATGGTGCTGCGTACATATGCTGATTTGCCTTCGGTAATTTTGGTAAATACCGGGACCGAACCGAAAATATCGATGCCGAAGTTCGTTGGTACCGAGTATTTTCAGGAATCGATCGGGACTGAGTTTGTCAGGAACCGAATTTGGATGAGTACGGAGGAACCAAATCGATCGGTTCGCAGTATTACCGAACGCCCAGGGTGAACCGTGGGAGTACGATTTATATCAATACAATAGTGACCCATGAAAAACCCTAGCCACAAAGTAACACAATTTCATAGAAATGAATAGTCACTCCATATGTACAAAAACAAAATAGCTTTTAGAGTTATCCTAAGTCAATATATTTGATGTTTAATTAAATCTATAAAAAACACATTGACATATATGATATCATGTCACTAGATACATTATAAAATATATATTTATGAGAGGGTATATGGTGGTGAACTTTTTTTTTTTTGTTCGTTTGGACCCATGAAAAACTATGGTCATCCGACGCAAGCTCCTATAGGCCATAGAACATGACAGAGTTATAAGGGAAAGGCTCCTACAATAAAGAGAAAATTACCTGTGAGGCTCTGTGAAATTTGATCTGTTGATTTAATTTGTTTCTAGTCTAAGTTTTGACTTCCCGAGCACACATCAAATTTTCCCTGGAACATGTTGTCAAAAGAACAAAAAAATCCCTGGAACAGATTTGAAGCGGAGAGACCATATATATAGAGATCGAGAGAACACACGATACTGTATAGCAATCGAATTCATAAAACCACGTGGATCTGTTATGCGATTAAAAATGATAATAAAACAGATCCGTATGCTAATATTAATACACGCTCTATATATATTGTTGCGGCGATCCAGATCTAGATATGCCGGGCCTAGATATGGGCCGGGCTTAGCTCCACAAGGCCACCCGACTTTTGAAGCTTTGATTTACAGTTTTACACACACATACGTAGCATCTTCAGTGACGGTAGTGTCTTGTAGGGGTCTGAGTTTTGAACTCAGGGCCGTAAAAGGAACTTTTGAAGGTTTGAGGGTCATGGAAGAATTGAGTGAAGTGAAATGGCCTCACGAATATTTTTCTCTCAATAAACTGTCACTACCACTGGGAACAACCACGCTGCGTACGTGTATCTTACTATGCGCGCTCCTCCTCCGGCGAAGGGCGGCGACCTCTTTCTCGACGTCGTCGTCCCCGGTGACGATGAGGCTGAGCTGGGCCAGCTGGCGGGAGTAGTTACCGATAATGGCGGCGGCGAGTCGGTCCTCTGGGAGTATGATCTCGTATCCATCCCTGAGCGTCTCCATGCCGTCCTCGAGCAGCTGCCAGAACGCGCCTCCGACGAGCGGGCCACCGCTTGCGGCGGAGGCGTAGATGGAGTCGAGCACGAGGCGGAGGAAGTAGTCCCGCTGGGTGCGGTTGGCGCCCTCCCGGGTGCTCGGTGACGAGCAGCGGCTTGCGCAGGTAGAGGTCGGCGTCGCGGGCGTGGGAGCGTGTCCAGTTGCGGAGGAAGGCGACCTGAGCGTCGGCGGCGGCGGAGCCCCCGAGCCAGAAGTCCGGGTAGAGGTGGATGGTGGCGAAGTCGACGCCGCGCGCGGTGCGTCTCCACGAAGTTCGTGCCGTAGTAGATGCCCCACGGGTTGAGGTCCTTGCTGCGCTCGTGCGCGCCGGCGCCGTAGAAGCCCTCCAGCCCCACCGTCACCAGGTGGCCGCCGTCGATGGACTTGACGTATGGCGCCATCTCCTCCACCCACGCCTGCATGCGCATCGCGCGGGCGGTGAAGTCGAATCAAACAATGACCTTCGTTTCGTGATCGTCGTCTCGATCGGTCATTGTTTTTTTTTTGTTAAATTTAATTTCATTTTATTTGATTTGATCTGGGTGCACGTTAGGGCAGAGCAAGACTGGCGCTGAATAATTCAGCGTGGTGCAGTGCACGAGCTAGCCGCGCCGGCCGGTTGGTAGTGCACCAAGGCGCCGGTTGATCGTGGGAGAAGCTAATAATTTAAGCCAGGGTGGTGACCGTGAACTCACCTGCACCAAGGCGCCGGTTGGCTCGGTGTCGCAGCGGGGCTCGTTCATGAGCTCCCAGCCGAGGATGGTGGGGTCGTCCTTGTACGCCACGCCGGTGAGCGAGGGTGTTCACCCGCGTCAGCACAGTCTGCAGTGCAAGGCAACAGAAACTGTACTGCTGTGAACACGAAAGAAGATGCATCCATGCATGGATGCATCCGGCCATGCATCTCGAGATTAGCGATCAGCTGCTAGCAGACACTAGCTGTGAACGAAGATCATGCATATGGTTTGATGCACGCATGAGTTAGGGATATATACTACGTATGTACCTTGACGTGGTTCTTGTAGTAGCCCTTGACGACGGTGCTGTTGGAGAAGTCGTCGTCGGTGGCGAGGAGGTAGCCGGCGTCCCTAGCCCACTGCACGTACTGCCGCTTGCCGCCCAAGTCGTGGAAGTTGTTGGTGAGGGAGAGGAGGAGGTAGATGCCGTGCCGCCTGGCTTGGGCGACCACGAAGTCCAGCCCCTGGAAGCGAAGAAAACCAACGACGATTCTTTGTTATCACCAACTGTTAGTACGTGTTACTCGACACGCACAACAAGTACGTCGCGCTTGGCCGGGTTTGCACTTGGCCGACTTGCCTGGAACATGGCCTCGTCGTAGACGCCCGGCGCCGCCCGCAGCGGCGAACGCCCAGGTCCGCGCGAGGTTGAGCCCGTGGTCGGCCGCCTGGCGGAACGCCGCCACCACCTTGCCCCTGCGCGGCGGGTCCGACGCCACCAGCATCGGCCAGTAGGCGTTGAACCCGCTCAAGTAGATGGTGGACCTGCTGCTTCCTCCGCCCACCACGAACCGCGTGCCGTCCACGCCCACCACCATGTCGTCAGAGCCAGCGGCGGCAACGGGCGGTGGGATCTGTGGAGGAATCCGCGGGGCGTGCACATGATGGATATATAGATCGGACGAAATTCCAGGAGTCCACGTCACGGCGAGATCTGGATCCCAACCTGGGTCGCCACCACATGACGACGGGCCCTTCCGCGCATGGCTGCCAACGTCAGCCGGTTGACCCGGATGCCAACGTCAGAAACATGCTGAAGAACCTCGATCTAACGCATATATACAAAGTCAGCCGGTCGCTAGCTTGTGAGTTGTGACCGGCGTTGGTCGGTGTCGACGCGTACTGATGGTACCGGCCGGCCGGCCAGCCATCCAGCAGGGCGCCGCAGCCGGAGACGAACGCCCGAGGAGCAATCGATCGATGCAAGTGGCCATGATCGATGAGCTCGCGGGCGTGCTCTTCGGCCGGCACCGTCGTCACGCTCTGGATCGCATCCTTACAGTCTCTGCCGTCGCCGGGGCGGAGCTCAATCGATCGATCGCACGCGTCAACGCCGTCTCGTCATGCCTATCCTCCAGGAGTACGTGGTACCCGGAGCGATGACGAGCAGTACGTACACACAGGCTCATCGTGGACAATGAGATGGATGATGGCGCGCGTGTGTGGTGCTCCAGCCGGAGGACGTAGTACATCGCCAGGGAGAAAGTGTATCGATCTGGCTTCGTCTGATGTCAACGGACACCCACAACCTCGTCGTCGCCATCCAAAGTGGGGAAGCAGGTGCCCAACATGCCGCCATTAATTTGCGCAGTGAGGGCTGCTACCTGTGCCTTCATTCACATCTTCTTTTCGTCAACAAAGACCTTCCAATTAATCCCATTGGACTATGACTCAAAGGCTATTTCTAAATCACCATATAACCACTTTTATATTTTTTCTCTCTCTTACACAATTGTATTGGGAATCTACACCAATTCCTTATTCTTCTCCATGTCCTTCTACTGAGTTAGTTTTCCCAAGTGTGGAAAGACGTACCGGTAGTTGACGTAGGGAGCTGTTCGAGAGTGTTTTTTTTTGTTTCAATCTAGCCAAAAAACAATAATATTTGAAGCTGGTTTTGGAAACTATTGAAGGTTCTGTTTATTTTTAGCTAGGTGGCATATAGTTTTCAATAAATAACAGCAACTTGATGTTGTTTAGGGGACCCTAAGACAAATAATTGTTGGAGTTATACCAAAACATGTACCGAAGAACTCCAGGTAGCAAGTATCACAATTTAATATAAATGGATAGTCGTCGCTCCATAAAAAAATATAGACCAACTGAGTTATCCTAAACCAAAATATTTGAAGTTTAACTAAATTTTAAAAAAAACACTAATATTTATGATATCGAATTAATATCACTAGATACATCACAAAATGTGTTTATATACAAGTGAATTGTGTTGTGGATCTTTAAGCATTTCTTCCCTTCATCTTTACACTTAGGTTATAATTTTTTTTTCTTTTGCTCGCATGGGTCCATGAACTATATCAACATCCTATCAGATGCCATCCAAAGTAGGCCATGTAAGACTCTACCGTCTGCATGCCATCTGACGTGGAGGATATGGTCATGTGGTGAAAAGCATCGTCATAGATATAAGCGATGTGGAGTCCATTTTCCTGTGGTGTGATCGGTTGGTCTGATTACCTACGATTCCATTGTTACAACTTTTTATAGCTTTTTTGTACCACCTATGGTCTCAGCACGGATCTCAAGAAAACCTTGATCATTCAAATAGGCTCCACGATCGCTTATACTTACGGTATTTTCGATCTATGATCATGTGTGGTGTCACTGTGACCTGCAACACAAAGACAGTGTGTCGTCCTGCCTTTATATATGTGGGTGCAGTAAAAAAAAGACAATAAAACTGAAGCAGGACAAAACCTCTTGGTAGAGCCTTGTGTGCACCTAACAAATTTGGAACGGTGTAGAGCACAGGTTCGGATTGACCTTTTCACCTCTACCCGATTTACGCGCAGTCCCTCGGCTCGATTGCGGCAAGCGTTCTTTTTTTGTTGCTACAAAAATAGAGACAGAGATATTGTAGTAGTGTAGTACGTACTCCTATTATTACTCCAACTGGAAATGGTAGGACATCACCTTTCTGGTACTCCAATTGGATAAAACGAACTGCAACATGAACAATCGCAACACTGCTGTACCAAAAGACACGTAGAAAGAATATCACAGTGAAGCAAGCACTGACGAACAACAGGTGGATTGATCATGTATATCCACCGACAACGCAGGAAGAAGTAAGACAATATGTGAAACTGTGGGAGGCGATCAATGGGAAGGAACTGGATGATGATATGGAAGAAGATATAATTTGGAAGTGGACAGCAGACGGTGTTTACTCCACTTAAAGTGCTTATCAAATTCAGTTGAAAGGAGTGTACAGTAGACTTAAGTTAACACCAATATGGAAAGCCAAGGCAGAGCACGAATGCAGGTTCTTTGCTTGGACATTAATGCATAAAAAAATTTTACAGCAAAATCTACTGAAGAGAGGATGGACAGAGGATACAAACTGCAAGCTGTGCACAAATGCTATAGAGACACCAGGTCATTTGTGCAAGGATAATTGTCCATTCGCCAAAGAAGTATGGAAATGGATCAAACAATGGTTCAACATGAATATTCTTGATAACGTGACTGAAGCAGGCACCATACACGCTTTCTGGTGAAGATGTCGACGTAAGTTCAATAAGAATGCTAGAAAAGAGGTAGATGGTGTTATGATCTATTTCTGGTGGAATGTGTGGAAAGAGCGCAATTGGAGAATTTTCCAAAACAAGCAGTTGCATCCGATCCAAGTGGCAGCCATGTGCCAGGATGCCATCAATCAGCTCCGGTTAGCAAGGAGACCGAGAGATCAAGGAGAACAAGACTAGTTGAATATAGAGTGACTTGTAGTATATAGAGATCAAAGTTTTCAGATAGTAGTCTTAGCGCTACCATGAGTAGTTTTTTCTTGTTTCTCTCTTTCGGCTTAGTTTGGCCAACTTGTGCAGGCCCCTAGACAATAGCACTTTTTTTCTTTTCTACAGTTTGTTTTTCATGTTCTATCGTCTAATAAAATTTAGTGGCAAAGTTTTCGCAGTCTTTTCAAAAAAAAGAAAACTCCTATTATTACAAGTACATACATAGCATACGAGGTTGAAAAAAAAACAAGGAAAACCCCAAACACGAGGCGAGGCAGTGCACACAAAAAGCCCATGTGGCCCATGTGGCTCTAGTGAGCAGGCCACAGGAAACAAACAAGCCCACGGACGACTCCGCTCGGCCCCCCTGGAAACCAGCTTATAATTGTAAGTGCAGCACCGCATCGTCATGTTTCTCAAAAAAAAATGAGAAAAACACCACATCGTTACCGTCCGATAAAGGTAAAATATTCGGTGAAATCGTGAAAAGCCTCTGCACTGAACCTGTTTCAATTTTAGTGGCAAAGTTTCATTTTTTTCAAAGCTCCTAAATAGAAGTTTTAACGTGGTTTTCATCGATTGCACTAAAAATATGATTTACACTGAATATATTGCCCCGATAAAATTAGAACGATAAGAAAGATTAACATGGCCCTGCACAATGATGACATTCATATAGCTTTTTTTTTGCACTGAAAATATGGTTAAGACTCATTAACTCCAAGAACTTTTTGCGTGCATTCATATAGCTTGTTTTTTTGGCTAGTGTCATCCGAAATCATGTATTTCATATAGGTCTTATTGGAAAAAAAATCTGAGCGATTTGTGCTTTTTGAAAAAAAAATTGATAGTTGATCCATAAAAAGCAATGGTTCATGCGGTTTTGCATTTTCCACGCACTTGCACCTTTCTTTATAACATGCGGTCTGCGCTGCATAACAAATTTAAATTATATGTTATTTGTTGGAACATGTTCCCAACAGATTTAGTATAAGGGATGATAGGACCAAAACAAACTCTTCTTGATATAAAATAATAGAATTACAAGGTGGGCCCAAGAGTAGGTGGCACTGCAGCTACCAAAGGACAACAACCCCCTTCATTACACAGGGGGCATCGCCTTTTATAGTGACTACATAGCTCAAAATTAAAAGTACAATCGTGCCCCTAACGGGAGTATCGACACCCTAGACACTGAATCTATTACACATGGGCCCCTCAAGGGCAAGCTGGTCTATCACTTTGGCGCTACGACATATGGGTCGAGGCCCACCACCGCCCTTGAGAGGCCCATCATGTCCACTTCTTGACGATGAACCTCAGCTCGGCCCATCACACCACCTCGTCGTCGTTGTCTTGGGATGTCGCCACCTCCACGCCACCTTCGCGCAAGGCCTCCGCGGGAGTCGGGGGCTTGGTCGATAGACCTCCGTGACATGGGAGACGACGCCGTCGGACCTCCATCACCGACCGACTCCACGGTCCCCCGAGGTGCCCCTCAGCGGAGGTCCTACCTCTGGGGGCCTCTCCTTTGAATTCTGCGGACACAGATATGAAAGGAATACTGGATTTGTTAGTTAGACTCCAAGCGGAGGTAATAAGCCTCTCTGGCCCTGGGGCGCATCCCCGACATTCTCCCCTTGAGGGTTAGGTCCAGCGGAGGCGGGTCTAGCCATCAATACGCTCTTGGCCGCGGAGGCTGTGATTACCTCCGACCCCCTGGCCCGTTGAACGTTGGACCGAAGGCTTTGCATTTTTACCGTTGCCCGGTTTTTGATCTTAGGTGTTGATTTTGAGTCGGTTCGTCTACTGCCATTCGATTCGTAGATCGTCGTGACCGTTGGGCTGAGAAGCCGAAGCGCCACTTCACTGCCTATATAAGGGGGTGGGCGGTGAAAACGACCAGTACTCCCCTTCTCTCACCACCACGTAGTTTGTTCTACTACTTGCTGCCTCCGCTCTAGTTTTGCCTTGGCATTCTGCCACTGTGGCACCTAAATGCCCCTGCTGTGCATGTCGTCGTCTGTTCTCTGGCCCTTATTCTCGTTTGCAGGGTGTTGGAGTCGGAGGCTTCTTAGATCTTTTTGAGCAGTGCATGCTGGCTGCCGCGGAGGCTAAGGATATTGAAGAGTCATTGTCGGACGTCGACGCTTCTCCAAGCGACATGATGGCTGATGCGGAGGTTACCTATTCTTTTGGTCGGAGCCGGATGACTCAGGATATGATTGCAAAGCTCGAGGGAAGGGGCTTTCTTCCTGTCGGTCGCGGACGACCTCCTCGTGGGGAGACTGTTCCGAAACCTGAGAAGGATGAAGCTGTTGTGTTTAGGGATTTGTTCTCCTATGGCCTCCGCATCCCGAGCTGCAACTTCCTCCGGTATGTTCTTGAGTGGTTTTACGTGCAGCTTCACCATATGACTCCTCATGCTTTCCTGAATATGAGCAAGTTTCTATGGGCTGTTGAGTCTTATGGGAAAAGTTGAGTGTGAACACCTTTGCTGAGTACTATGAGCTGCAGAAGCAACCACGGTATATTGGTGGTAAGTTGGCTCAGTTTGCTTCTTGTAGTTTTATGGCCAAGAGAAACTTGGGTGAGGGTAAGGAGAAGGTTGCGATTTCTTGGTGTCAGAGGGGGAAGTATGAGCCTACTGACTGGTTGGATTTTTGGTTTTACGTGAAGATCGACAGCATTACTCGACCTGAGGAGGATGGAAGGCAGGTCACCCATTTTCCTTATGCCTCCGTGATGACACGGATGAATCCGTTAACTAGTGTTAGGCCTGGGTCTGTCGAATCTGACAAAGGAGGTCATGTACGGAGGCATTTAGGACAGCTTGCCGTTGCTCAGGTGGTAGGGACCTTATGGAAGAGATGATTGCTTCTGATTTCTGGCCTTTGCTTGGCGGTAAAGACAGGAAGAAATTTGCATACAGAAATTGGATCTTCCTATTTTTGGTGTGGCTGGCGGGATCCCGTGTTCGCACTTTGGGCTGCAGCTCCCTGAGGGTCAGAGCAATGAGGACTTTGTCCGTGCCACAGAGCAGAAGGCTGTCGAAATACTTGGTGAAGTTTCTGAAAAGGAATATCTCGCCTAGAGGTCTGAAGCTGGTACCATGCCTCGCCTCAATAGGGTCTTTGAGGAGCTCGACATTCACTACATTGAGCGCGAGCTCCCTGAGAAGTTGAAGAGAAAGAGTGAGAAGAAAGAACTGACTGCTGCCGGCGCTGCAATGAAGGCTGCCGAGGGGAAAAAATAAAAACTGGCGCTTTGACGCGCGGAGGCTCGAAGAAACAGAAAGAGGCCTCCGCTAAATCTGCGGAGATGGAGGACGTTTTTGAAGATCTTTATGATGAAGAGGGGAACATCATTGCTAATCCGAAGGTGGAGACTGAGACTCTGACGAAAGCTGACGCTTTGGCGTTGCCTAGTTCCGAAGGCCCGTCTCGGCGGTCTCTGTCGTCTGCTGCTTCCCCGGAGGTGTTCCATGCTTTAGCAATTGACACCTCTGGTTCGCCTTTGGTTTGGCCTATCTTGCCGCCTGCTGATCCTCTGCCTCAACATATTGAAACGGCGCCCCCCGAGCTTTCTGTGAAGCTGTTTGCCAGTGCGTATCTCGACGCCAGATATGATGAGGATGAATTGGAGGAGGCTGGTGTTACGGCTCATCGTGCCGAGAAGCCAGCGGAGGCTGCCTAACTTGAAGTGGAGGATACTGAGGTCTGCGAGGATGCCTACACCTTGAGTCAAGGTAACATTCTTACTTGGAGTATGACCTATGTGGATTTCCTGACTTTGAAGGTTTCTTCTGGTTATGCCTCTGATGGGGAAGTTTCCTTGCTCGGTGAGCATGTGTATGCTATTTTTTTGAGATTTTATATTTTCTTGTTTCCTTGTGTGACTTGTGTGTGTTTTTTTATGTCTGCTTCTAGATAGCCTTACTACTGAGGCCACTTAGACTGCCCTTCCACCACCTCCAGCGCCTGATGCACCATTTCTCGGAGGGTCTGTTACCGAGATGGTGCCTATGGCTCCGCAACCTCCAGTGGACGTTGTTGGCTCTGGGCCTTTCCCATCTAGCAGCTGTCCTCATGAGGGCATAAGTGCCCTCTTTGGTTGGGCTCAAGGTATTGACCAGCTGACTGATGCTATGGGTGGAGACCTGTACCAGCGTCTGGCTAGGCTGCCGCTTCAAACCTTGATGAACGCCAACATTAATCATCATGTTATTGTGAGTTCGGTTTCATTTTCTCCGTTCTTAACTATATATATATTTACCTTCCCTTTCTCGTGTATTTGATTTTGGCATTACTTTGTTGCTATCTCCAGAGTGCCACCTTGTCCATGGCTGTTGAGACCAGTAGTGGTGCTGAACTGGTCAAAAACGATGATGCTATTAAGGTTTTGAAGGCGAAGATTGAGTCTCAGACCCATGAGAAGGAACGGATGGCTCAGAAGGCCTCCGGTTTGGAGAAGAAGCTATCAGCTCTTGGGGTTCAATCTGATGACTTAAAGAAGCCTCTTACTGTTGCCAAAGAAGCGGAGACCACCGCCAATCAGCGGGCGGACAAAGCTGCTGAGATTTCGAATCTTCTGCGCCGGGAGGTGGATGTTGAACGTCAGTTGATGGCGGCACTTAAGACTAAAGTTAAAGAACTTGAGAAGGAGCTGACTGTCACCAGGTCGATCGGGCTGGAAGTGGATGAATCCTACGTCTCCGCTGTCCGGGCTTTTGATGGTGTGGCGACTCCGGTTAATCCTGAGGCTTCTACCTCCAGGATCTTTTCCTGGATCAAGGCGAACCTCAACAAGCTTATGAGTTTATGACCGTAGTCTCCGATTTCAGTGCAAAGACCTCCGCCACCTATCTGTGCAAGCTTTTTGTGTCCAAGGACATTGTTCTAATTAGGAATTTTGATTGTCCTGAGCTAGAAGATCCTGCTGAACTTGGCAGAACGGATCAGTTTGTTAAGACCACCGTGCGTAGCTTCATGGAGAAGTTTTGGTCCAAGTTTGGCTGGTCAAAGACCGTTGTCATGGCTAATGTTACTTGTAAAATGGTATGTATGTTTAGCTTTTTCTATCTTATTTTGTTGTGTTGGTGATTTTCTTCTCTTATTTTCTGCCTTTTTCAGCAGCTGAAGTATGGCAAGCGCAGCGTTCATGGCCCGACTTCTTCTGGCGGCACATCTGCATGCACCCGGGGATCTGCCGACGCTGGTGCCTCCGCTACTCAAGTTCTTACTGCAAGTGCTAGGACTGATGCCATGATTGGGCAAGTGGTTGCATCTCCGGGGCTCGGACGGGGCTTCAGAACTTGACCGCTGAAGAGGAGGTGTAAAATTTCATCTTGATTTGTGGAGGTCGAGCCTATTACCTTTATGCGCGATGATGTTTACGTTAGCGGCGAGCTATGGGATTATTGGAAGTCGGTGTTTTGTAGGCGCACGGTGGACGACATGTTTGATTTTGTTCTCAGCGACTTAGATGCGCTCTGGCTTTACTCGTTCTCTTACATGGCGTGGTCCAACTGGACCTTTGTAATTATTCCTGCTTGCGCGGAGGTTGAGTGTTGCGATGGAACTGTCATGGCCCTGTTTATTTTGACCTCCGCTATTCTGTGGTGGTCTTTTTGAATTAGTCGGAGGCCTTCGTATCAGATTGCAGTTGTGGCCTTTGAAAGTGATTCCTTTTTTCCTCCTCGGAGGTTGTAACCACTTTGAAGCACATTTATGTATTAATAATTTTACTTTATTGTTAACATAAGGTGAATATTACAACCGTTGTTTCTCTTCGACCAGTGCTGGTGTTGATTTTTCTGTGTATTACCTTTTTATTGCTGTGCTCGACTTTGTGGTCTTCGGCTATGCCTCCGCGCGTCCTGACGCTTGATCTGCGGAGGCGAGCTACGGTTGATCGTAGCGGAGGCGGGGGGATGTTACGAGTTCTTACACGGTATCCCCCTTGCCTCCGTTCAGGCGATGATCCTGATTGGCTTGCGTTATCGGCTAACTTCTTTTGCATTATCCCAGAAACCCTCGTTGTCTCCAGGATGTTTCTTTTGCCAACCCCCTTACGAATTCTTGCGTGGTATCTTATTATTTTTGTTCGTTCGTATGTGCACATCTGCCTCCATCTCCCTTAATCGGATTTTGGCTATGGAGAATTGCTTGTGGCCGGCCCTTTCCTAATGCTTAGGTGTGCATACCTTGAGATCTACCTCTTTTATAGTACCCCTTGTGTACTTTGCGTATCTTTGCTATTTATGTTTTGATTTTGTCCATTGCTTGCTGAGGCAAAATGACACAGGTGCTTGTTTCCTTTAATGATTGGTAGCTGCAGCTGGTTTAATGATTCTTGGGAGGTCCTTATAAAAAGATCTATTCCCCCTTGGTCATTTAGGCTGCTTTGTTGTGTACATTATACTAATGGTGCTCCCTAGAAGCTGTCTTGCGTTGGTACTGTATAAGGACTCGTAATGGAATGGCCACATCAGTGAACCTGTTGCCAATGGTTAAAGATGGTGATGCTTCTGTTTGCCAACGATACTCTACCTATATTGCCTTTGTATCCTCGGAGATGGCGGCCGGCTGTGATCTTATTTACTGTGGTTGATGTAAGGATTTTGGATGCGGTGGTTGCTTGCTGATGGAAGGTGCAAAGTGTTGTGCTGACAGATGATTGTGGAGTTCATTATGTACAAGCTGGCGCTGGAGGTTCACCTCCTTCTCTTCATACCGAGAGTCTGTTGGACTTGATTCAACTGGCTGGGTTTTTGGAGGCACAGGGTGGTATGCAGCCGGGAGGCGATAGGGGGTATTCCATGACTGATCAGGGCTTGCCTTCGCCAGCGCCTGCTTTTTAGGGAGCCTTAGTTTGCTTACCTTCAGATGTACTTCCGGAGGCTGCACTCTTTGCTTTTTTGTAGGCTGAAGTGTTGGTAACCTCCGGGCCACTTCCATGTCTTGTGGTAGCAGGTTAATTGGGTGGAGTGGCTAGATATCTTGACCCGGAGGTTATGCGTTCTTGTCTAGCAGTTAAATACGTGCGCTTTGCACATTGTTCCTATTGTGAGCAAGGTGCAATGAACCTTATCTGTTATAAGCATAAAGCTAAATAATAAATGATTTTGCTTTACTTATTGCCTCCGCTTTGGAATGATAAATGATCTTACTGGTTCCTGAACTTAATTTTTTGTGATTATGTTGCCTTCGTTTTGGAAGGTGTATGATGCGGAGGTTGCTTGACTTTGTGAGTGTGATGTTACCTCCGCTTGTTTTAATATTGTATTTCGGAGGTCACTACTGGTGAGTGTGATATTGCTCGCTTTTTGCGATACTGGTGCCTGAGTTGGTTCACAGGTCTTTCCCCGGTTCAATTCGCAACTTGTGGTTGCGATTGCCTCCCTCGATGCCTGATATGCCAGCGCTTTTTCAAGGACATTTGGCGTTTTGCAGAGGTTGCTTCATGCCTTCCCATTTCGTTCGCTTCGCAACTTGTGGTTGCGATTGCCTGCCTCGATGCCTGATATGCTAGGGCTTTTTCGAGGGCTTTTGGCATTTCGCGGAGGTTGCTTCATGCCTTCTTATTTTTCTTAATGGTGGCATGAAGTGACCTTGTAAATCGTGAATAGTTGTCGAATATTGTAGCCACGGTGCTGGCTGCTTTTGACTGTTTCGGGTATTGTTTTTCGGGGTCCTCTTTATACATTTAGAGGTTAATTACATGCGGTCTTGCCTCATTAAAAATCTCACCTCCAATTTAGAGCCCCTTTTGTGAGGAAAAGAGTGCAAGCCGTTTTTGTAGAAAAAGTAAATTGTAGGAATTTAAATCTACGGACTTCCGCTTATAATACTATGGAGTCCTTACATTCTATGTGTAGTATTTCCTAAGGCTATCAATGTTTCAGGAGTGAGTTGACGTTCTTCCTTCTGCATCTTGTAGATAGAATGACCCTTTCCTTCCGCCTTGCTTAGCTATGAACGGTCCTTCCCATTTTGGTTGTAGTTTTCCTATGGTTTGAGCGTTTGGCCTCCGCCTCATTACCCAGTCGCCATCTTTAATGTTTTTAGTGACCACTTTTCCATCCCTTCATTTTCTGGTTTGGTCTTGGTATTTCTCAATGTTGTTGATTGCCTCTAGCCTGTATACTTCGGTTATCTCTTTGGTGTATTCTTCATCTTTTGCGAGGTTCTGTTTTATTACGCGGAGGCTCTGGTATTTAATCTCCTCTGGCATCATTGCTTCTTCTCCATACAGTAGCTTGAATGGGGTGAACCCGGTGGCTCTTGCTACGTTTGTGTTGTGAGACCATACCACCTTTGGTAGCTCTTCTACCCATTTGCCCTTTTTGTGATCCAGCAATGTCTTGGAGATTGCTGAGAATATGATTCTGTTTGACCATTCCACTGCTCCGTTACTTTCTGGGTGATAGACTGATGCGAAGGCTATTTGTGTGCCGATGCTCTTGTAGAATTCTTTGAACTTGTCTGAATCGAATTGTTTTTCGTTGTCAACTGTGAGTGTTCTTGGAACCCAAATCTGCAAATTATATTTTGCCAGAAGAATTTTTTGACTGTTTCAAAGGTGATTGTTGCAAGTGGTTTGGCTTCTATCCATCTTGTGAAATATTCTACTGCCACTACTGCATACTTGCTTCCGCCCTGAGCCAGGGGTAATGGGCCTACAAGATCCATTCCCCATCGCTGAAGCGGCCAGACCGGAGGTATTAGCTGTGATTGTCCTCCCAGGGATGCTTGATGAGGTGCAAAACTCTGGCATGCTTTGCAAGTTATTACTATGTGTAATGCGTCCTTGATATGGGTTGGCCAGTAAAATCCTTGCCTGATTGCCTTTGCTGAGAGTGCTCTGGGGCCAATGTGCGATCCACATATTCCTGAGTGAATATCCTGTAAGAGGTCTTTGCCTTCTGACTTAATGATGCACTTAAGCAATGGTTGGACTATGCCTTTCTTGTATAGAACTCTGTTTATTATTGTGTAATTCCTTGCCCATACGGCCAGTCTTGCTGCACTTGTTTCATCTGATGTCACATAGACTCCATTGATATGATCAATTATTGCTTTCCTCCAATCCTCCGTGTTTACTAGGAGTACCTCCACAAATGCCTTAGATGTTTTTGCAGTAGCTGGCGATGTCAATTCTTGGAAGAAGGTTCCTTTGGGTACCTCCATTTGATTTGTCGCTACTTTGGCTACTTCGTCTGCCTCCGTGTTGTCCCCCCTTGGGATGTGCTTTAGGATAAAACTCTGGAATCTTTTTTCTAGACCCCTGATTACTTGTAGGTATGTGACTAACTCTGGGTTTCTAGCAACATAGTCTTTCTCTACTTGTCATGTTACTATCTGGGAATCGGTTCTGACCATGATGTATTTTGCACCAAGTGCCCTGGCCTTTCTGAGCCCTAGGATTACTCCTTCGTATTCAGCTATATTGTTGGTTGCTTTGAAGCATAGTCTTGCTGCGTATTTTGTTTTGATGCCCGATGACGATATTAGCACTGCGGAGGCTCCTGCACCTTGGATGCCCCATGCGCCATCTGTGTATAGTGTCCATATTGAAGCCTCCGCTTTGTCTTCCGTGTGCTGTGGAGATGTCCATTCCACCAAAAAGTCTGCGAGTGCTTGAGACTTGACTGCTGTTCTTGAGATGAACTTGATTCTAAACTGAGATATTTCTGTTGCCCATTTATCGATTCTCCCTGATGCCTCTTTGTTGCCTAGGATATCGGTGAGCAATTGTGCTATTGGGACCAGGATCTCATGTTCTTGAAAATAGTGTTTATGATTCCTTGATGTTGTGACTACTGCGTATGCTATTTTTTTGACCTTTGAATAGTTCAGTTTTGCCCCCTACAGTACTTCTGATACATAGTATACTGGGTGATGTACGCTTTTGTTGTCAACTTCCTTTTCTTGCACTAGCACTGCGTCGATTGCTCCTGCGGAGGCTGCAACATATAGTAACAAGGTTGCCTCCACGTTTGGCGCTATGACCATAAGATCCTTTGTCACGTAGTTTTTGAGCTGCCGGAATGCCTCTGAATGCTCTTTGCCCCATTCAAATTTGTCCGAGACCTTGAGTGTTCTGAAAAATGGTAGACTTAGTTTTGCTGATTTTGAGATGAATCTATTGAGTGCTGCTATTCTGCCTGTCAGTCGCTGTACTTCCTTCTTATTTTCTAGTTCTCCCATTGTTAATACTGCTTTTGTTTTATTTGGGTTTGCTCTTAGCCCTTCTGAACCAATAATGTAACCGAGCATCTTTCCCTTGCTTACTCCAAAGATATATTTTTCTGGGTTCAACTTTAACCCTGCTTCTCTGAGATTGGCGAATGTTTTCCTAAGGTTGTCCAAATGATCTTCGGTTTGTTTGCTGACCACTGCTAAGTCATCGACATAGGATATAATGTTCCTCCAAAGTTGAGCTCGTAATACAATCTGAATCATTCTTGAGAATGTTGATCCTGCGTTTGTGAGGCCTTCCGGCATCCTAACAAAACAATAGGTGTCACAGGGGGTCGTGAAGCTTGTTTTCTCTTCATCCTCCTTTCTTAGCCATATCTGGTGGTATTCTGAGAAACAATCTAACAGAGAGAAGCGCTTGCATCCTGCTGCCTTGTCGACTGATGCATCTATCCTAGGTAATGGGAAAGGATCTTTTTAACAGGCCTTGTTGAGATCTGTAAAGTCTATGCACATTCTCATTTTGTCGTTCTTTTTTGGCACTAAGACAACATTTGCTAGCCAGTCTGAGTACTTGACTTCTCTGATTACCTTGGCATCTAATAAACTTTGCACCTCCGCTTTTGCTGCAATTATGCGTTCTTCGGACATCTTTCTCTGTTTTTGCTTCCTAGGTTTGACATTTGGGTTGAGGTCGAGGATGTGTTCAATCACATCCCGACTGATTCCTTGCAGATCTGATGTTGACCATGCAAATACGTCCTTGTTCTTTGTTAGCAGTTCTAACAATTCTTTTCTTTCTACCTCTGATAGGTTGGCACCTATGGTCACTTTCCTGTTAGGGACTGCTTCTTCTAATGGAATGCTATTGTGTCCTCTTGATCTGCCATGTTGGTGTTTCCCACAGGCATGTCCGGAGGCTCCTCTGCTGCTACCGTGTTGATGCTTCTATGTGCTTTGTAGATTGCTTTCTCTATGTTTCTTACTTCTTTTTGATTGCCTCGCACTATAATGATCCCGTGCAATGCTGGCATTTTCATGCAGAGGTATCCAATGTGTATTACCACATTAAACTTGTTTGTAAATCCTCTTCCCAGTATTGTGTTGTATTGGTAGTAGATGTCTACCAAGTCAAATGTGATGTATTTTGTCCTAGCGCAGTCTCTGTCTTTGAATGATACTGGTAATGATATCTTGCCTAGTGCATTGATCTTTTTCCCACCAAATCTAATTAGTGGAGCATCTGGCGGTTGCATCTGGCTTCTACTGAGTTTCATTTGATCAAAGACATTTGCAAAAATGATGTCTGCTGAGCTCCAGGAGTCTACTAGTATTCTGCTTACCTCCCATGCCGCTATGTTTGCCTTTATGACCATAGCGTCCGCGTGCGGGTAGCTTTCTACTTGGAGATCTTGCTCTGTGAATTCTATTGGCATCTTAGACCATTATGTTGATTTGTATACTCCTTGAACTACTACATTGTTTACCATACGGAGATGATCCTTTTTCTGCTTCTTGGTTTTGAATTCCAGGGCCGAGCCTCCGGCTATAGGTAGTATCATGCCAATGGTTGGTAGTGCCGAATGCAAATTTAACTGGTTTTCTATCAGAGGCTCTGCCTTCGGGGCTGCTGATGGGCCTAAAGCATACTGCGGAGGTGCTGGTAATGCTTCATACTGCCTTTGCTGTGCCACCGAAGGTGTCTGCATCTGTGTTGATTCAATAAGCGTTATGTGCGGAGGTCTTGGGTTGATGTAAGTTGGACCGTTTTCTACTCTTTTCGGGGTGTAACCCTGGTGCTGCGCTGTTTGCTGATATGCTGGTCTCCAGGCTGATAGTGATGCTAGATAGTACTAGTGGGCCAGGTTTTGCTGCGGTAGTGGTCCTAGACCATATCCTAGGAAACTTGGGTTGTATTGCTGATGGAGTTGTGAACTTTGAGTGTGATTTACCTCTCTGCTACCTTGCTGCTGGGCATGCAGTTGTGACTGTTTGCTTTTTATCCTGTCAAATGTCTCTTGGGCCTCCGGGCAATCCCGTGTGACGTTCCCTTTGTCCTCTCCGTGGAAAAGGCAGTATGGCTTCTTTGGTTTCTGGTTCTTGCTCCAGTTCTTGGACTTGTTGCTTTTGCTGTAGTCCTGCCTTCCTTGATTTGTCTGCTCATAATTGGCTTCTTTTTTGTCCCGAGCATTCGGAGGCTAGCTACTCTGTAAATTAAAAACTTGTTTCTGCTGATTCTGGTATTGTTGTCTTTGCTGGTTCCTGTTATCTCTTCTGTTGCCATTATTTGAAAACTGTTTACTTTGACCGTCCGCTTCTTCTAATCTTTTGCGAAGGTCATTGTCGGACCTGCATTATTTTTCGAACTCATCGTGCAGCTGAGCCATTGTGGCTAGCTTCTTTCTTGCCAAGTGACTAGCGAATGGGCCGATCCTGAGTCCTTTGATTGCTGCTTCTATGGCTACTCCGTTAGGGACGTCTGGTGCTTTAGCCCGGAGGAGTAGGAATCTCTGATAATAGTCTCTGAGGGGTTCGCCCTTAAGGTGCTTGTTGCTAAACAATTCTGATGATGTTAGCGACTCGCTAGTGTAAGCTTTGAAGTTTGTCAGTATATGGTCTCGTAGGTTCTCCTATGAGTATACAGTGCTTGGCTTCAACATTAAGTACCATGCCAGTGCATCTCCTTCTGCTGCAATCACAAATGATTTAGCCATTACATGATCGTTGCCTCCTGTGCAGGCTACTGTAGCCTCGAAACTTATTATAAACTGTCTCGGATCTGAATTGCCATTGAATCTTGGCAGAGACACAGGTTTGTAACTTGGAGGCCATGGTGAGCTTTGCAGACCTTCGGACAGTGGTGACTTTGGGTCAAAGATTCTTGATGGGTGGGTAGGCTTGGAATTATGGTGTGCGCAGCTTGCGCGTTTATAGCTGGGGGACGACTTGCTATGATTGGTTGAGCGGTCTCCGATGGACCTGTTGTCGGAGGTTACATACTCTGTATTTCTGCTTGCAGAATAGCCATTTGCAGCCTTATCTCGTCCGCTTGACGCGATGATTGTATTGTTCTTTGGGTGGCAGCTTGCTGCGCCCTTAACCTGTCTCTTTCGGCTTTCATGCGGTGCATCTTATCTCTCAGCCTGGTTAATTCGTCTTCTTGGTTCTGGGTTGGCGGATGCTGCTCAGACAGGCCCCCCTTTGCACGGCGTTGTTGTTCTCGTCATCACCTCTGTCCTCTGGTGCGGAGGCGTAGGTGCTTCGAGTGTTTCTTCTTGGTCTCCCGTGAGCAGAGGGTTGTGGTACCTCCGCCTCGGCGGCAATACGTTTTCTAACGGAGGCCTTTCTTCTGGGTGGCATCTGTAGGCGTTATCTTTGGCCAGACACAAACGGTGGGCGCCAACTGTTAGAACACGTTCCCAGCAGATTTAGTATGAGGGATGATAGGACCAAAATAAACTCCTCTTGATATAAAATGATGGAATTACAAGGTGGGCCCAAGAGTAGGTGGCACTGCAGCTACCAAAGGACAACAACCCCCTTCATTACACAGGGGGCATCGCCTTTTATAGTGACTACATAGCTCAAGATTAAAAGTACAAGCGTGCCCCCAACGGAAGTATCAACACCCTAGACACTGAATCTATTACACGTGGGCCCCTCAAGGGTAAGCTGGTCTATCACTTTGTCACTACGACATATGGGTCGAGGCCCACCACCGCCCTTGAGAGGCCCATCATGTCCGCTTCTTGACGATGAGCCTCAGCTCGACCCATCACACCACCTCGACGTCGTTGTCTTGGGATGTCGCCACCTCCGCGCCACCTCCGCGCAGGGCCTCCGCGGGAGTCGAGGGCTTGGTCGATAGACCTCCGCGAGCATGGGAGACGACGCCGTCGGACCTCCGACGCCGACCGACTCCACGGTCCCCCGAGGTGCCCCCTCGGCGGAGGTCCTACCTCTGGAGGCCTCTCCTTTGAATCCTGCGGACACAGATATGAAAGGAATACTGGATTCGTTGGTTAGACTCCAAGCGGAGGTAATAAGCCTCTCCGGCCCTGGGGCGCATCCCCAACATTATTATTGCCTGTCAAAAGGGGAAAAACACATGCCAAATAGCATATATCGGCTACTTAGTTTTCTTGCGGTGAAACCTCCTCTCCCGATTTAAGTCCTCAGCTTAGGACTCAATGGCATTGTGTTTCAGTGTATGTGATGTTCCCATTCACAACTAGCGAGACACTTGTAGTGACTTTATTAATAATCTCATGATCTGTCCGCTCAATCTTAACATTTTAGATGTGCTCGTTTCTAGGACAGACGACTTCCATGTACATAGTGGTGAGTGCACATATCAGAGGCTTTATGTCTACATTGTGTAATTCGAAAAAAAAAGAATATGCAATTCAAACATGCGGCGTACACAAAGGATGAGAATTCATCTTTCTGTGTGTGGGCAATCATCGTAGAAATACCTTGTTTAGTTTTGTCAACACCAAACTAGCTAGTATAGGACGAACATAGAAGTAAACCTTCAACTCTTTCGTCCTTGCTTGAGTTGGTATACCAATGGTTGTGGCTGTGGGCACTATCAGGGTTATATGGAAACGTTATAATCCAAATAGTTAACATAAATAGTTATGCAGGAACTGTAAAATGTCGACATATGTTTTTGGTAATACAAAAGCGGAGACCCTTTTCTCTGAAAAATTAAAGTCGGATGTCAATAAATATTGTAGAATTTGATGTGACTTGCAACATTATAGTTGACAACGACATTTTGAATTGAGCCCATTTAATGGGGCCAAAAAATCATTACAAGCCACAGTATCAGATTCTAAACTTTTCCAACAAACTTGGACGTTGACATAATTGGTACTGATGTTGTACTACTCAGCGAACTGTAGTGGGAAAGTTGGGACTCGTTTAATGTCAAAATTTATAGTAAAAAAGTATTATAGTATTTTGTTTGTATTTAATAAATATTGTTCAGTCATGGTCTAATTAGAATCGAAAGATTCATCTCGTAATTTACAAGTAATCTATGTAATTAATTATTTATTTTACTAATATTTAATGTTTTATGCATACGACACGGTATTTGATATGATGGATTGAGCGTAAAATTTTTAACTTTTCGAGGCAATCAAACACAGCCTTTACGGCACTGTTGAGACAACGTAGCAGCAGTGTTGAGACAAGGTAGGTACTAAAACAGAGGAAAGCTGGGATTGGCGCGAGAGGATGGTGTGGATAGACGCGCGCGCCGGCGCTGACTTGTCTCGCACCCACCCATCTTGACCCATGAGCCATCGGCCGTGCCGTGCCGTGCGGTGCGGTGCGTCGTGCCTGTGCGTGCGCAAGCCTGGCGCGGCAGGCAGCACTGGAGGGCGGGCAAACATCGTACAGGTGCAGTTACCACGAGGGCCACTCTGCACCGGCTTCGTTTAATAAGCATAAGATCGAGATCCAACACTGAACTGAACCACAGCAGAGGTAGCCAGTAGCAGGGGCGCTGCGACAGCATGTTCCGATCAGCCGTGCAGCGTGTTGTCAGGGCCGGCGGGAGGAGCCGGGCCGACCCAGCCGCCGCGCTCACCTTGCTCAGTCGCGGCTTCTCCGCGGCGGCCGGGCCGCCACCGCCACAGAGGTTTTCCATCTCTCCGAGCTAGCGCTAGCCATCTCCAGCAATCCTTGGCGTCTCGCATCGCACGCTTATGTTCGATTTCTTCGTCCTAGGCTGGCTGGAAAGGTGGCGCTGATCACCGGCGGCGCGAGCGGCATCGGCAAGGCGACGGCCGCGGAGTTCGTCCGGCACGGCGCTAAGGTCATCCTCGCGGACGTCCAGGACGACCTGGGCCACGCCGTCGCCGCAGAGCTACATGGCGTCCCGAACCCAGACGCCCCCGCCGCCACCGACGCGGTCTGCCACTACACCCGCTGCGACGTGGCAGACGAGGCGCAGGTCGCCGCGGCGGTGGACCTGGCGGTGTCGCTGCACGGCCGCCTGGACGTGATGTTCAGCAACGCGGGCATCGGCGGCAGCCTCACGCCGGTCCCCGTATCCGCGCTGGACCTGGCCGACTTCGACCGCGTGATGGCGGTGAACGCTCGCGCGGCGGTGGCGGGTGTCAAGCACGCCGCGCGCGTCATGGTGCCGCGCCGCGCCGGGAGCGTCATCTGCACGGCTAGCGTCGCCGGATTAATGGGCGGCGTCGCGTTCCCGCCCTACAGCGTCTCCAAGGCCGCCGTGCTGGGCCTCGTGCGCGCCGTTGCTGGGGAGCTCGCGCGGTCCGGCGTCCGGGTCAACGCCATCTCGCCGACGTATATCCCGACGCCGCTCGTCATGGAAGCCATGGCCGAGTGGCTCCCCAGGGTCGCCGTCGAGGAGCGCAGGCGGATCGTGGAGAAGGAGATGAACGAGATGGAGGGACCGGTGCTCGAGCCGGAAGATATCGCCAGGGCGGCGCTGTACCTGGCGTCCGATGAGTCCAAGTATGTGAATGGACACAACCTCATCGTCGACGGCGGCTTCACGGTGGGGAAGGTGCCCAACATGCCGCACTGAGCAATCGAGGCACTGTAAAATGGCTTTCTGTTGAGCAAAATATTTGTTTTTTTCTCTTCTTTTCCGGCCTTTTGCTATTGGAAAACCTAAATAAACTTCAAATTACTCCAGCGCCTGTTGAAAAGTGCTTTTTCAAAGGAGGCGACTAACGCCCGCACGGGGTGCTGTAGCCTTACAGCACGCACGCCCATAATTAGCAAGTACGATGAAAACTCTACTTTCTCTTTCCGTTTTACATCCACTGGAAGAAGCGACGCGAGCGCGGGAAAATCACTGACGTGTGCGGGGGCATAAGAGAGCGCGCTTCCTGGGCCAAGTTCGCGTCCCCTGGAAGCTACCACGAAAAAACCCTGGCCCCACAGATTCAACCTAAAAAACATACAGCTACGCTACTATAGGTGATTCATCTACAGAAATCATCCACAGAAACCATAATTTTCACATGAAAAAATGTCCAAAAAAGCAGATCTGCTGCTAGGTGAAGCAAAATAAAGATCTCTATACTTTTGCATAACTTGATGTCAGATCTGATGCTAAAAACAGATCCACGCATAAAAAAGCAATTAAGATCTCCTACATAAGCAATTCGGTTGTTTGGCATAAGCAACACAGTACTGGTACCAATGAGATGTATTGTTTTGGCAAATCAACACACGCTTTCCCAGCTGATATAACCAAAGCTGATCCTGTGCATCTTAAAGATGTTCTTGTATTAGCTGCATGGTATCTACTGGAAAAACACATGACATGATCATTTTGATGCTTCATGCCCTCACAAACTGCAGAAAACATAGAGAAAACCAACATAAGCATGTTCCTATTACATTATCACTAGATTTCTGTTACTAGCAAAAACAAATTCATCTAGTGCCATTGTTCCCTATTCCATTAGCATATCTGACATATAACTAATTAGAAAGCATTTCAGTTCTGTTGCATAAAGTGATTAGGTTTTTTTTGCATAATCAATTCAGTGTACATACAAAAAATACAACTGCAGTGAGCCATCCAGTTTGGTTTTTGGTATGCTATGGGAACAAAGCTCCACAGCAGCAAGCTGCTTGGGTTGTGCAGATGAATATTTTACACAAATGTGTGGATTCAAAACATGAATCAAAAGGAATTTTCTTTTGAACATCTACATATATTACAGTTCCTATTGCATTAGCAGTAAACAAAAAAAAATTAGCTAGATTGGTGATTCCTATTGCTTTAGCATATCTGACATAGCTAACATACACACAGACGAGCTCATTCTTCAAAAACCCTAAAACCCCCACTTTCAGTCATATTGCATAAAAAAGTATTTTGGTTATTTTGCATAATCAATTCAGTGCCACATACAAAAAAAGAACTGAAGTTCATATTTGATATGAATACATAGTCTTCCTGGAGAGTTTCCATTAGAACAAACTCATCATGCAGGTCTGCAACAACTGGAGAGTTTCAAAAGGCACAGTTTGTGTGCAACAAAGAAAGCTATGGCAAGAAAAAGAAAGGTGCTCAACTTGATGATGCAATAACTTGCTACTCAGATAATGATCTAGCTCAGGAGGAAGACGTTTCACAAGATAAAGAGGATGGGCAAGGGGAGAAGAGGAATAAACTTGATGGCTGCACGACAAGGAACATGCAGAAAATGACAGTGGACAAGAAATGTGTTTTGTCTTATGATCATAATGAACAAGAAATGTGTGTCTTGAAGATTTGTGTTGGCAGACCAAAAAATGTTGCATAACCTTTCCCTGTTTACTAAGTTCATTACTACCAAGGCGCTACTGATATAACTTGCCTAACCAATGATATTAACTTTCTACCAGAATACTAATAAATTACCTGACTAATGATATTAAACTGCTTACAGTAGTGCCCCCTGGTTCCTAGACTGGTATACTACGTACTGTTACACAATGCATATGCCTTATGCTAATCAGTCAAGTTGGAATACAAACATCAGTTCAGCATGACCAAAACAAAGCAAACACTTGTCCTAACGAATTGGTAGAACTAGGCATACCCAAATAGCAACAATAAACTAAAATGTTTGAATGTGTGTGTATGACTGCTAGGCTGCTATATGCTGCTCTCATATCATGCCCTATTCTGTCATGCAATTCATGGGAAAATGAACAAAACTTAACAAAACATCAGATAGCATTCAGGTATCAGGTATCAGGTAGTAGCACAGGTAACTGGAATTTAAATGAAACTAACACAAATCAATGCAGTAAAAAGAAGACTCTACCTGTTACAAGATCAGCTTCTCTTTCCAATCCTTCGTTTGATTACCTTTATGGGTTACCCACTTGTGCAGTAGGATCTTGCGTATATTGATAATGTCAGTCGGCTGGAAGCATTCCGGTGTTCTCCCATCCCAATATTAAGCATGCATCAACATATGAAACCCACAGTCATGACTATAAGAATTAAAAAATAAGAAGAATAGAAACTCAGTATAGAAAACAGGACCGGCTCTGTGTGGGAAAAAAGGCAACAAACCATATTGAGAGGGGTCGTATTAGTTTGAGGAGAGGACTACTTACTTGTTATTCTGATTTGGAACAACAAATATCAACAAGCTCATAATCGGATATGGTTTTTTTTTTCCCTCATAATGGCATGTGCTCCAAACTTCTTTAATTGCATCCGCCAAGGTCTTGCATCAACTACAGAGAGCTTTGTCTTCTTCAAGACTTCTCATTGAGTCTAGCACCTCGAAACTTTCGTTGCGTAGGTTGAGCACAAGCAAAAATTTAGTGTCCTACTTTTGCTGCACCATCTCCAAGTGTTTGAATTCATTGGGGAACATCACCTATGTTGGAGGGTGGTGGCAACCCCTACCCTTCTCTGAAGTAACACTGTCTGAAGTCGTCCCGCAGAGGCCTGCAGGAAAAAAAAGTAGTTCAATAATTTCAAGAAGACAATTCAAGAAATTGAAAAAAAACAATTCAATATAACATAAAAAGTAGTTCAGTACAGTTTGTCTTTTATGTAGAAAAGCAAAAGGATGTCACATTCTGTGAAGCAGTGTGTTTCAAAAGATTGATGTAAATAAAAAAACTGTACGAATGCGGTTCTGCTATTGAACTAGTCTTAATGGGAACAATGATTTTATGTTGGATTATGATTACTTAGTTGTTGCTCTTGGAGCTACTGTAAGTACAATAGTATATTAAACGGTCATGGTGGAGTGCTGGAGCACTGTAGCTTTTTGAAGGTGAAATTCCCTACATGTTTTGTTATCCATAAATCAATCAATTATAAGTTGTAGTCATTCTGCTTGATCTTTTATAAAATCATGAAAAAACGGTCTTGATTTTTTATCTAATTGCCTAACAAAACAATATATATACAAAAAGTTGATGGGATTTCTCCATTAACTATAGCCTACTCGATAACAATGCCTAATGAGTAATCACCCACCTTCTACATGAGCACTTATGCTAGAAAACTAAAAAAGCTCCCAATCATCTGTTCAGACAGCACAATCAGATAAAGCACAAAAGCTATAGAAATGAACATGATATGTAATCTTAATAGTATTACAAATGAAGTATACAAGTATACACCTTTTCCAAATATTAATGCAGACATGACCGTGTGCCGACTCATCTTTAGATTGGGAAAATCACCACGTCGTTGCACATTGCTAGCTTCTTCCACAGCCACTGTTTCTTCTACTAGTTCCGATTGTTCTTGTACAAAAAGTTGGGTTTAAAATGATTGTACAGTTGACGTAGAAGCATGAGAAACAAAATGTTTTAAGGTCTTGGTCCTCTCCACTATGCATCTCTGCACACAAAAAGAAAACGACTTAATCAGTTAATAATTCATGGAATTTTTAGATTCAGAAGTTCAACACTAAAATAGAGCATGGACTTCAGATGTGGGGAATTTAGTATAGTGCATGTCCTAACGTTAGGGCAAAATTAAAACAACCAAAGACAGATTGCTCTTTGTTGCATAGGATTTAGCATTTACAAATTAGTTGGTTACCATTTGGCACTCAACATGCACCATGTAAATAAACAAATGATCCGAAATTCATTTTTAGTGAAATTGAAGACCAAAAAAATAAAAATAAAAAACAGCATGCCTCGGTGCAGACAAAAAGTGTTTGTTGCGTCTCCAAACCTTTCATTCCTTCCGAGCTCGTTGGCCACAGGATCGGATGGAGCAGCTATCTTTTTTTTTTTTTTTTTGCCTAAAAGCAGCTTTCTTTGTTTTGTGCAGCCAGCAGGCCTGGCTGCCTTCCCATTATAATCTGGCGAGTACTGCGTGCACCACGTGCTCTCAGCAAATGACTCAATCACTCAATGCTACAGTTTTGAACTGTAGAGGGCGGCTCCAGTGTCTACAGGCAGCTGGGACCTGCTTTTAGAGAAAGTACAGCAATGGGCGAAACGCCGGGCCAGATCAGCTGCGTGTCCAAGGTAGAGGACAGAGAAAGCTGTGCTTAGCGCTCCAACCGTCGCTGAGCTGTACGCGGAACCCTACTTATTCTTATTCTTTTTCTGTTGATGGAAGATATATCTTTGACTTCTCAATGGATGATCAAGTAAGCCATAGACCGTTAGATACTTTTGGTGTAAAAGATAATGAAATTCTTGATTATTTAACGCCAGATCGAATCATGTCCAATTGTTTCTATCATTCTATTCTTTAAGATAATTTGGATTTTTTTACGAAGAAATAGGTTCGTCATTCTATTACAATATCATCGAGAACAACAAAAATTGCGAATATCGTGTTTGGGTAGGTTTCTTCGCATGTGCTGGGCCGTGCCACTCTCTCTCTCTCCCTCTCATTCAAGCGTTTTCTCTCTTCCAAAGAATACATAAAAAATATTCTTGAAACATATGTAGAGACTAATTATTGTATCCATCAGGCTATAAGCTAGTGTTTTGATGAGTTGACTTTTTGTTACTAAAGTTATCATGGGAACCCCATGTCTATTTTTTTATTTTTTAATAATGTAGACTTGTTTAAATTTGCTCCTACGGGGAGTCGAACTCAGGTCTGCTGGGTGCTACTCAGGTGCTCTAACCAGTAGACAGAGTAACTGTATGACCATATATATTTTCTTCATGTGTCCCTTGTTGCTAGCTCATGTGCTAACATCTTTTAGAATCACACATTCGACAATGTTGATCCAACAACTCCACTCACCTATAGGCCTATATAAGCTTATTACTCTCTCTGTTCAAAAAAAAATAAAAATTTCGCTTACCGAGAATTCAAAGAATCTTTGCTTCCCAAGAATTCAAAGAATCTTCAAATTTAACTAAATTTATAGAAGATTTTATCCACAGCTGAATCTCTAATTTAAATTTATTATGAAAATATATTTCATAACTAGTCTAATAATATCTATTTCACGTAATAAACACCAAGACTTTTCATTTATTTGATTAAAATTAGAATCTTTCACTCCTTGGAGGGTATTATTTTTATTGTTTTAAGGACAGAGGTAGTATATGTTATATACTCTCACATCGCTAGTGCTTACCATGTTTGTTCAGATAGTCCTCAGGCTACGTTATAACACTTACTTTATACTGAAAAAAATGTTGTGGGTTGTTAAATAAGTTGAGGTTTTGGAGGAAACTAAAACAAATTGAAAACTTGCTTTCACATGTGGTAGATTATGTTTAAAAATATGGTGCAATAGTACGTTTTCAACTTTAACGTAGACACCACAAAGTTACAATTATCATGAGCAAGACGTGTCGGGGCAGCGTCTTACACAAGGTTGGCTCTTTTAGCATAGTGAGTGTTAGTGACCTGAGATTTCTCGACAAAATCATGGTATTCTATATGCACTACTATCACATGATTTTGTTGTAGCGGTATCTCTTGTGAAAGAACACAATCTCCTTATTTAGTAAAGATAACAGTAGATGGACTGTTTTGTTCCATCGGAACGTAAAGCCTCAACGTGCCGCAGGCGCTGGCATGTTGGGCGCTTTGCCCACCGTGTACCCGCCGTCGACGACCAGATTGTGGCCATTCACATACTTGGCCTCCTCGGACGCCAGGTACAGCGCGGCCCGGGCGATGTCCACGGGCCCAACCATCTCATTCATGTCTCTTTCGACAGTCCGCTGACGCTCCTCGACGCTCTTATCGGGGAACCAGTCAGCCATGGCAGCCATCGCCAGCGGCGTCGGGATGCCGTGCGGAGAGATGGCGTTGACGCGGATCCCGCAACGCGCCATCTCTCCGGCCACGGCGCGCACGAGGCCGAGGACCGCCGCCTTGGAGACGCAATAGGCGGGGGCGGCCATGTCGCCCAGCACGGCGGTGGTGCTGGCCGTGCAGATGATGCTGCCGGCGCGGCGCGGGACCATGACGCGCGGCGTGCTTCACGCCGGCAAGCACGCCTCTGATGTTGACAGCCATGACGCGGTCGAAATTGGCCAGGTCGATGGCACCCAGCGGGGGCAGCGCCGTGTCGCCACCGATGCCAGCGTTATTGAACATCACGTCGAGGCGGCCGTGGAGCTGGACGGCGAGGTCGACGGCTGCGGCCACCTGTTCCTCGTCGGTGACGTCGCAGTGGGCGTAGCGCGCGGCGTCAGGGCCCAGTTCGGCTGCGACGGCGTGGCCGAGGTCGTCCTGGACGTCGGCGATGATGACCCTCGCCCCGTTCCTGACAAACTCGGTGGCCGTGGCCTTACCGATGCCGCTCGCGCCGCCGGTGATCACCGCCACCTTTCCAGCTAACCTATGTATGGATCGAGACTAAGGTTTGTAATTGTAAGGCACACTATGCGTGGTTACTCCGGTGCAGCGCTTCCGATGTGCATTGTTTGTCAAGAGAGAAGAGAGAACTGAAGCGAAGCGAACCTCTAAGAGTCGGCAGCCGAGGAGGTGGAGAAGCCGCCATTGACGACGCCCAGCGAGCTTTTCCTAAGAACGCGTTGCAGGCCGCCTCTGAACATCCTGCTTGTTCCTTCCTAGCTCCTTGGCGGCAGGCAGCAATGTGGCACTGACCTGGTGCCTGTGCTGCGAGGCCTCGGCATGCCATTGCCTTCCCATTTATTTCGGCACTGCGTGCACCACGTGCTGTCAGGCTATGGATCGACTTCTAGAACAACGACATGCTTGTGGTAGGCCGGCCGCCACGCCGGCTGCCGGTAGGACGACACGTCGACATACAAAAATTTCCGGAGTACAATACATTTCAGGTCTCTGAAATATAACATGTTTTAGGAACGATCTTACTGTTGGCCCAGCATGAGCATGTAAAGCTGAGATTCAGCTTGACGGAGAAAATAAAAAAAAATCAAGGGATGGACAAGATATCGCTCAAAGAGAAGTTTGACATGGGTGCTTCCATTTTTCTCAATTATTTTAGGATTTTTCTGCGTTATGCTTTAAGTGGTAAGCGACGCTACCATCGATAACGAAGTATTAGTGGTGACTTCGAAAATCTCTAGATCTACCGGCTCATTCGGATGTACTTATAGGGGTAGAGTTAGCATACGTGTCTTCACAGGGTGAATATATGTGTGTTGCGAACGTCTGTGTTGTATTGTAATTCTTAAAAAAGAACTCATGCATTTGACCATTTGGAAAATAAAAAAATTGTGGTAAAAAACGGTTTCGTTTTTAACTTCCTATCCTAATATACAGTTATGTTTTGAATGGAGGGAATGCAGACGATTACATAATCTATTTAGTGGGCTTAAGCGTTTCTATCCCTGTTTTAAAAACACGTTTGTGATTTTGTCCTCTTTTTTTAACTTTGTGATTTTGCTCTTCCCTACAAGTAGTTCAATGTGATTTTACCCCAAGTCAACGGTCAAAACAGGGGCAAATTCGTAAAGACTAGGGACAAATTCGTGTTGACTTGCTAGTAGTGATGGGCAAATCATAAAGTTAAAATAGCAGGGGTAAAATCATGATTGAACTTTGGAGTAGGGGCAGAAACACTAAAATCTCATCTATTTATTGTATTTACTTACTCAAGTAGTTTACCTTTTCAATGTTTTATGATCAATTACTATATACACTGCACTTTATATATTGGTTAGTATGTGTGCACGGAGTAAAATGCTGAGTAGTTAGTATGTGTGCACGGAGGGTAATTTGCCGTATACTCCTCAGCATTTTAACCATCCATCTCTAAATAAGTCAAATCCTGGAATTATTATATGTTAAGATTTTTTATATTTGATCAAAGTTATAAAACAATACATAAATATTTATGATGTCAAATAAGCATATTTTCAAATATAGTTTATGAATATTGAATGATACTAATTTGGTGTTACAATTTTTGATGCTCTTTTCTTTGAATTCAGCTACTAACTTTCAGCCTCTTAATTCAAACTAAGTTCTACTCAACATGCAAGACACATTCCATTTCACTAAGTATTGGTATTATCTTTCACTATAGATAATAGACATGTTGTGCCACCAACTTTCAATCTCTTAATACAAGTTTTTTTTTCACTTTTCAAGATCGCCGATTGTCTTCTAGCTATACTAATTTTGTGTTATAAATATATTTTGGCGCTCTTTTATAGTATAGATAAACTAGGCAAATTTTCCGCATGTTGCTACGGAAATTGCGAATTATTAGATTCCATCGTATGATGACATGATGAATAAAGTAGTCTTGTCGATATGACATTACAGTTGCATGTGCTAGTGGATCTTAATTGTATTTGGTAGTGCATTGCCTAGTTGGACAACTTGTATTAAATTTTGCTTAGTGGATATGATAGTGGATTGCCTTGCTAGATAGCTTGCATGTTGAGAGAATTAACTAATGGGGTTTGTCTATATAGGAGATATAGATTCAACATGATTTTATTTTTTCTTAATACAAATCTAAAAATTAATTTATTTAGAGATAGAGCAAATATCTTTTTTGAAGTTTACTAGGAGTGCACTTCATGGGACATTTAACAGATTTGATTGAGATATTTTCTGTCCATGTCGACTCTGCATGGTTATGTATACTAAGCCCACCAACTACAAATAAGGACAGGAATAGAAAAAACTATAAAGAAAGCCAGCAAAAAAAAACGTGAAACAGCAAGATCTCATCAACTTTAAACGTGAAACACCAAGCTCAACAAATTGTGTATGGTCCAGTTTGAGAGAGCATCCCGCAGCGTTTAGCGAATTAATCGAGTGGCTTTTTTTAACCCCTGCACTCCCTTCTAGAAAACTTGCAATTCTAGTATGATGTCCTATTTTAGTCTACCAAATTTAACCAATTATATTATAGATAGAAAACTAAAAATAATTAGAATATCACTTAAATATCATTAGATTACTTATGAAATATATTTTTATAATAAATTAATTTAGAGCAATAAATATGAATAACATTCATTAAAAACTTGTCAAACATGAGCTTCTTTATTTGGCACGTAACCTATAGTTGTATATTTTCTAGAATGGAGGGAGTATTATGTTTTTAGAAAGGATTTAGAGACGAAATCATCTAAACATGAGCTCCTTGAAGACAAAAATTGCCATGGCAAAAAAAACTTGTTCGTTTATCAGCTATGGTATTATGTTCGTTTCTCTTACAACAAAACAAAACCATTGAGTTACCAACTAAACAACCGTTGAGCATTGCCGTGGAACCATTCTCCTCTACTGTGCTCCAAAGCAGTAACCATCGTGGCATCGATCGCTTCATCGTGTAAAAGCACTACAGCTGCTAGGGGGGCTAGGGGGCTCCAGTCCCCCACTATAGCTGGTGCAACAATGGAAGTATAGGGAAGATGATGGAGAAGAAGAGTTGGAGAAAAAAAAATAGAGTGGAGAGAAAGAAGTTAAGAAGAGATCAGCCTCCACTTCAATCGTGTTCTGGATCCGTCACTAGCTACTGACTTCAGGAAAACTAGTCGCTTTCTAAGAAGTCTTTAGTAAACGTTAATAGAGTGGTCAAACTCGCCGACTCACGATTCTCCCTCTGGAAATAGGTGGTGTCCTCTAACGTTGATGTGCCTGCTCTTGACCGGCGCATACTGCATGAGCTGTCTCCATAGCAGGATGTCGTGCACAACGACTGCAACGAGGAGATCTGTGGCAGCTAATAGCCCTTCATTTTAAAAACAACCGCCCGTAATTTTATATTAAAAATATTAATATTTATAATACATAATTAATATCATTAGAAAGATCTTTGTATCTAATTTTTAATAAATTTATTTAAAAAATTAAATATTGAACGTATTTTGTACAAAGAATCAAACTTGTGTAAAAAAAACCATAAACAACACACATATTTTGGCACGGAAAGACTACCTTCGCAAGATGTGTCTCAGTCAAGCCGGCGGCACTGCAACCGTCGAACTGAATACATTGACCCGATGACCCCATCTTAACTATCAAATACTAGTATACCTTTTGAATTAAATTCAGAGTTAATTCTTGGCCGACCAAATTTAGGTTCCGGCCACAACTTAGGTCATTCCAATTAGGTTATTTTAGTTCTTTAACCATTGGATCTAGACCAATGAATGGCTCTTATAATTTTCAAGCACCATTAAAATTCTCAAATGAATGGCTCTTATAATTTTGAAGCAGTGTAAAATTTCTCAACTTTTTATTATGATATGTATTAGAGCATCTCTAGGAGTTTGGTATAGTTTACTTGTTGTAAATGATATTGCATTAGGGAACCCTAAACTATTTGTAACCCACAAACCTTTTCTATTTAATAGTTTCTGTGTCTCTGATCATTTTTTATCTAGAACCATTAATTTTCTTTATTTACTCATGCGTCCAATTTACTCCAATCTCTCGATAACAATGACGCACAGGGAGCACAGATAGACTTTATCTTAACTTTGAAAACATACGAATTAGATAGGATATTCAATAATCCTTTGTTTTTATTTAAGAACCTTTTTTTGTACCAAACTATTTAGAGGCTTTTTTTCTAAAAATAATAAGGAATTGTTTTTAACAAAAAAAATATGGAACAATCTTTATGTGATCAAATATGTCAGATTTTTATAACTGCAATGGAGTTGACAATTATAGCAATATATATACTCCCTCTGTTCTAAATTATAATTCATTTTAACTTTTTGATACATGTATTTTTTTATATACCTAGACATATGTCTAAAAAATACATGCAAAAAAATCAAGTTAATTATAATTTGAAACGGAGGAGGTATTATCAATATATAAATACCAAAAATCTTTAAAAACTCCCGGAGGTGACGAAGGTACGACTTCCATAGTTCATTATTCTTGGCAGACAGTAAACTATTTAGTCGGTTTGAGAACGAGACACTTCTCTCAACGTGCCGCAGGAGCTGGCATTTTGAGCGGTTTGCCCACCGTGTACCCTCCGTCGACGATCAGATTTAGTCCGTTGACGTACTTGGCCTCGTCGGACGCCAGGTAGAGCGCGGCCTTAGCGATGTCCTCCGCCACCAGCACAGACCCGTCCATCTCGTTGATGTCTCTGCTTTCGAGGATCCGCCGAAGCTCCTCGACGCTCCTATCGGGGTACCACTGTGCCATGGTAGCCATCGCCATCGGTGTCGGGATGACGTGTGGGGAGATGGCGATGATGCGCACCCCGGAGCGCGCGCGCCATCTGTGTCGCCACGGCGCGCACGACGCCGAGGATAGCCGCCTTGGAGACGCAGTAAGTCGCGGGGGCCGTGTCGCCCAGCACGGCAGTCGTGCTGGCGGTGCAGATGATGCTACCGGCGCGGCTCGGGACCATGACGCGCGCGGCGTGCTTCGAGCCGGCCACCACGCCCCGCGCGTTGACGGCCATGACGCGGTCGAAGTCGCCGAGGTCAATGGCCCCTAGCGGGGGCGCCGCTGCGTCGCCACCGACGCCGGCGTTATTGAACATCACGTCGAGGCGGCCGTGGAGCTGGACGGCGAGGTCGACGGCCGCGGCGACCTGCGCCTCGTCGGTGACGTCGCAGCGGGCGTAGCGCGCGGCGTCCGGGACGTCGGCGATGATGACCCTGGCCCCGTTCCTGACGAACTCAGCTGCCGTCGCCTTGCCGATGCCGCTCGCGCCGCCGGTGATCACCGCCACCTTCCCAGCTAACCTGCGTACGTACCAATGTGTATAATGCAGCAGGCAGCACCGCAGCAACAAGTTGTTGACACCGTTTTTTGACACGTGTCAATATGGCCGAAAACTGTGCTGATCGGCAAGGGAGTGGTTCTTCTCCAGCGTTGATTCTGAGTTGCCGATGGATGAGTGCCGATAAAGGACATGTTGATCTCGTACATTGCCGATGAAGCCAGAGGGCTGTTGCCGATAGAGATTGAGGCATGGTTGCCGATGGAAAGCGGAGCTGAAGGACATGGAAAGCAGGTCTGAGCCGTTATTGATGGGTTGCCGATGGAATCTAGAGGGATGAGGAGCATGCCGGTAGAGTTTTCATCGTGAAGCAATGGATAAGGGAACTGGCGATATTTATGCCATTATTTTATTAGTTTATTTTTGAGTCCGACCTTGGTACGAGTCGTTATTTTTTATTCCTTAGAGATAAGACTTGTTTAGGTAATACTTTGTCGTGTCTGTTTAGGACTCATAGTACCAGGGTATAAATATGTACCGAGAGACAATGTAAAGAATCATCAATACAACAAACCTATTATTTTTATCTACTTTTCAAACAATCTACTTTTCGGCGACTTCGTCACCAGTACTTTTTCCTTTTCAACGAGTTCTTTCAAGAGTCGACGGGCTGCATCAACTTGATCTCCGGCGGCCTTGCAGGTTCCGCTTTTACCGAGCAAGATTCAGGCTTTGACGTCCGGACGTATCGCTGTCGTCTCGTCTGATCTGTTCAACAGTTATCGAGTATCATCTGAGCTTTGACGTCCGGACGTATCGCTGTCGTCTCGTTCAGGTTTTATTCAAATCTATCATCCTTGTCGATTAACAGGTCAAATCGACTGGCACGCTCCGGATATCGATTTTGGGTATTAGCCCGATGTGTTTGCAGATATAATTTTGCATCAACACATCTTTTGGCACGTCCGGTGGGACCAAGTCAACAGATTTATCATGAGGAATACTACCGATATCACTCCAGAGAACATCATCGAGATATCAGAATCAGATCTCAAGGAGGATCAGAAGCAAGCCATGGAAAAAGCTATGGAGGATTACAGGCAGCTTTGCTTGAAGTCTTTCAGCATGAACAGGGGAGGAGAAGTTATACAGAAGCAAGATCTGCCGCTGCCTCGGCAGGTAACCTTTGACTCCAACCCTGGCAAATTACAGGAGATGGTTAATTCTGCATTAAATCAAGCTTTGATCAACCACTCCACCGTGCTGTCCAATACTGTCTATAATGCTGTTGTACAAACGTTAAGGGACGGACAAGCACCAGGGTATGTCGGGCCAGCATATCATCAGCCAGGATCGGCATCTACCAGTACTCCATCGGCAACTCCAGCCGTTGAGAGTATAGAAGCGCCTACTCTTTCAGCTATATGAGGACCATCCATCGCTGGCGCCACGCCGATAGGATCAGATCTAACGTCTCAGGAGAAGCCTAGTACTCAGTTGAGCACAGATCTATCGGCATCGGCAATATCAGGTCCTTCAGGTCAATATAATCAAACTGCTGCCAATTGGTGGGGATACGGTATGCCTCCAGGTCCATCTACTGCCAATTCTGGACTGCCTCAAGTGCATGATGTAGCAGGAAAGGGTCCAATGACATCGGTTACGCCAATTCGGCCGGTGGCGCAAGCGTCGCATTATTCTACCGTACCTCCTGCTATACAGTCATTGTCAATGGGATTCTACGCACCTCCGCAACAGATATTTTATGCGAGTCCATTAACTAATCCTCCACCAGTTCAACAGAGAGCTTTCACTGCAGAGCAGCCCATGGTACCATTCATATCTCAGTCTGGGTTACCTGCAATTCAGGGCAATTATGCTGGCTATCATCCGTCTATACAAGAGCATCAATTGTCTACAAGCTATCAGCCATCGGCAAGCCAGGTGTCGATGAGTTACAGTCTCAATTGGTCGGGGCAAGCGCCAACCTAGCAATCTGCTATTCAACCAAGCCATCAAGCAATAGGGACTCAACGGTATAGTCCACAGACAACTGTCCAGGAGCAAGCATCGGCAAAACAGACGATGAACTTTACTCCGCAGGTTGGTGCCGTGAATATGCCGATTTATCGAAGCCAAGTGCCACAGGGGTATGTAGAAGCATATCAGCCAACGCCTCCAGTAGAGATCCAGCCAGTGCATCGGCAAGATCATGATGCACTCTTGACCGATAGGATTGCAGAAGTGATGAAAGAGCAATTTGGGATTCAGCCCAAGGTCAATACTTACTCTTATCGGACTCCGTACCCTTCATCTTATGACTCGATTCCTTTCCCGAATCGGTACAAGGTGCCAGATTTCACTAAGTTTTCTGGGCAAGATGATACGTCAACAATGGAGCACATCAACCGATTCATCATCCAGTGCGGAGAAGCAGCTAACAGGGATGAATTAAGGGTTCGATTATTTTCCTCATCATTGTCTGGATCGGCTTTTGCGTGGTTTATTTTGTTACCACCTAATTCTGTTATTACATGGGCCGATCTAGAGAAGCAATTTCACAAATACTTCTTTGCTGGGGTACATGAAAAGAAGCTGACTGATTTGACAAAATTGAGACAACGCAGTGATGAGTCAGTAGAAAGTTTCGTACACAGGCTAAGAGATGTGAAGAATAAATGCTACAACTTAGTGCTTGATGATCGGCAGTTAGCCGATTTAGCTCTTCAAGGGTTACTGCCACATATCAGAGAAAAATATGGGTCACAAGAGTTTGAAAGTTTGAGTCATATTGTGCAAAGGATTTCTGATCAGGACACTAGGGTTTTTGAACCCAGGAAGAATTGGAATAAAAAGGTGTCCTTTGTAGAAGAAGCAGAAGATTCAGACTCTGATGATGAACCAATTATCGGTTTGGCTGAGTGGGTAAAGAATAAGAAGCCGATATCATGTCCTTTCGGTCAGAAAGAGCCAGAAAAGTTTCTATTTGATATCACCAAGGCCGATAGGATATTTGATCTTTTGCTCCAAGAGGGTCAAATTAAGCTGTCTCCTCATCATGTGATTCCATCGGCAGAAGAGTTGAAAAAGATTAGGTACTGCAAATGGCATAATGCTACCTCGCACAGTACCAATGATTGCAAGGTGTTTAGGCAACAGTTGCAGTCGGCTATCGAATCTGGGAAAATCAAGTTTGATAATTCAAAAGCTCAGAAGCCGATGAAAATTGATCAACATCCGTTCCCTGCAAATATGGTGGAGGCTAAAGGCAAAACCAAAGTGTTAACATCGGAAGCTGCTAGAAGAAATGCATCGGTAGACCCTAAGAATCAAATAATTATTGAGGACGTAAAGGAAAAGAAACCTGCCGATGGCGCTAAAGGGAAAAGAATTGTTAATGAAGGTAGTAGCTCCAGAAGACCTCTGAGGCCTGCTCCATATGGTGTTCGGTATCGGCAACATGAGGATCGGTATCGGCAACAGTGTGAGGATCGGTATCGGCAGCAACAGGAAGAGTTACGTCGACATGAAGATCACTGGAATTGCCCGTTTTTCATTCATTGCTGGGAAGAAGGCATTAAATTGCCCACTGCCGATACCTGCCCTGAATGTAATGGTTACTATTTAAATGATCGGGTAGAGAAACAACATCACTCTAGTAATCGAGGGCTACGCATCAATAAGCCGATCAAAGAAAAGGTATCAGCATTTGATCGGCTGGGGGGCAGAGTTAGCGTGCATGACAGGCTTGGCAGGTATATTGATTGTTTTCCGAAGAGTCATGCAAGGCTTGAAGAGATGGCTAACGAATGGGTTCCTGATGAAGGGATATTCTGCCGGGATCCAAACATAGGCCTCCATGAGCAGAACACAAAGCATTATCAGCCTGTTTGGAAAACAAAGCTGCCCCAATGGTGCTCTGAAGGATTGACGAAAACTCAAAAAAGAAGGGAACAGCGTATGCGTCAAGAAGACTTACAGTGCCCAAGAGAAAGCATCCCAAAGGCAACAACTCAAGTATGGCAACCAAAATGTAAGGGTGAAAGTCCATCGGCAGATGTTAACATGGTCTTCATGTTGCCGATGGAGTTCTTGGCGCCAGGTGACAAGGAACAGGCAGTTTTTGCCGATGAAGCAGCTCAACTAACTCTGGATCCAATGATGGCTATGTTTGAAAAGCCTGCCGATGATGAAAGGCAACACCTCAAAGCTTTGTTTGTTAAAGGCAGGGTTGATGGACAGCCAGTGTCAAAAATACTCATAGATGGAGGAGCGGCGATCAATATCATGCCGTATGTTATGTTCCGAAGACTTGGAAAAGGAGACCAAGATTTAACCAAGACAGATATGATGCTTAAAGATTTTGAAGGCAATGTGTCTCCGGCTAAAGGGGCATTATGTGTTGAGTTGACTATCGGCAGCAAGACTTTGCCTACCACCTTCTTTATCGTTAACGGCAAAGGTAACTATAATTTGCTCCTAGGAAGGGATTGGATTCATGCCAACTGTTGTGTTCCTTCTATGATGCATCAGTGCCTCGTACAGTGGATTGGGGACAAGATTGAAATTATCCCTGGTGATTCTTCTTATATAATCGCATCGGCTGATTCTGAGACCTATGAACGGACAAAGTGCATATCGGGAGAAGCATGGGATACGAAATTTCTCAGGGTTGCCGATTATGAACTCACACCGATCCAAGCAGTCGGTTCTAAAGATGAATTTTAATGGATCAGTTTGCCGATGGTGGAAAGCTTGGTCATGGGTTCACATCGGCTGATGACTTAGTGGAAGTAGATATTAGTAACGGTGACAGGCCGAGGCCAACTTTTATTAGTGCCAAGTTAGATTCTCAATGTAAACAGCAAGTGATTGATATTTTGAGAGAATATAAGGACTGTTTTGCTTGGGATTATACAGAAATGCCTGGATTAGATCGGTCAATAGTTGAACATCGGTTGCCTATTAAGCCAGGATTTCGGCCTCATCAACAGCCCGCACGCCGATGTAATCCTAAAGTGTTACCTGATATTAAAGCCGAAATCACAAGGTTAATTGAAGCTGGCTTTATTCGGCAATGTCGATATGCCGAATGGATTTCTAACGTGGTTCCTGTTTATAAGAAAAATGGAAAACTTCGTGTGTGTATTGATTTCAGAAATCTTAATAAAGCTACACCGATGGATGGCTATCCAATGCCTGTTGCCGATTTATTGATTGATGCTGCAGCTGGACATCGGATCATCAGCTTCATGGATGGTAATGCCGGTTATAACCAAATTTTCATGGCTGAAGAGGATATTTCCAAGACTGCTTTTAGGTGTCCAGGTCATGTGGGTTTATTCGAATAGATTGTCATGACCTTCAGCTTGAAAAATGCCGGTGCTACCTATCAGAGGGCTATGAATTTTATCTTCCATAAATACATCGGCACACTGGTTGAAATCTACATAGATGATGTGGTGGTCAAATCTGAAGGTTTTGAGAGTCATCTGGCTGATCTGCGAAAAATCTTGGAGTGCACCAGAAAGCATGGTTTAAAGATGAATCCTACTAAATGCGCATTTGGTGTATCGGCAGGTCAATTCTTAGGCTTCATGGTACATCAAAGAGGTGTTGAAATCAGCAGGAAATCTATTGATGCAATTAATAAGGTTGTTGCTCCTGCCGATAAGACTGAGTTGCAATCCTTGATCGGCAAGATTAATTTTATTCAAAGATTTATATCTAATCTGTCAGGAAAGATCAAAGCCTTCAGTCCTTTATTAAAATTAAAAGCCGATCAGGAATTTGTATGGGGAACAGAGCAGCAATTAGCTTTAGAAGAAATTAAAAAGTATTTGGTAAATCCTCCAGTATTGGTTCCGCCTCAACACGGGAAACCTTTCAAGTTGTATTTGTCTGCCGACGATAATGTTATCGGATCAGCATTAATTCAACAGTTTGAAGGGGAAGAACGTGTGATATATTATTTGAGCAGAAGACTGATAGACGCTGAGACCAGGTATTCGGCCATTGAGAAATTATGTTTGTGTTTATATTTCTCTTGCACAAAATTAAGGCATTATTTGTTATCGGCTGAATGCACTGTCATATGCAAAGACGATGTGGTTAAGCATATGTTGTCAATGCCAATTTTGAAAGGAAGAATCGGCAAGTGAATCTTAGCATTATCAGAATTTGATTTACGTCATGAATCGGCTAAAGCGGTTAAAGGGCAGATAATGGCCGATTTTTTTACTCAACATGGCAGTGTGATAGATTATGCTGAGATTGCTCCATGGACACTTTTCTTTGATGGATCTACTTGCGGTGAAGGAGCAGGAATCGGTATTGTATTAATCTCGCCTCGAGGGAAGAAATATGAATTTTCATTGCCGATTGCTAGCACTTCAACAAATAATCAGGCTGAATATCAAGCTTTACTGAAAGGGTTAGAATTGCTCAGAGAAATTCGTGCCGATACAGTTGAAGTCTTTGGGGATTCCATACTAGTCATTAATCAGTTGATTGGAACATATGAATGCCGAAGTGAAGTCTTGATTACTTATCATGGGAGGTGCCTGCAAATATTAAAGGAGTTTAAAGATTTTCGACTTGAACACATTCCCAGACTGCATAATGAAGAAGCTAATCGGCTAGCACAGCATGCTTCGGGATATCAACTGATCCGAGAAGTGTTGACATCGGTAATTGATGCCGATGATTGGAGAAGGGATATTGCCGATTACTTAAAAAATCCGTCTAGGAAAGTGGAGAGACGTATAAGGTTTCAAGCTACCAAGTATGTGCTCCTTGATACTGAATTATATTATCGTACTTTGGATGGGGTTTTACTCAAATGCCTTAGTAAAGAGGAATCGAAAAGTTTAATGGGTGAGATTCATGAAGGAGTGTGTGGGGCATATCAATCGGCATTTAAAATGAAATGGATGATTAGGAGGAACGGGTATTATTGGCCGACAATTCTCGAGGATTGTTTTAAATATTTCAAAGGGTGCCAGTCATGTCAGAAATTCGGTAATATTCAAAGAGCACCTGCATCGGCAATGAATCCTATAATCAAACCTTGGCCATTTAGAGGATGGGCTATTGATCTCATCGGTCAGATCTACCCATCGTCGAGTAAAGGACATAAATTCATACTCGTTGCTACCGATTATTTCACAAAGTGGGTTGAAGCAATTCCTTTAAAGAAAGTGTCATCGGCAAATATGATTGATTTTGTGAAAGAACATATTGTTTACCGATTTGGTATTCCTCAGACTATTACTACCGATCAAGGAACTATGTTCACATCAGGAGAATTTGATAATTTTGCCATCGGTATGGGAATTAAAGTTCTAAATTCCTCTCCTTATTATGCGCAAGCTAACGGTCAGGCTGAAGCATCTAATAAAGGAATAATCAAGCTTATTAAACGGAAAGTTAAGGAAAATCTTAGGAAGTGGCATACTCTTTTAAATGAAGCTTTATGGTCATATCGGATGGCGTGTCATGGTGCAATTAAGGTCTCACCATATCAATTGGTATATGGGCATGATGCAGTTTTACCTTGGGAAATTAAGACTGCTTCTAGGCGTGTATTTTCTCAGGATCACTTGACAGCCGATGAGTATGACATGCTTATGAGAGATGAATTAGAAGATTTAGCAGGTCATCGGCTAAAGGCCTTAATTAGCGTCGAAGAAAATAAAAAGAGGGTTGCTAGGTGGTATGATAGAAAGGTGAAAGTAAAAGAATTTGCAAATGGAGATTTAGTCTGGAAATTGGTTTTGCCGATTGGGACTAAGAGTTCGAAATTCGGCAAGTGGTCCCCTAATTGGGAAGGTCCTTATCGGATAAATCAGTTGGCTCCTGGTAACGCATACATCTTAGAAACCCTCGAAGGAATTATATTTCCCAGAGCATTAAATGGGAAATATTTAAAGAAATACTACCCCAGTATTTAGACGGATGCATAAAATACAGGAATAAAGATATCGGCATTATATTACATTCACAGTCAATTGACAAAGTTCAGATTGCCGATAACTTGACAAAATCGATGAGTGAAGTCTACAAACTAAGGAAGGATTGAATAGCGGTTATCGCACGCAGGCGAATCTGGTCGGCTTCTTTCACTTTCCTGACGTCCGCATCGGCAGTGTCCTCTATCGGTTTAAGTTTTCTCCTCAGCGTCAGCGCCATACAGGCTTGATTGTCTCTGTCCTTTTGAAGAATTTTTAAAGTGTTGGACAGGTTGTCTTTCTCCTGTACGGCTTGGTTCAGGGCTGCTTCCACCTCTTTCAGCTCGGCCAGTAAAGCTGTTCTCTTTCCCGATAGATCAGTAATTTTCTTTTCAAGATCGGCGCCCGAAGCCTCTAAGTTGCTCATGCTTCTGTGCTTTTCTTCGGCGGCCTGCTTGAATTGTAATATTTCTTCTTTAAGTTTTGATTGAGCGGCTCTATCGGCAATTCGTCGAGCGGCTTTTTGGTACTGGAGTTGTCGGCTCTCAAGGTGGGCGGCATGAAAAAGGATTTCTTCAATATTGTCGGGGATTTGGCCACGAATCGCTTTGAAAATTGCTCTTGTGGAGTCTGAATCTTGGACCAGCTGAGGTGTATCTTGATGCAACAAAGATAATAATGTTTCTAATTTGGTTCTGACCTCAGCTGATACAGTTCCTAAGGCAAGCGCAGAACTTTCTTCTTCTTCATCGTCAGGAATGTTGACAGTAAAAGAGAATAGGCTGTTTGGAGAGTCTTGTTCCTGCAAGGGAATTAGTCAGTTACAGGAGAATGAATATTGCAGAATAATGGTTAAGTTAACTTACTTGCTTCAAGGCGATTTCTTGCATTTGGCTGGAGGAGGCAGCTTGCAATATGTCCTCAGCAATGCTTGCCGATGGATCAGTTCTGGCAGGGCTGAGTGGTGGAAAGTCTGTGGCTATATCGGCAAGTGTTTCTTGAGGTGCTGTTGGTGATCCTGGTGTTGGCACATCCGGCGGTGTTGACTGAAGAGATGGTGTTGGAAATGTGGAAAGTGCCGATGCAATTTTTGATCGTTTTGATTGAAGGGCTACGTAAGATGAAGCTTTGCGCTTAGGCTGTGGTTCCTCAAACCCAGATGACTGGGGGGCATCGGCACCAGAGGACTGTGGTTTTGGATCGGCTGAAACAGCTACAGATGTGTCCACTTGTTGCTACAAGTAAATGGAGTAATTAGTGCTGATTATAATAGTTGAAATCGGGTTAAAATTGGAGAAACATACCTCTGGAGAGTCGACAAGGATGACATCTGAAGGTGCGTTGACGGGTGATGGGGGACGAGTTGCCGATGAAGACTCTAGAAGTGTAGAACTCGCGCCCTGAAATATGGAATCGGTAAGTCACAGCAATCGACATCGGCAAAAGAAAGGGAGTTGGTTACCTGAGATGACTGTGCCAAAAATATGACCGATTTGGTACCCCTCTTGGTACGACCGCGGCCCACTGGAGCATCTAACGAGGGAGCCTTGTGGCCGATGATGGATACTGGGGAAATCGGCTGCAGCCGTATGACCTTGCCACTCTTACTCAATGTTGGGACCGGGTCATCAACCTGTTAAAGAAAGGGTTAGTTGCCGATGGATTAAGGAGGAGTTGAAAGGAGTGTAGAGGGTTAGACTTACTGCATCGGCAGGGATGACGTGATCAGGATCAATAGAGTTCCAGTAAAAATGAGGAGAGGCAAAAAATAGCTGTTCCTTCCATTCTTGCCACCATAATTTGAAGGATTCGGTGACAAAAGAAGCCGGTACCCAGTCAGTAAGATCGGCATTTGAGATATCGGCATTGGGAAGGAGAGTAACAATTCTGTGCCAATCCACACGGCTCGCGATGGTCTCTCTTGGTTTAATCACATCGGCAAAACATAAGTTGATGGGCAATTGTCCAAAAGCTAGTTGTCTTGCTGCTGCCGATGGATAGTAGAACTCGTATGTGGGATTGATGTTCTTTCCGCTTCCAAAAATGTTGACTGGGATAGCACGAGGAGAGATTATTGCCCTAAGGATGTCGGCGTCCTGGTTCAGGGCCTCATCGGTAAGATTAAAGGAAAGAGGGAATCTTGCTGCTTCATCAACATACGAGACCCATGCCCGAAGCTCAGAGGGGATGCCGACGTAGAGGCTGTGGAAAAGATTGCCGATCTGGATTTTGTTCGCCTCTGCCCCTAGTAGCACTGCCAGTGCTTCTCCAAAGTTGATGGGGGGACGCGTTGCTGATTCTTCTTCCCCAAGTTGATAGTCTTCAGGAAGACTTCGAGGGAATTGCTGGGCGAACAGGTCGATATGGAAATATTTGTGCATGTGGGCATTCAACCACATGTTAATGAACCACCAGGGACCCCCCAGGTTGCCGATGGATTTACCTTGCAGCAGCCTTTGTGACACTTGGTGGAGGAGATGGTAGACTGAGCCAAGAAGGTATCGGCCCAGGGGGAGCTTGACGCCGCTAGCCAACAGTTCTGCTGCAGGGAGGTGCATGTTGGTCGGTCCGACTGTTCTGCCGCAGAAAATAAACTTCTCAAGCCACATATTCAAAAAGGCTGAGTGTTCCCTGTGATTGACTGAACCAGATTTCTTATACTCATTGATATAGCCAGTCCAGCCGCCAATGTTTCTGGTGGTCAGCCGATGCTCGGATTTCCGTTGGAACAGTGAGTTATCATCGGCAGAAGAAATGTCCAAGCCAGTAAGCATGTACACATCGGCAAGAGTAGGAGAAGCTGGCCCATGTCTAAAGATAAAGGCATTCAGGGTATCCGACCAGAAATAGGAGGCGGCAATTAATAAAGACTCGTTCCTCTCCATATCGGCAATGGATATTCTGATGCACTGTTCTAATTTGCGTTCCGCCCAATACAGCTCCATTGGCCTAGCGACCCTCAGATACCAGTCTTTCCATCCCTTGGTGGTTTTTGGCCAAGAACGAAAGGTATCGGTCCAGAGTCCCAAGTCAAAATTCTGAGTTCTGAAGGGGATTCGATTGGTCTCTGCGTTTATAATGTCGGTTGGGTCTGGATTTCCCATTAGGCCTAGGCAGATGAAGTAATTCCGATGCGTTGGGATAAGAAGATTATTGTAAAGCTCCTGAGATTAAAAGATTGGGAACAAGCAAGAGTCATGAACTGCGCAGAGAAGGAGAAACGAAATGTCAGAGGGTAGGCAAAAGGAAAAGACTAACCTTGGGGACGTTGAAATGAATAGCCATGGCCGCGATGGAGATGGAAAAGGCAAAGAATGCTAACTGGAGGCTAAGGGTCACCGTCAAGAGCGCCGATGATCGAGTTCGTCGAAGAATCGCCTGTTGATGTTGTAACGTCCCGCCTCCTCAGGGCTAGGCCCGCTTACATCCGGCCGCTTATCTAGGACATAGACTGCCCTCACATACCAACACTAGTCTTTTCTGCGCACTTTGTCCTCACTCGTGCGCACCCGGGAAGACTTCTCGGTCGGTCACCCATCCTTAAATTGCTCCAGGCCAAGCACGCTTAACCTTGGAGTTCTTTATTGATGGGCTTCCGGAAAAGAAGTTGCAACTTGTTGGTACGAGTATCCTATTAATCCTATTAAGCCCTGGGCCGAGGTGTTACAGATGTCGCCGCCGGAGAGAGAAAAGCTAGGGTTTGAATCACAGATGAAAAATGGGCCGCGGCGGAGGAAGCACTATATGGGCCTATTGGTACAGGATCTCCACTACCACGCATGCAACTCTCGAGGAGAAGTTCAAACGGTTTGGGCAATTACGACCTGGAGAAAATTTCGGCGCATAAAGTATTCTATACTCCGAAATTGGGGGCATGTGTTGACACCGTTTTTTGACACGTGTCAATATGGACCGAAAACTGTGCTGATCGGCAGGGGAGTGGTTCTTCTCCAGCGTTGATTCTGAGTTGTCGATGGATGAGTGCCGATAAATGACATGTTGATCTCGTACATTGCCGATGAAGCCAGAGGGCTGTTGCCGATAGAGATTGAGGCATGGTTGCCGATGGAAAGCGGAGCTGAAGGACATGGAAAGCAGGTCTGAGCCGTTATTGATGGGTTGCCGATGGAATCTAAAGGGATGAGGAGCATGCCGGTAGAGTTTTCATCGTGAAGCAATGGATAAGGGAACTGACGATATTTATGCCATTATTTTATTAGTTTATTTTTGAGTCCGACCTTGGTACGAGTCGTTATTTTTTATTCCTTAGAGATAAGACTTGTTTAGGTAATACTTTGTCGTGTCTGTTTAGGACTCATAGTACCAGGGTATAAATATGTATCGAGAGACAATGTAAAGAATCATCAATACAACAAACCTATTATTTTTATCTACTTTTCAAACAATCTACTTTTCGGCGACTTCGTCACCAGTATTTTTTCCTTTTCAACGAGTTCTTTCAAGAGTCGACGGGCTGCATCAACTTGATCTCCGGCGGCCTTGCAGGTTCCGCTTTTACCGAGCAAGATTCAGGCTTTGACGTCCGGGCGTATCACTGTCGTCTCGTCTGATCTGTTCAACAGTTATCGAGTATCATCTGAGCTTTGACGTCCGGGCGTATCGCTGTCGTCTCGTTCATGTTTTATTCAAATCTATCATCCTTGTCGATTAACAGGTCAAATCGACTGGCACGCTCCGGATATCGATTTTGGGTATTAGCCCGGTGTGTTTGCAGATATAATTTTGCATCAACACAAGTAAAACTGCAAATGAAAGAAGGCACGAGAAGAGATGAAGAGAAGTGAACCGAACCAACCGAGAGTCGAACCTCTTAGAATCGGCAGCCGAGGAGGAGGAGAAGCCGCCATTGACGACGTAGCCCGACGAGGCCGAACTGAGAACGCGCTTCAGGCCTCTATACATCCTGCTTCGTTCCCGAATTCCTTCCTAGCTCGTTGTCCACAGCGATGGATCGGAGCAGCTAAGCTGATCTTTGTTTTGTTGCAGCGAGGCTTGCGCCTGCCTTGCCATTTTATTTCGGCGAGCACTGCGTGCAGCACGTTCTCTCGGCAGCTAAGCCTCATGGGCCATGGATCGAAGTCCAAGGTCGTCGGGCATCGCCGTCCCGCCCGGCGGCATGACCGCAGAGCGGATGCCATATTGCCAAGTCGGCACTATAGGGCGCGGCGTGGTTTGTCAACGGAGTATGGAGGTTTTATATTCGGGACTGACGGCTACGGTGCGGTATATATTCAGACTGATGAAGGATGACAGTGAATCGGCTAAGCTGCGGTTAAAGTATTGGCTTGTGTGAGCATATCCACGATCTCAACTTTTAACCGCCCTTAAGAATACCCGTGAGAGATTAATTTTATACCCGCACGAGTACCCGACTATCCGATACCCATCGAGTATATATTCAAGATAGATCAAATAATAAAATCATAGTGATATATGAAACAATATATAGTAGTTCACAAGCCAAATGAATCATAAATTTATTATTCGATTCTTCATTCTTATACAAATAATATATAACATAACACATCTAACATAAGAGTGTTCTTTTTTAGAATTACATGTTGCAACGCAGACACTCACAATACACGCACACAATCCTATAAATACATGCACATAAACCTCACCCTTTGTACATCTTCGAAGACTGAGCCAACAAATCTTCGATATGCTCTTGGCCTATTGTATGATGAAGGTATGACTTCCATATCCGCATTCATTATTCATAGACAGTAAACTACTTAGAGATTGTTTGGTTAGCCCGCAATGGGGCCGTTCCGCAAACAAATTAGCAAATCATTCCTAGGAATTATTCGGGCTCGGAATCGTTGAAGGGTAGTCGGTTTCGAAACAAAAGACTCCTCAACGTGCTGCACGCGCTGGCATGTTGGGCGCTTTGCTCACCGTGTACCCGCCGTCGACGACCAAATTCTGTCCGTTCACTACTTGGCCTCGTCGGACGCCAGGTACAGCGCCGCCTGGGCGATGTCCTCCGCCTCCAGCACGGGCCCGACCATCTCGTGCATGTCCCTCTCCAGGATACGCCGACGCTCCTCGACGCTCATCTCGGGGAACCACTGTGCCGTCGCAGCCATCGCCAGCGGCGTCGGGATGGCGTGCGGGGAGATGGCGTTGATGCGCACCCCAGAGCGCGCCATCTCTCCGGCCACGGCGCGCACGAGGCCGACGACCGCCGCCTTGGACACGCTGTAGGCAGGGGGGGCCAATTCGCCCAACACGGAGGCGGTGCTTGCCGTGCAGATGATGCTGCCGGCGCGGCGCGGGACCATGACGCGTGCCGCGTGCTTCACGCCGGCCAGCACGCCACGGGCGTTGACGGCCATGACGCGGTCGAAGTCGGCCATGTCGATGGCACCCAGTGAGGGCGGCGCCATGTCGCCGCTGATGCCCGCGTTGTTGAACATCACGTCGAGGCGGCCGTGGAGCTCGACGGCGAGGTCGACGGCCGCGGCGACCTGCGCCTCGTCGGTGACGTCGCAGCGGGTGTACGTGTAGCGCGCGGCGTCAGCGCCGAGGTCCGCTGCGACGGTGCGGCCGAGGTCGTCCTGGACGTCGGCGATGATGACCCTGGCCCCGTTCCTGACGAACTCAAGCTGCCGTCGTCTTCCCGATGCCGCTCGCGCCGCCGGTGATCACCACCACCTTGCCAGCTAACCTGGGTACACAGACTACAGAGTACAGACCAATTCGATGTGCATAATGCTGCAGGCAGCACTGCAGCAGCAAGTGAAACTGTAAAAGAAGACACGAGAAGAGATGGAGAGAAGTGAACCCAACCTCTGAGAGTGGGCAGCGGCAGCCAAGGAGGAGAAGAAACCGCCATTGACGACGAAGCCCGACGAGGCTGGTCTGAGAACGCGTTGCAGGGCTCTAAACATCCTGCTTCTCTCCGATTCCTTCTTATCTCGTTGGCCACAGCAATGGATCGGAGCAGCGCTGGTCTCTGTTTTGTGCAGCGAGGCTTTCGGCTCGGCGTGCACCACGTGCTCTCAGGCAGCTATGGCCCATACCCCCATGGCCATGGGTCGATCGATCGATGTCCAGGTCGTTGGGCAGATGCTTGTCGTAGGCTGGCCCCCACGCCGCCCAGAGGTTGGACTGCAGAGCACTGTGATTGATATTGCCATGTCGGCAGTGTAGGCGCTGCATGTATTTGGATCATTGGATGGCAACATGAAATACTTTGGTTAGGCCATGCTGATTTTTTTTCATATCCTTCATATATAACAAGGTGCCCCTACGTGTTTCAAAATGGAACCTGTTTGACTCAGCTGTGAGCTATAAAAAACTGGAAAAAAAAAACTGTTGTATAAGCTACTTATATGCAATGGAAACTGTAAACTGGTTGGCTGAGCGGCTGACTATAAAACATACCCAGTCCCCTCTATCTCTCTGAACCAAAAGAAGGGTCCAAGATTGGCGTTCTGCAAAAACAATTTCCATAAGTTGAATATCAAACACAACCATAATCAATTTGTTTACCGTTTACATTTATTTCAATGATCTTTAATTTCTGATCAACTAGAAGATACTTCGCGCGTTGTTGCCTAGATTGCAAAAGGTTAAAAGTGAAATTAAGTAGAGATAACTTCCTAGATTGCAAAATTTTAAAAATGAAATTAAGTAGGGATGACGTAGATAGTGGAACTTGACGTGGATGTTCACATGTCAAGATAAAACTTGAGATGATGTTGATAACTTACATTAAGAAGTTGAAAGTTAGTGGCATGGCATGGTTATTAGTGAAAAATGATGTAGATGTCTTGCATGTTGAGAGAACTAGAGATGATGTGGATGTATTAAGAGGTTAAAAGCAGTGGCATGATATGGCTATTAGTAAAAGTTGACGTGGATGTCTCGCATGTTGAAATACTCCCTCCATCTCAAATTATAAGTCATTCTAAGAATCTTGGAGAGTCAAAGTATTTTAAGTTTGACTAAGATTATAAAAAAATTATAAAAATTTATAATATTAAATAAGTATATTATGAAAATATAGTTCATAAAAAATCTAATGATACTTAGTTGATATTCTAAATATTATTGTATAAATTTGGTTAAAGTTGAGATAATTTATTCTTAAAAATTTTTTGAATGATTTACAGTTTAAAACGGAGGGAGTAGAACATACTACGAGGAATAACTTTACAAGAGATATGGATTACTTGCCGCGTATTTTTTAAAGTTTGAACACTGTACCTGCACATGCACGGCTCATATGACATTAAATTTAAACAAACTTGATTTGACATGTTTTTTTATGCGTGTTGGCGCAGCGCTGAATGCATGATTAGGTTAGCCCACCAACTATTATGCCCCCGACAAAAAAATAAACGTCAAACAGCAAGCTCTATAACTGTGTACGTCCAGTCTGATATAGGATCCTGCACAACTCAGTGAATGGGCCGGCTCCTTTGGCGATGCATTCCAAATCCAGATAACTAGCAAAATGATCTTACTGTCTAGTGACAGAACAAATTACCGATGCAGTTTATAGCAGCTACAGTACTCCTGCAAAGAGAGAACATATCATACTTGCTTACCAATTATCTTAGAGGTGTGTGTGTATCCTATGTTACTTATGTAACAAACATTACCAAATCAGCAGACCATGCTGAGACGTGTACCGAAGGTGCAAGATATGGGGAAGGAAAAATGTCAGTACAGGGATCACGACCTATATTGAGCAGTCCTCCAGTGACAGAGAAAATTACACCTTCAGCATCTGCACGCAATCAGGGAAAATTACATATGATCATTCCCAATGAAGCCTCTTCTTTTCAAAATTACATTAAGAAATATGCATATTGATTGAGAGGAAAAATAAGTTTGGGTTCATCATTCAAAATATAGGAAATCTCAGAGCTCACAAAACTTCCATGATATGCACACATCACTGCTTCTCCTAGGAACCTCGTTTGGCTTTGCATTTCTTCTCTAACCAGTACAGAACAGATAATCAAACATGTACTGTGTTAGACTGCTTAACTAGTATATTAGACTTTGCCAGTTTGCCCCATGTTGTATTGAACTTCTCTTCTTCTTAATTGAGCAGAGGAACTCCTGCCTCTTCATTCAAAAAGGGGAAAAAAAACTTTGCCAGACTTACGTAGCTGGCTAGCTTCAATGCACTACAGCAAAATAACAAACAACCACCATATACGGTACAGTACAGTTCACATGAAAGGATAGACCTCATCTCAGCTTAATTCTTCATGGATCACGCTACTCATTTCAATCTTAAAAGTAGCAAAACCAGGTATGTGTATGCCACAATAAATAGAACCAAGCTCCTCACAAAGCTCATAGAGGAAGACGCCAAAGAAGAGACATGAATTTTCATTCCATTGAGCCACTTTGAAAAGACATTTTCACTATGATTGAAAATAAAAATTAAAACCAATAAAATAAATTTCTGTGTTATTGTGTATTGCTGTAAAAACCTCATGTGCTCACTGGTCAGCACCAAAAAGCTTGAAGATTCTCCAATTTGCAGAAACACGATAGAGAGTAGGGCTACACTTCATTTGCCCTGCGTTCTCCTGATCCAATTCAAAACGTGAGAGCAGTCATCATCCCCACGGAACACCTTGTTCACCGAGCGATAGGTTTTCATATCACATGATCCAAGCATGCAACTTTCCCTTTTCATTTCAAGGGATTCGGGGACCATCCTTGGACCACAGCCATGGTAAGCATCACAGATAAATTGAACAATCACCTCAAATGGTTGTGAAGCATCGATCCACTGGTAGATCTTCTCCTTGCGGAACCAGGTAATTTGCCTCCTTGCGAAGTTCCTAGATGTATTCATAAACTTGGCCAGAAATTTGAGGAACTCCTGCGTGGTGCTTTCACCTCCATTCTGCCTACAGTGCAGCAGGTACTCCATAGCTTGCTTGTAACCAATGGCACAAGTTGCAGAGTTGACATGTGGATGGAGACCGATATCAAGCAGCCACGAGGCCTCTGAAAGTAAGCCGTCTGTGTCAGCCAGCATTTCTTCACACCGCAAATCAATTGATCGGTACAGCTCCCAGCGTGGGCATGCAAGGAAAATACAGAAGAAGTCATAATCCATCTCCATGGCTTCACAGCTCCCTCCAGCAGAGACCTTGGTGCCATGCTGTTCACTAAACGTATTGTATGGTAAGGTGAAGGCAGAGGGAGGGGAACCTGATGATCTAATAACCTCAAGGCTGCGACTCAATCTTTTCCAGTTATTCACAGACAAGTCCCGAGCTTTAGGGTCACCAGCCCGGACCACTAGCTCAACAGCTTCCTCCCACTGGCCACTCTCCCGAAAACTGACGAGCTCAGACCACACAGCTGAAGTGATGCCCATGGATGACCGTGGAACATTTGGCTTGCCATACATGTACCACCGCAAGTAGAGCCCAGTCCCTCCTGCAACAACGGGCACTCGGCCTCTGTCAAGAATATCCTGTGTTGCTCTCCGGGCATCCCGAAAGAAGGCTCCAGCCGAGTAATCATCGGACGCGTGCAGTATGTCAATCAAGTGGTGTGGCACCATGCCCATCTCCGTCGCGGACGGTTTGGCAGAACCAACGTCAAGGCCACGGTAGACTTGCACAGAGTCCGCACTGACGATCTCTCCTCCGAGCCTCCTGGCCACCTCCAACGCGAGCCTGCTCTTCCCAGCACCAGTAGGGCCTGAGATGACGATGACCGTATCCTTCTTCCTTTGATGGTTTGGCGCCAGAGAGGCGGTCGCCGCCGCAGCGATCTTCTTTGCGGAGCGGAGAGACGAGGGCGACTTGTGCTGCGAACACAGGACAGGCCATCTTGTCCAGACAGCACGACGCGCACCTCCAAGCTGTGGCCTCATTTCACAGCACATGACAGGGAACGGGAGTGCCTGCAAAAGATGTAGAGGGGATTTCAGCCACAATACAACATGGTTCAGGGTAAAAATCGCAGCTGTGTACTGGTACCCAGCGCGCTGTTACGCTCTGGACAGGACAATTGCTCAAACAGTGGGTAGCAGAAGGCTAGGCATTTCATCAAACACATACAGGACGCAGCCCGATGGTCAAATCGAATGGTACCTATGCGGATTGTGGATTGGCAGGCATGTCTGAGCATCCGATCGCTGAGGGCCGAGTGGGCGTCTACAGGGACTCTGGAGCGGAGGCGTGCTTGTGGTGGCGACTACGAGCTCCCACACACACGCTGTGCGACTCGGCAAAGGCTGCTCGCATATATAGAACAGCTGGACGACCAGAATCGAGCTGGTAATTAACCAATTCAGGAGGATTTTGGCAGCAAGCTGCAACTCTCACCTCTTCACCTCTCCGTTGGCGGCCCTGAACCGTCAGGCCAGGCGAAGCTCCCCCGCCGCCGTCCGCCGGCCACTGCGCCTGGTGTTCCAATTTTCTCCTGGCGCTGCTGGGCAGAGGGAAGAAGGCCTCGCTTGCCACATCCACCAAACTGGCCCCAATAAGAAAACGGCCCATCAGGATCACTCCAGGGCCCGATGATGCAGAGCCACCAGCCCACCACCCACCGTAGTTACGAGTTGAATTTTTTTTATTAATAAACTTATTTTTAAAAAAAATTACAAAATTAGTCTCCGTTTCCAAAAAATTACAGGAATAGGCCACTAGTCGCCCGTTGAAAGGACGACGTGAGAGAATCGCCCGTTCAAAGGGCGACCAGGCCCACGTCGCCCGTTCAAAGGGCGACCAGGCCCACGTCGCCCGGCCAAAGGGCGACCAGGCTAGTCGCCCAGCCAAAGGGCGACCGGATGTTCGCCCCGCCGACGGGTGACCTGGTTTTTTGGATTTTTTTAAAATAATATTTATTTATTTGGAAATTTCAGAAAAAATTTTGGATTTTTTTTAAAATAATATTTATTTATTCAGAAATTTCAGAAAAAATATCGAAGTCGGAGAAATAGCAAAAATAATACGCAGTCATGCAATGGGCGTGCGAAAACGCCGTTGTCGTGTGCTCACCCAAGCTTAATAGATGAAAAAATACAACAGTGAAATATTAATTAAGTTCTAAAAACTAAAATAGTATCAGTACAATATCATAGAAAACAACATCGGCGGCAAATCATACAAAACTAATATCGTCCACGCTTAGGTGCAACACCCCTAATCGTGCCAGGCTTTGGTGCTTTGCGGCCCGCTCGCACATGGCCGGCTGAGTAAGTAAACGGCGAAGGAGGAACTATAACACGTGCAGGACGGCCTCCAGCAGCAGCTGGTGTCGCGTACTCGTCCTGTGAGGGCTGTGTCTGTGGTGGTGCTT